>CM068956.1:145852315-145866776 GCA_035128595.1 Eptatretus atami | reverse complement strand
TCATCCCCCATCCAAATCCTCGATCTTTTAGACACCCCGTAATCCACCCAAGCCCACCTCCTTCAAATTCCCTGCTTTCCTTCCTGAAAGTCCCTGTTAATGTCCATCTTTATTCCCCATGTACCCCGCCCCATCCCTCTACCTTCCACAGAATCTCCTCATGTCTCTGTTCCCCACTGTTTTGTCTTTCCCACCTCCCGCCCCTCTTGTCTCATGCCCCCTTGCTGTACGTTGTGTGTTAGCTCTCAGACGCCTCGACAAGGTATACAAAAAATAAAATAAAAGTACACGAATAACCACAGTGTGTGTGTAATCGTACACGGATAACCACATTGTGTGTGTAATCATACACGGATTACCACATTGTGTGTGGAAAACACGAATACCACATTATGTGTGATAGCACACAGATTACATATTGTGCGTCATAGTTAACAGAAACCACATGTGTGTGTGTAATAGTATAGGATAACACATTGTGTGTGTTGTAATAGTGCACAAATACCACATTGTGTAATAGTGCACGAAGAACCACAGTGTGTGTGTGTAATCGTACACGGATTTCCACATTGTGTGTGAAAACACACGGAATAACCACATTGTGTGTGTAGTAGCACACGGATATCCATATTGTGTGTCAAAGTTCACGGATAACCACATTGTGTGTGCAATAGTACACAGACAACCACATTGTGTGTGTGTGTATTTGTACACTGATAACCATATTGTGTGTCATTCTTCAAGGATAACCACATTGTGTGTGTAATAGCACAAGGATAACCACATTGTGTGTGTAATAGCAGGCGAATAACGACATTGTGTGTGTAACAGCACATGGAAAACCACAATGTGTGTGTAATAGGGCACAGATAACTGCATTTTGTGTGTAATAGTACATGGACAACCACATTGTGTGTTTAACAGTGCATGGATAACCACATTGTGTGTGTAATAGCACAAGGATAACCACATTGTGTGTGTAATTGCACACGAATAACCACATTGTGTGTGTAATAGCACACGAATAACCACATTGTGTGTGTAATAGTGCACAAATTACCACATTGTGTGTGTAATAGCACGCGAATAATGACATTGTGTGTGTAACAGTACACGGAAAACCCCAATGTGTGTGTAATAGTGCACAGATAACTGCATTTTGTGTGTAATAGTACATGGACAACCACATTGTGTGTTCAACAGTGTATGGATAACCACATTGTGTGTTTAACAGTGCATGGATAACCGCATTGTGTGTGTAATAGTGCACGGATAACCACATTGTGTGTAATAGCACACGAATAACGACAGTGTGTGTAATAGCACACGGATAACCACATTGTGTGTCATCGTGCACGAATAACCACATTGTGTGTGATTGCACACACATAACCACATTGTGTGTGTAATAGTACACAGATAACCACATTGTGTGTATAATAGCACACAGATAACCACATTGTGTGTGTAATAGTGTTGTGGGCTGGGGGTCGGTGGCGAGGAACGACCGCTGGACAGAGCAATAGGGCCGTCTCCCACCGAACACCCGGAATCGGAAGGTCGTCACCCCGGATAACTCCGGAGTCGACGGGTCACTTTCAGGACCGTGGTCGCCAATTGCCGGCGTGAGGTAGGGTCCACTTGTCAATTCCAATTTACCTAAGTACCACGCGTCTAACTACCGGGGAAGCCACACCCTCGGCCGACTTTGTGCCGAACCGAGATATCACCGACTCGGATCCGGTGTAACCGAGTGGAAGTTACCAAAGCCACGCCGAACCAAATTAACAACTTACGGCACAGACGGCCTCCCTATTTCTCAAGCCCACATCGTGCTCGGTCACTGGTAGAAATGACAGGCAACGAACTGGAATATTTAACAAGAGGGATTATTTTTAAGGGAGGGAGACACAGCAGACTTAATCACGAATAAAATGCAATGTACAATGAGCAATCAACACTTATACAATTCTACTTAACAGACTGGCGCCACACACACACACACACGCACACACACACAAGAAATGGCCCCGTCGGGTCTTTATTCGGTCCTCCAGCCGAGCAGGATAGTTCAGCTGGGGGGACAGAGCCCGGCCGGGTACCTGTCCGCCTCGTGCGGTCACACCGACTCCAACCCACCACGGTGGGACTCGAACCCACGACCCGGAATCCACGGTCCCACGATCCTGGCTGCCACGAACGATGATCGAACACCACGGCCCTGGCTGCTCGACCACCACCACCACCACGAGGAGCCCCGGAAAAGAACGCAGACCACGACCGCAGACGGCGACGATGACAGACCAAAGGGCCAAGAGCAAAGACGACGACGACGACTCTCCCCTCCTCCTTTTACGACAGCTCCACCTTTTCCCACTGTTTTCTCGTTCCCCACTCCCGCCCCTCTTGTCTCATGCCCCCTTGCTGTACGTTGTGTGTTAGCTCTCAGACGAGCCTCGACAAGGTATACAAAAAATAAAAATATTTTTATAAAAAATATTGTGAAGAGATAAGCACAACAAAACGACCTCCTTTTGGTAAATTTTTGGCTTTTCAACACGCCTGTCACTTTAAACTCTCGGTTCTAAAACCATGATTCCCATCGCCTGTGTTGGTGTTCCTTTTAAATTTGGGCATAGCCCTCAAATTTTCTCTTGTGCCTTCGCACAATTTTGTGGCTGGGCAGCGTGGCTCACTTGGCAGGGATTTCCGTCTGCCGAACTCAATCTACGGCACCCCTGGGCAGCTGAGACTGTCTCTGAGCTTACCTACTCCGTATGAACGTGGGGGATGCCCTTCCTGTTATTGCCCCCGTCGATGCCCACGTGGCATTTTGGTGCTCCAGGTCCCGTTCCGCGGGCTGCCCGTACCCATTACACTACTCGGTCCCTTGGACCATGGCCTACTCTGGCCGACTTCTCCGTGCCCGGGGTGCCCTCGACTCAGTACTCACCTTTCCACAGCCACGCTCTCAGCCGGTCAATGGACTCCAGCAACCTTCAAAAAGGTTTCGAGCCTTCACTCAACACCAACAAAACGACCTCCTTTTGGTAAATTTAACCCACGAACTAACATTACACTGACCCCGGGTTCCCTTGGGTGGGATTCACTCCTCCTCCCAATCATTCATTCACACCATGCATTCCACATTCACTCCACTCACTCACTCGGGCTCGATGACCCATACTCATTCATCACACATTTTTCATTTTTCAATTCACACCAACACTCCAACAACTACGTCCCCCTAACTAGCTCGTGCCCCTCGTCATCCCTTACTCTAATGCACGTTGCTTTTAACTCTACTGCTAAGCTACGTCCCCACTACACATTCCATGTCTGTCCGTGTCTCCCAGAATCCATTTCTAAATCTAACCTAACATTCCCTCCAACTCGTTCCACAGGCCCCATGAAGAACTGTTCCTGCCCCCTGAGGCCGGTCTATCTATGCTAACCCCATCCCCTAAACTAGTGCTCCTATGCCTGGGCAAGGATGCTTGCCGCATCCTGGCCGGGCATCGTGCACTCAGGGCAAGGCCCACGAACCTTGCATCTCCAGGGCGGCGGTTTCCAACACGCACGTCCCCTCCTTTCAGGCGATAAATAACTGCGTATCATCGCCCCGCTAATCGCAACCGCTCGCTCTTGAGCCGTCCGCCATGCGGGCCGATGTGCGCTGCTCACCTGTAGTTCGCGCTGGGAGATCCCCGGTGACGTCACTCGCACACGGAACCCGCGTAGCTTTCCGTGAAGGCCCGCCCGAGCGTGTCGTCCCTTGTACGTGCCGGTTTCATACCACGCACGGGACGTTTCAGCACCAGCTTCCGATCGCGCAAACGTGCGCGCTTGGGCCATTCGCAAAACACGGAACGGACCTCGCACGCAACATCCCGCGGAGCTGGTGCAGTCTCCAAAACAACTTTGTGCGGCCTACCAGGCTCACCATTCCAGTCTCCCGTCCGAATCCGTTAGTCGTTCATTTCAATGCACGCACTCACGCATGCCATGACACTCACACCATTCACACACCTCGACACGCACTCCTGGCCAATCACATCGGGGATTCGTGTTAACTCAAGGGGTCCTGGGGTCTCTACCCCCCCCCCCCCAAACTCTGCATGGACCCATTCGCATCATTCACCCGCTCCACCTCATACGGCTCTACCGGACCCATCTGGTCGCGATATGCTTCGAGGGAGCTTACCATTTCCCTCTGTTCCTGAGGGAGGCTAACCTGATGCTCGAACCGGGTCATGAGACATTCCACGAGTTCAATTGTCCCCTATTAATCCAATGTGTGCATGCTCTTTAATTTCCTGTATTTCGTCTTTTACCCGTTCTATTGTTACGAATCTGGCAGCCATTTGCACACAAACAGCCAGAGTCCCCGCAGTTCATTATTTCAATAAGTATATGTTTATAGTTCGGATCCTGTCCTTCTGTCTAATGGGTTAATTTCATGTGTGCGCTGCGGGTTTCTTTATAGTCAGGTTTTTTTTACATTAAATCTCCCCTTCGCTCCATCATCGCCATTACGCGCGTGTTCGGGGCCACGGCATAGGCGGGTGAGTCGACTCCGCCCAGCGAGATGGGTGTGCCTCGCAACCAATGAGGGATAGGAGTACCTCAGAAGCCCCCGACCAATCTGGAGCCAAGTTACCTCAGGGTGGCCCCGCCCAGCCAGATGGGATGTTCGCCTCCAACCAATCCAGAGACGAGTTACCTCAGGGTGGCCCCGCCCAGCCAGATGGGATGCTCGCCACTGTCCAATCAGGAGGCGAGTGGCCAGGGGAAGAAATCCCTCGGACCTCACGAAAGCGAAGAGTAGAGCGGTCGTCAAGAGGAGAGTAGAGCAGTCATCGTGGCCATTGCTCTTGGTGTGCGTCGTTAGAGTCATCGTCGCGATTGATTTTGGTCTGTCGTCGTGGTCGTCTGCGATCATGGTCTGCGGTCTTTTGCGGGGCTCCTCGTGGTTGGTGTGTTGTGTGGTCGAGCAGCCAGGATCGTGGGCTCGTGGGTTCGAGTCCCACCGTGGTGGGTTGGAGTCGGTGTGACCGCACGAGGCGGAAAGGGACCCGGCCAGGCTCTGTACCCCCAGCTGAACTATCCTCCTCGGCTGGAGGACCGATAAAGACCCGACCGGGTCCATTTCGTGTGTGTGTGTGTGTGTGTGTGTGTGTGTGTGTGTGGTGTGTGGTGTGTGTGTGTGTGTCCTTGGGCCCCGTCCTTAAGTAGAAATTGCTAAGTGTTGCTTGTATATAAATTGCATTTCTCATATTTGGTTTTAACTCTGCTCTTTGTGCTCCCCTGCCCCATATATATATAAAGTTGAAAGTGTGTGTTGTGTTTCTCTGTGACCTATGCACGCGAAAAGTACTGGACTGATCCTCATCAAACTTCACATGCTGACAGAACATGTACCCGGGAGTGTCCCGATGTAAAAGAATTGTACTTCCGACTTCCGGTTTCCGAATTATAACGTCATCACCTGATTTTGTAACGTTATTTTTCAAGTTCAGCCGATTGACATGGGGCCAACGCCATATACAATATATCTAACATATGATTTTAAGTTTTTCTTTGTCTGTTTGTTTGTTTGTCTGCACGCGCTAATCTCCTGAAAGGTGAAAGATAGGAGCTAACCACTGAAACAAAAAAAGTCGGGATGGGCCCCGGGAAGGTTATAGGCTATGTGGCAAGGCCCCTCGGCTGGGGGGGGGGGTGTTTCCCCCTCACCAACCCCCTTAGCCTATGACTGCCATGGCCCAATAGGGAACTGATACTGTGCTCACCGTCAGACATATGTATAGAAGATTAAATTCATTCAAAAAGAACCCGGGCAGCCCGGGTGCATTCACCTAGTTATAAATAAACTCCAATTGTTCAATGTACCAGCTCTTGTCGTGCTTTCTATTATTGACCCAGCACGGTTCGTGCTTGAGAACCAGTAAGCCGATTGGGCTGTAAGTTGTCGTTTGACGACCAGACTTTGGTAATTCCGCTCGGTTACACCGGATGAGGTCGCTAGAGCGACCCGCGTTCGCCAGAGTCCGTAGAGGGTGTGACTTCCCGGTAATTTGACGACGTGGGTACTTAGGTATATTGAAATTTGGCTATTAACCCTACCCCACACCCATCAGAGAAATGGCGATCACGCTCCTTAAGTGACCCGTGACCTCGGAGTTGTCTGAAGGTTGCGACCTGCAATTCCGGGTGTTCGGTGGAAGACGGCTCTTCTGCTCCCCTGGGCCGTTCTCGCCACCGACCCCCGGCCCACAACACTATCTCCTGTGTCTCTTCTATTTTCTTTTAATTCCTGGGTTTCTGTCTCTGTTGTTCCCTCCTTTGTCTCTTGTTATTTCTGACTCCTGGTTTTCCGTCTCTGATAATTTTTCTCAGTCACCCCTGTCCGAATTCACTCCGTTTCCCCTTAATTATGGTGGCATCTCTCGTCATCCCGACCTCGCCCGTCTCCATCGCGGGCCGGACACATTTTGCACTCCCTGTTGGCTCGGTCGTTCGCTACATGGTGCCGCCAGTATGCCTTTCACCTCCTCCAGACCGCCTGCAGGTTCAACCCCATGCTCTGCATATCCCCTCGCTGTGTTCGTAATCTTCCTTCATTTTATGTGCATTCACATCCATTTTTGCATTGTTCGGTCCTCCATCCCTCAGTATTTCCTCCAGCTGGCCCCAATCAAACGGCCCTGACGGAGCCGATTCGCTTCGCTCGGGCGCGGATCCGCCAGGGACCGGGGGGGGGGTGGGGGGATTTGCTGTTGGGGACGCCCATGCCCCGCCGCACTCATTATTTCTGGGTCCGATTCGCGGGGAAAGTTCTTGCATGGGGCTGTCCTGCACGATGTTGTCCTGGACCATGGATTCCTCTAAGAATATTACCCACCTGAGCCAGCTCGTCTTGGCTCGCCATGGTGCGTATTTGAGAATAAATTTCACTCGCTCTCAATTGGGGGGGGGGAAGGAATGGGGGGGGGGGGTTACTCCACACACCCCTGATCCGAATCCCACGAATTTCTCTATGGAGGCGGAGGGGCCGTGTCGCACGCCTGATCACCAATTTGTTGCGGGCCGGGGTCGGTGGCGAGGAACGACCGCTAGATAGAGCAATAGGGCCGTTTCCCACCGAACACCGGAATCGAAAGGTCGTCACCCCGGATAACTCCGGAGTCGACGGGTCACTTAAAGGACCGTGGGTTACCAATACTTCAACGGCGTGAGGTAGGGTCCACTTGTCCAATTCCAATTTACCTAAGTACCTCACGCCGTCTAGCTACGGGAGTCACACCCTCGCCGACTTTGTCCGAACCGAGTCGCTATCACCGACCCAGATCCGGCGTAACCGAGCGGAAGTTACCAAAGCCGTGCCGGACCAAATAACAATTTATGGCACAGACGGCCTCACTATTTCTCAAGCCCGCACCATGCTGGGTCAATGGTAGAAATGACAGGCAATGAACTGGAACATTTAACAAGAGGGGTTATTTATTAAGGGAGGGAGACACAGAGCAGACTTAATCACGAATAAATGCAATGTACAATGAGCAATCACACTTATACAATTCTACTTAACAGACTGGCGCAACAACACACACACACACACACACACACACACACACACACACACACACACACACAAGAAATGGACCCGTAGGGTCTTTATTCGGTCTCCAGCCGAGGAGGATAGTTCATCTGGGGGGACAGAGCCCAGCCGGGTACCTGTCTGCCTCGTGCAGTCACACAGACTCCAACTCACCACGGTGGGACTCGAACCACGACCCGAATCCATGAACCCACGATCCTGGCTGCCACGAACAACGATCGAACACCACGGTCCTGGCTGCTCGACCACCACCACGAGGAGCCCCGGAAAAGACCGCAGACCACGACCGCAGACCAAAGGGCCAAGACAAAGAAGACGACGACGAATCTATCTCCTCTTTTACGGCAGCTCGCCACCTTTTTCTTATCCCCCCCCCCCCCGCGGGTTCGGGGAACCGCTCTGAGATAACTCGCCTCCAGATTGGACGAGGGTTGGCGGGCGATCAGTGGCCTCCCCTAATTGGACGGGCCGAACACTCCATCTGGCTGGGGCGGAGTCGGCCCTGAGGTGATGAGCCTCCTGATTGGACAGGGGGGATCCCCCTCCTTTCCTGGGCGGAGTCGGAGCTCTGAGGTGAGGAAACCTCCACTCACGTCCGTGGTCGAACGCACTTGGGCAATGGCGTCGAAGAACGAAGGATTGATTGAAGATGTAAAAAACCTGACTATAAAAGAAACCCGCAGCGCAAACATGAAATTCCGATTAGACATAAAGGCCCTGTCACACCTTAACGATTTAGCCAGCGTATGCCTGACGTATGCAAAATTTGGCTAAAACGCTGGCACAACGTCGAATATGTTATGGGCAAGTTTGTATACGTTAAGAGCACGCTGGCACACGTCGTAGTACGCTGGCTTTTTTCGTAGTACGCTGGCATACGTCTTTTTACGCTGCATATCTGTGCGGGTCGTAGTAGCGCCAGGTGATAGACAAATTTTCCATGCTTGAAATTTTCCGACGTATGCCCAGCGTATGTGATCACACATTCCGCATCGGCTGGCAATAAGTTGTAGGCACGTTACCGATCTTTAACACAGTCGACACACGTTACTTGTAAGTTAGTCATAAGTCAGAACTCGTGGGTAATGTTTAGCGTACCCGAAACTTATTTTCTAACTATGAGTAACGTGTTGTAGGCAGCGTTACGCGATCTTGGTATAAGTTATCTATAAGTTATCGAAACGTTCTGTGTACGTTAGTATAACGTTATGCATTTGTCCAACTCGTTATGAATACGCCAAAAATGGAAAAAAACATCAACACTTCACGTAATTTTTTTTTTTTTAACAAAAAAAACATGGAGTCTGAAACACTGTGAGTTCCTCCTGTGAACCCATTTTCTCTATACCAAGTCCCTAAACGCTGCAATACGCCATTATACGGTAGCTTGTAAGTTGAAACACGTTAGATAAGTTCTGTGGTCGTCCGCAGACGTCATTAAATACGTCTACATACGTCAATGTGCGTTGGAGATAACGTTAAACATAGGTTCAACGAGTTATCGCAAGGATTCAATAGCAGTTACTCATAGGTTAAAATTAAGTTTCGGTATGCAAAATTACGTCGACGTGTTTGCGACTTATGAGTAACGTACAAGTACGTGTGTCGACTGTGTGTGAACGATCGCCGTAACGTGCCTACAACTTATGGCCCAAAGCGTATGCCCGGCAAATTGTCATTAAAACGCCGAGTATCTGTCGAGAATATTTTCAACATGCTGAAATTTATCGACGTACTCGGCGTATGACGACGTAGGCAGCGTACTACCGACGTATGCCTAGCATGCTCTTAACGTATTTCAAAACTTACCCATGAACGTATTCGATCGTGTGCCAGCTTGGTTCGGCAAATTTTTCATACGTCGGCATACGCTGGCAAAACGTAAGGCAGCAACGTAGGCTTGACAGCGGTTCTGATGTCTAGTTGCGGTTATGATTTGAATCATCGAGCCGCAGCCTATGAATAGCTACGCCACGTGATCGTCGGCGATACGCTGCGCGCGCTATTGCATGAGTTAGACTTAGTTGTTGGGCATAGGTTGTGAATCGCCGACAACACACGCTCAGCATTCGTTGGTATAAGTTATCTATAAGTGGAAAAATGTTCTGTGTACTTAATAATGTTTATGCATACGTCAACACGTTATTAACACCCAAACTTAACAAAACAACATCAATAGTTCAGCGTACGCCAGCGTTTTACATACATTTTGAGACCTTGCCATACGCTGGCTAAAACGTCAAGGTGTGACAGCCCTTAAGGGACGTGTGACCACCTAAATATAACTGTGTCTTATCGAATACTTATCGAAATAACTGAACTGCGGGGACTCTGGCTGTTTGTGTGCAAAATGTTTCCAAATCCATAACAATAGCACAGAGATAACCACATTGTGTGTCATAGAACACGAATAACCACATTGTGTGTTATAGCACACAGATAACCACATTGTGTGTGTAATAGTACACGAATAAACACATTGTGTGTAATAGTTCACAAATAACCACATTGTGTGTGTAATAGTACAAAAATAACAACATTGTGTGTGTAAGAGTACACGAATCTCCACATTGTGTGTTTTTGGGATACGAATAAACACATTGTGTGTGCAATAGCATATGGATAACCACATTGTGTGTGTAATAGCACATGGTCACCACATTGTGTGTAATTGCACACAAATAACCACATTGTGTGTGTAATAGCACGCGAATAATGACATTGTGTGTAATAGTACACGGATAACCACATTTTGTGTGAAATAGAACACGGAAAACCACATTGTCTGTGTGATAGTCCACGAATAACTCCATTGTGTGGATAATTATGCACATATAACCACAACATGTGTGTGTAATATTGCACAAATAACCACATTGTGTGTAATAGTACACGGATAACCACATTGTGTGTGAACTTGTACACGGATAACTACATTGTGTGTGTGTAATAGTACACGAATAATCACATTGTGTATAACAGTACATGGATAACCACATTGTGTGTGTAATAGTATATGGATAACCACATTGTGTGTAACAGTACATGTATAACCACATTGTGAGTGTAATAGTACACGGATAACCACATTGTGTGTGTGTGTGTGTGTGTAATGGTACATGGATAACCACGTTGTGTGCGTCATCGTTCACGGATGACCACATTGTGTGTGTAACAGTACACGGATAACCACATTATGTGTAATGGCACACAAAAAACCACATTGTGTGTAAAAGTACATGAATAACCACATTGTGTGTGTAAAGGTACACGGGTAACCACATTGTGTGTGTAATAGTCCACAGATAACCACATTATTTGTGTAATCGCACACAGATAACCACATTGTGTGTGTAATAGTACACAGATAACCACATTGAGTGTGTAATCGCACAAAGATAACCACATTGTGTGTGTAACAGCACACAGATTCCACATTATGTGTGTAATAGTACACAGATAACCACATTGAGTGTGTAATTGCACACGGATAACCACATTGTGTGTGTAATAGTACACAGATAATCACATTGTGTGTGTAATTGCACACAGATAACCACATTGTGTGTGTAATAGGACACAGTTAACCACATTGTGTGTGTAATCGCACACGGATAACCACATTGTGTGTAATAGTACACGAATAACCATATTGTTTGTAATAGTACACAAAAAATCACATTGTGTGTTATAGTACAACAATAACCACATTGTGTGTGGAATAGCACATAGATAACCACATTATGTGTATAATAGCACATTGATAACCACATTATCTACGTAATAGTAGACAGATAACCACATTGTGTGTGTAATAGTACACAGATAACCACATTGTGTGTGTAATTGCACACAGATAACCACATTGTGTGTGTAATAGGACACAGATAACCACATTGTGTGTGTAATAGTACACAGATAATCACATTGTGTGTGTAATAGGAACACAGCATTATAACCCACATTGTGTGTTGTAATACGCACACCGGATAACCACATTGTGTTAATAGTACACGAATAACCACATTGTGCGTAATAGTACACAAAAAATCATTGTGTGTTATAGTACAAGAATAATCACATTGTGTGTGGAATAGCACATAGATAACCACATTATGTGTGTCATTGCACACGGATAACCACATTATCTGCGTAATAGTAGACAGATGACCACATTGTGTGTGTAATAGTACACAGATAACCACACTGTGTGTGTAATAGTACAAAGACAACCACATGGTGTGCGTAATAGTGCACAGATAACCACATTGTGTGGAATAGCACACAGATAACCACATTATGTGGATAATGGTACACAGATAACCACATTGTGTGTGTAATAGTGTTGCGAATCTGGAAACCATGAGCACACAACATTCAGGTCCTATAGCTCAGTTATTTCGATAAGTGATGTGGATAGATAGCTCCTTTCCCAGTCTAATGGGTGAATAAATGTACATGCGCGTGAGTTACTTTAATAGTTAGGATCTTCATCAAATACAAAACTACGGCTACTACAGCTCCAATACAACACGAACGGCTACTACAGCTCCAAATACAAGAACAGCGAAACCCTAAGCTCCCGGCATTCTCCGCGTGCGCTGGTATGCGGGCATGTTCAGAATGCGTTCGGGGATGAATTCCATTCCCAAATATGGGCATGAATCGGTTCGCTTGGACCGTGCCGAGAGCGAGCCACGCCTGAGCGAACCGCGCCCGATGAGGCGAGCCACAGCCTGAGCGAACTGCGCCCGAGAGTGATAAAAGGGACAGGGAGATCGAGATCGGAGAGAGCGAGGGATTTGCGGAAGTGTCAAAATCTGTGCGAGCGAGAGAAACTGGCGGAGCGCGTGAGGACCGCTGGAGCTCGGAGGGAAGATGCATCTCTCAACGCTGGGCGACGGCATCTCGTCGCTGGGTGCCTCGGTTCACGGCTTCGTCTCGGTGGCTGGCTTGGTCCGCGTCTGACTGCCCAGGTTCCTTCTTTGGCCGACTTGGTGCTGCCGGGAAGGTGCGGACATCGACCGCGCGGTGCTGCCAGGTAGCCCTGCTATTTTCTCATCCCTCGGCTCGTCTTCCCTCTGAGCCGAAGGATAATAAAGACCACTTTGGGTCCGTTTCTGGTGGGTGTCGTCTGAGTGTGGGCCCGTCCGTAAGTAGGAAATTGTATAAGTGCTATTGGCTGTACATACGTGCTTCTCTATTAGTCGTGATAACTCTGCCTCTTGCGTGCTTCCCCCTTTCCCCCATTACAAATAAATACATTTGTTAAATGTATCAGTTCGTTGCTGTGTTCCTTCCATTGGCCTAAGCGTTGATGCGTGTTGGAGAATTAGCAAGGCCGTTGTTGCCCGCCGTAAGGGGACATTTGGACCGACAGATCTCGGTGATCATCCGCTCGGGTCGCACACGGTTCGAGCACGCTAGCGGCTCGTTCCGTACGAGCACCGTCGAGGGTGTGAATACTCGGTAAACTCGCCACGTGGAGCTCTAGGTATTTTGAAGATTGGAAATAACCCTGTACCACGTGGTGAATTATTGACGATTCACGGTCCGGTAAGGGACCCGTACTTGTCGGAGTTTTCCGAAACGTACAATCTAAATTTCGGTGTTCGGTGGAGTCGACTCTGCAAGCTCCATCTAGCGGTCGTGCTCGTCGCCGATACCTGGCCCACAACAAATTGGTGTCAGTCATGAAGATAACAAACCCTCCACCTCCATTAACGAAATTGATAGGTTCAAATCCAGCAACAAATTGGTGTCAGGAGCGGGTTTCGAACCCCTCGTCCAACAAATTCACCTGATTCGGATCAGGGGTGGAGGGAGCACCCCCTCCCCCCCCCCGTGTCCCAAATTGCGAGCGTTTTTAAATTTATTTCCAACAACGCGACATGGCTCGCACGACGAGCTGAAGCAGGTGGGTTTAGAGGTAGATGTTGTGGTGTGATCGAACCCATGGTCCAGGATACCACCCCCATGCAGGAACTGCCCCCGCAAACAAGCTCAGAGCCCGTAAGGGCGCAGAGGTGGCGTATGACACCCCCCCCCCTCCGTCAACTTCCCTCCGACCCTTGGCAGATCCGCGCCCGATCATGGCGAATCGGCTGCAACAGGGTCGTTTTCACGTGAGACAGATGTTTGAGGCGTTGATAGGGAAAATGGACGCAAAACCGCACGTGAGGTGCAACGAATGAATGACAAGTTGGATGCAAACACGCAGGCACTAAGGGGTGATATGCTAAAGCAGCGGGGTGAAATGCAGAGCATGGGGTTGAGTCTCCAGGCGGAGCAAGAGGCAATGAGGACGGGCGTAAGAGGCATCATGGGGGCACCACGTGGCAGAGCGACCGAACCGACGAGAGGGAGTGCAACAGCTGTCGGGCCCGCAATGGACACGGGTAAGGTCAACGGGACGAGAAACGCCACGACAATTGATGGGGAGACCGAAAAATTGAAAGAGGTGACGGGGACGCAGAAAATAAAAGAGACAAAGGAAGAAACTAATGAACACGAGGGGATGACGGAAAAATTAACAGAGACAGAAACGCAGGAATTAAAGAAATTAAAAGAGACAACGGAAATGAAAACAGAGACACGGGAATCAGAAGAGATAGAGGATGAAGTAAATAAAGTAATTGACGAACACACACAGGTAGAGTTAGTGGGGGACAATGGGGTTGAGCATGGGGAATGTTTTGTGACCCGGTGCGAACAGCAGGATAGCCTCCTTAAGGAACAAAGGGAGACGGTATGCTCCCTTGAGGCAGATTGCGACGAGGTGGGTCCGGTCGAGCCGAACGAGGTGGAGCGGGTGAGTGCTGTGAACGGGTACACGCGGAG
>CM068956.1:145831700-145843357 GCA_035128595.1 Eptatretus atami | reverse complement strand
GGAATACTCAAGGGGGACCTTTTGAGCAGGCCCTGAGGACGACTGACCTTCAGCTGCGGAGCACTCACCCCCACACAAACTGTTGACATTGCTGTGCTTTTCTTTTCCCACAGATGGTAGGTCCCAGGCCATGGTTGTTTTGTTTAACAGCTTGTTTTGCGACAAGCTTGGAAAACTCAAGGGCATGCAAGCCAAGCTGTTCATGAAGGACGGGGTGACGCCACGATTCTGTAAAGAGAGAGATCTAAAAAATAAATATTACCATCAACATTTAGCGGAATGACTGCAGTGAGCCTTCATACTTAACAGCGTGCACATGAGAAGATAGGAAACAACAGACAACAACAAACAACACACATACCCTGCCGATTTGGAATCGTGTGTTGGCTGAATGACGCCTTTTGGCTTCCAGGTTTTTTTAAACGCTGTGCGGTGTATCTGGAAACGGCAAAAGCCTAGAAGTCGACGGTAGAATTCTTCTTAACATTCGGTTTTGACTTTACCTATAACGTGTTCGACAAACCTGTATATCTTGCAACGATACTGTGGGTATGTGTTGAGAAGGAATGGATGATATGCTAGGTGGTCAACATTTGGGAGCCATAGTTGATATATCTATCAATAGTCATAAGTTGTATATTAATCAGCTGTCAGGATTCGAACCTTGCCTTAAAAATGTTGGTTTAAATGTTTCATGTTGTCTTAACTATGTGTTTGGAAGCCTTTATCACTCTTCCTGTTTTATCTGCAGCTGAAACAACAGCATGTCCCGTGCACTGTTCCTTCATTGCATGCTGACATCCCACACATTCTGTTCTGAGTCATATCACAAGGGTTTCGCCTTTGCTATCAACATGTGTCGTGTAGGGTTTAGAAAGTTATTAGTTTGCAAGATGAACTGTTGGGTTGCGAATCTGAGGATTGACCGATTTCAACTTCCCTAGGGCCCTAGGGAGGGGGGAAAGAAAGCACACTGCCACATTTATTTTCTTTATTTCTTTATCCCTTTAGCACACACTTTTAGTCCACACCCAGTTCTGCTTTGTGTGATTATATATAAAACTGTTTTGAAGTAAGAATCTCAATGGTCGTCCGGAGGCACCTGACTGAAGGGCCGTTGGCGCCACATTCCGCATGCGTAGTGCCATCTTCTGAAATAATATCGTATCATTCGAGACCCTCATTCGACTCTGTCATCACTCGGCCGGGTGAAAGAGTCATCACATTTGGCGACGAGGATGGTATCCGACTGATTCTGGCGGTGTGGCCGGCGGGACTCCACTTGGTGTACAGCGATCACGAGGAATCAGCTAAAGGTACGTGGAATTTGCACGTATAGGGCACCTAAGACAGGAGCCCTAGTAGTGAAAACTGTACACTTGTGGCAGTGCCCCGCCGGACGCAGCTCCAGGATCTGCTCGGATCAAGAACTGTACACAGTAAAACATATGAGGTGATTCGAATGCGGTTTGTTTGAAGGGCACAAAGGAGGGCTGTCAGGCGTATGTTGGGACCGGGAAAGGTGGAGGATAAGGATATCCAAGTGAAATATGGATGAAGCAGGTTCGAGTCCTGTATTCTGTGGTATTGTGTGGGGCCACGTTTAATAAGGTTGTTGTATGAAGAGGATAATAAATATCCACGTGAAATAAGGAGAAAATAGGTTCGAGTCCCGTTTTTGAGTTGGTGTGTGAAAGACAGATAGGTTAAAGTCCTGGAAGAAGGCTTAAAGGCTGTCGATCAGAACGAGACCCCTGGTTCCGTGTACTAGAAGGGAAATGTTTCAAAGCTTTAGGCTAGTGACAAGTTAAGAACATAAGATGGGAATAACTCTGCAAGGAACATAGAGTTACCCAAAGGAACAACACTTAAAGTTATCGTGAAAGCGGAAAACACTGGAGAGCGTTTGCAGATGGCTAACGGAGTCACAGCTGAGACAGGACGTAAGCCGATTAAGATTCAGAGGAATCTTGAACCAACAGGAAAAACACAAGATTAACGAGCCAGGAGAAGGGCTTGTTTGTACAGTTACCTGTTGGATGTATTTGTGAATACAATGTGGTGGGAGAGGTTAGAGTTTGTGTTGTCGATAAGTTGAGTGTTCCAACCTGGAACTTGTATGTGTGGAACAACTTGTATGTTTGTATAGAGATAATGATTGGTCGTCATCGTAAATGTGAAGACTTTGGAGGAGGTGAATTGCGCACACCAAATCCGGAGGAAGGACGATGATGACCGATTCTGCGCGTGCTGCTAATTCATAGTGATGCGAATGTCATTGAGTGTTTTTACCGAGGCGTATGTGTGTGTGTGTACGTGTGTGTGTGTGTACGTGTGTGTGTACGTGTGTGGTGTACATGTGTGTGTGTTGTGTACGTGTGTGTGGTGTACGTGTGTATGTGTACATGTGTGTGTGTACATGTGTTGTGTACGTGTGTGTGTGTACGGTGTTGTGTATGTACTGTGGTGTGTGTGTGTGTACGTGTGGTGTACGTGTGTAGTGTGTGTGTGTACGTGTGTATGTGTGTGTGTACGTGTGTGTGTGTACGTGTGTGTGTGTACGTGTGTTACGTGTGGTGTACGTGTACGTGTGTGTGGGTGTGTGTGACGTGTGTGTGTGTATGTATGTGAACTCGATAGGGAATGTAAAGATTGTTCGTGAATGGCTGAATATCATGGGTGTTATTTATGACTGATAAAATAATATTAATTAAAATGGGAATTTGAATCTTCGCTTCAATTGACGTTACGGTTTTTCGTTTTAAAATTAATTTTAAATTATGTTTTCATTTTGGTAGTCATTAAGTATGTTTAAATACTTGATTGTCGGAAATCTGAAGAAAAAACTGATATTTTTGGTTCTACGAGTCACGTGATGCCGGGGAATAGTGACCGGCAGAGTGACAGGCATCACCAAAAACCGAGAAGTGGCCCGTCGAGGGACTACTTATCGTGAAGGTTCTACGAAATAAATGGAAACATGTTACAAAGGTTTGGGGACGCCCTTTACAGAGTTCTGAAAAAAATTCCGATGACAAACGAACGTTTTAACATTTTGTAAAATATTTGTTACGTGATTTCAATCATTAAAACGCGACGCGCTGACGAGACGCAATGCTCATGTGAGTGCGTGATGACGTATCACGCATGGCCCAGCGCGCTTTGTCAAGCTTGAAAGCGCAATTAACACCCTGCTCTGAACGTGCCTGCTTGTGGAAGCAATGTACGAGAATTTCTCGAGCGGCTGATCTTGAAAATGGTGGACCAACTAGATTTTAAAGAGATAGCTTTGTTTGTAAAATTAATTTAATAAGGACATAACGTTGATATTTCAAAGGATCGCTCGATTTTTGTGTTTCGGAACGAGTGCACGCGCTATCGGTACATAGAAACGACAATACTTTGAAACAAGGCTGTAATATATGTTGGTTCTGGTTGTTGTTGTTGTTGTTGTTGATTGGGCTTCGTGACCGGAAGAGGGGAAAAAAAACGTCACTTCCGCCTGGCCAGCGTGGTGATTGTGGCTCTTGCAGAGCTGTTTTGGTGTTGGATACGAGGAGGGTGGCGTGCCAGCGATGGCTCGCCGGCCTGTGTTTGGTGGGTACTTCGTGTGCTGGTTGGCACCGAGTAGAAAAATCTATTGGATGAAGATGGGGTGAATTCGCTGCCAGGTAATGCCTGCAGGTGAGAAACACCGTGCTTGTCATACACTGTGAGTTAAAAATGGTCAACAGGAGGATGGATTTGTACAACAGTTTTGATGGGGAGAGACGCGGGACCGAGGCGCGAAGGATTGAGGGATTTAGGATGGATGGAAAGGGGGATTTAATGCTTTGTTTTGTTTTGAACAAGAACGGATTTTATTTAAAGTGGGTTTATCCTTTTAGCGCGTCTCGCGTAGCGAACGCTGGCTCTAAGAGAGCTCCCGTTGTTCTTCTTCTTATAATTATTATTCTTCTTCTGGTGAGACAAAACCTTTAGGACGTGGCTCTTGACCATTTGTCTTTGTTTACATGTCAGACATCCAATAACAAGGATGTTTGGTAAGCTACGCACTTATCAGGATAGAGGTGTTTTTGGGAAAAATACGGGCGGAGCTCGTGACTGTTTGAACACGCAGCCATCGCGGGCCTTGACGAGGGAGCGTTTCGATTCTCTGCCTGTCGGGGTCGAGCTTTTTGTATGGAAGCGGACAAGAAAAGCATGTCTGTTGTATTTATATGAGCCTCTATCTGTCAGGATAGATTCATTGGATTTGGGAAGCATAAGCAGAGTTAAAGGTAAGAGGAATGGTTGCTTTAGCAACGACATCGATTTGAAAGGAGTGGAATTGCCTTTGCACTGTACTGTCTATTATGATGACAACTAACCTATGGATCGGCAAGGAGAGAGCGGCGTAGAGGTGGAACTAATCGCCGAAGAACGCGAGCTAAATGAAGCACAGAGAAGGAATAACACCGCAGTCCTCAATGGCAGTTAGTAAAGGACATAGTTACAGAGGGGAGTTAGGAAGAATGGTGACCAAGATTGAGATGCGCCCCAGAACCACAAGATGGGGCAACGAAAACCGGAACACTTTACAGCCGTCAGACAAGGAAGATGGATGGAAGGTATGCTTGCCTGATCAAAAATCTACAGTAGTGTACAGTAAGGTCTCGGCCTTCACATCCACTCACCACGCACCCCAGAGCACTTCCAGTCATGCAAGCTCTAGTCACACAAATACTTGTCATTATGTTGCGGTTGACTGCAGTGTTCAGTGGCAGTGCATGCTGTACAGGTTTGTTGGCATTGGAGCGATTGGCTGTGGCACGTAGCCGGGTTTGTGGTTGGCTGTACCATCTGGGTTTGGTGGTATACTCTGTGATGTTCGTGCAATGACGACGTTGCTTGACGACGCACATCCCTCAGGCCCCTTGACGACGGAGGAAGCACATGTGTGTGAACGAGTGCTGGTGGAGAACCAAAGGCCAGCACGGCTCTTGCAGGAAGTAATTCCGGGTTTGGGATTCCAACAGATTGTCATGACAAGGAGGGTCCTTCACGGCAAAAGCAATGATGAAAAGAGCCGAGGCTTGGGTATTACAACACGCAATGCCACAAGGGGGCTCTCGCCACAAAATAATAACAGACGCCCTATGCAGTTACCGGCCTCGGCTCCCCAGATATGGGAGATTGGGATTTGTCATGTATGACCGACGGAATGATAATTATTGCAAAGCGCTCACTGCTACCATCAGGACTTTTTCACTCACAGGTACAAGAAGCATTACCGATACCTGCTGGAGACTCGTTGCATGATTTCAACCCACTGACAGGTTTGGGTGAAAGAATTCCTGCAGAAGAACGCCCTGCAACCCAAGTGGACTGGACCTTACACTGTACTGTTGACCACGCCTCCGCCGTTAAAGTGGGAGGTAAGAGTGCATGGATACACCACTCACACTGTAAGCGGCCGCCCGAGGAGGCAGACGGAACTAGGGAACCAAGAGATAACCCCAACAGAGGTTCGGCAGTGCCCGATTCAGTATTTTACCGGGACAGCGAAGAAGACGATGAGGTGGAAGACGTGATACCTCTTCAGGGACACCCTCCACCGCCACCGAATCAGGGGGAGCCGCCCGCAAGACAGGGTGAGATAGTACTGGGAGCCCACCGCCGGGGAAGCCGGACGCCCCGCCAGACGCGGGACCGGAACCAGAGACAGACCACCCTGCCGAACGTGGAACAAGGAGGTATAGACAATAGAAGCCTTGTAGTACTGGAGACAGTGACAGAACCTTTGAACCGACACAACATGCAACTCCTGGTACTGACACTACTCTCTCGGGGGACCTGTCACTAGGCAACAAACTAACACCTCAAGCAACTGGAACTATACACACCTCCCACACCCCACCGCGAAAGGAAAACGAAAGTTGAGCTAGCACACCCCTGCAACGAACAGAAGAGAAGCAACTGGAGAGAAGACGGCAGCAAGTAGATACGCAGCATTTGGGAAAACGCATGACCAAGAACTGGATAAAGTCAAGGTATTTTCGCATTCCCACGCAGTGGTGGCCGTTCAACCGCATCTCATTAGAACTGCCCTGCATCCAAGAAGCCAATGGACCTATGATCTGGTGGAACGGAACAAGGAAATAAGATCGATTACATGGTCTTACACTATGATAAAACCTATTGAGGGACTTCAGAATTATTAGAGAGGTAGTGGTGGCTTGGCAGAACAAAATACAACGCAAAGCCAGCAGGGGCACTTCGAAAAGCCAGGATTGCATGGGGTCAACACGCATCTTTAATTTCCCGAATTCCACGGGCCCCAAACAGAACCTTCTTGTATTATAGTTGTAAAATCCTATGGCGGAACAAGAATATCCCTGAGGAAAAACAGCATACTTTGTGGTGCTCTCACCTATGAGAAGCGCACCGGGAAACCGCCGAACACCTTTGTGCTTTAGCTACCGAGATAGCCAACATCCAGGACCGCAGTAAATGCCGGGTTTTGTATGGACACAACGCGGCAGAAAAGCGAACGCGACAGCGAGGGCCGAACCCCCTGATGAGGGGACTTTCATAAACCCGTATGCCTCTTCGGGCTAGTACATGACAAAATAATTGGACACTGTAAAAATGTTTAATGAATCCAACTGCAAAGAACAACAACACACCAGTTACGGAACGTCGTGGGAGCAAGGAGAAAGATTACAAAAGTTCCGGAGGAGGTGGCAGGTACGTCCAACAACAGCTGGTGGAGCTATCCTGTTCCCTCCAAGCACGTAAACCAAGTAGAGGAACAACTCAAGACAACGTTCAAAAGCCTTTCATGGACACTCGCGTGCCGGGAAAACAAAAGTGATGAGGGCCATCTACCCATACGCCACGCAAGGTTACAAGGCTACGAGAAATACAACCTCATCTTCCGAATCCCCCCTGAAGAGGAGGGGAAGAGGCTGGATTGTATTTGCTTAGGCATTTGCCCACATAAAACAATATATACAGCTACCATACGTTTCAGTGTCTTGCGAATGCAAGAACCACAAAACCTCCGAACACAGTCGTGTTTTAGCCACAGAAATAGCAAAGATCCATAACACAAGTGATTGTTGGGGTCTGCATGGAGCCGCCAAAAGGGTCTTTGGCGGGCATTCCTATGACGGTGCGGCCCATACCTTTCCACGAATTTCTTTTAGTCCCTGAAGGGATTAACCGTGAATATAACGAGACGCAGGACGGGCATTCAAGCCTGGGACCCTTGGGGTCGACCTGGGGCAACTCCCCTCTCCCATATGGGTGGAGAGATGACAGGGCCGGTATGCTTCCAAGGAAAGGGGGTACATAAAGTGGGGAGTCTGTTTGTGGACTCGCATTACCAATGCCAAAGGAGAATGCTGATACAATAGTGAAACAGTCGGATCGACAGGACAGAAGCAGATAACTATCACCATGAACTACGCTTTGCATCATAGTAAAAGGATGATGCCCACCAAAAGGCATTTTTCTGGTATGTGGAGACAAGGCTTACCCTACCTACCAAAAGGGTGGCAGGGAGCTGCTATCTAGCTCAGTATTTCCGGATGGAAAGGTAAGAACCACTTTCCACGAATCTCCTAAAACCTACGCGAAAACGGCGTGAGTTAGACTTGGGGCCACCAGCAGGAACATGGTGGAAAAGGCTCTTGGCTTTATCCTTCCGGGAGCCGGCTCAATTATAAATAGCGAGAGGATAGATAAACTTTCTGTAGCCTTTGAACAGTAGCTAACGTATCTATGACCTATTATACGGAATTGTTGGGTATGTTAGTACTATGCCGTGCCATGGTAATGCAAAAATAGGGTAGCTTTAGATATCTTTGGCGGAACAAGAGAGGGGTATGTGAGTGACCGACGGAGAGTGCTGTATATGGATTCCGGACCCTACTAATATAACCAACCGGGCAGTAGCACAGATGAGAAGAGTTCAAGAAGGCACTCACAGGACAGGAATGGCCCGCGAGGAGGGTTATGAATGGTGGAGATCCATATTCCAGGGCTGGGAGGTTGGTTGCTACGCCTAATAGGGTCAGCGCTTTTAATCATCGTAGTGGTAATTTTTGAGTATTTTCTGATCAAACGTCTCATTACATTTGTCTAAAGAAATGCTGCGCCGTTCACCCCTTACCCAGGCATTATTATAATTAACAGCGAACTCTCGAAGGAAGACGGTCTGCCAATAATGGGAGGAAGACGCCCAGGGCCTCGAAATGGGAATCCAGGGCCTAGGTCTCCACCGTTCCTCTTTTGTTAAAACAGATGACTAACACAGGAAAGAGTGCGTGTTGCTTTTATCTTCCAAGCGCAAGACGCGACTCCTGCGTTGGACTGCTTCCACCCGTGCCTTGAGTGTTCCCACTGCTACTTGCTCTGCAGAATTGCCTAAATAATAATGTTGCTGTTAATATTGTGTAGACTTGTAGTGCCTTTATATGTGTGGACTCACATAAAATTTGCATACGACAACTTAATGGGAGACGTGTGGCAGTGGGCAAGACAAAAGGCAAACAGAAGCTAACCTACCACCGCAGTTGGGGACTTCTCATTTGGGGAATGTTGATGGCTATCAACGCATTTGCAAAATCCCGTTGGGAGGCGCGGGGGCCTAGGGGTAGCTGCTACAGGAACCAAATAGGGGTCCACTCGGTTTGGTGGGTATCAGGTATGGCTGGTATGTCAAATAGACCAAGGAGGGACTGAGAGGAATGATGATATGCTCGGTGGTCACATTTGAGCCATAGTTGAATATCTAATCAATAGTCAATAGTTGTATATTAATCAGCTGTCAGGAATTCGAACTCTGCCTTAAAAATGTTTGCTTTAAATGTTTCATGTTGTCTTAACAATGTGTTTGGAAAGCCTTTATCACTCTTCCTGTTTTTATCTGCAGCTGAACAACGCATGTCCTTGCACTGTTCTTCATTGCATGCTGACATCCCACACATTCCTGTTCTGAGTCATATCACAAGGTTTTGCCTTTGCTATCAACATGTTGTCGTGTAGGAGGTTTAGAAATTTATTAGTTTGCAAGATGAACTGTTTGGGTTGCGAATCTGAGGATTGACCGATTCAACTTCTCCTAGGGCCCTAGGGAGGGGGGAAAGAAGCCCACTGCCGCATTTATTTATTTATTTCTTTATCCCTTAGCATACACTTTTAGTCCAACCCAGTTTGCTTTGTGTGGATTATATTACAACTGTTTTGAAGTAAGAATCTCAATGTGGTCCGGAGGCACCTGACTGAAGGGCCGTTGCGCCACATTCCGCATGCGTATGCCATCTTCTGAAATAATCGTATCATTCGAGAACCCTCATTTGACTCTGTCATCACTCGGCCGGGTGAAGAGTCATCACAACGTGTAAGCACCGCACAGCGATGATTTTTGACGCAAATTTCCGGTTACTTCGGCCTGGAATTCGGGATCAGCATCAAATAATGTAAATCACGATTAAAAATTATTTTTTTGATGATGCGGGAGATATCTTTATTAAAATTAACTTTGTTTATTTATTCAATTATTTTTTTCCCAATCACTTCTGGTCAAGAATAAAAGAAATAATAAGTTCCAGAAGAGTTTCAAAATCACTCCCGGTAATGTTAAATACAAAATAAACACTTCCTGTATATAAAAAATCACTTTCGAAGTATAAAATTAACTTTGGGGAAAAAAATAATTGAATAAATAAAAAACACTTCCGGTCTATGATCTCCCGGCATGCATCATTCCCCAATGACAAAAACCGGAAACAAAAAAAAACCAAGAGCAAAAAAACAAACGGAAGCAAAAGGGTCAGAGCCACGACACGGATCACATAGTGCCAAGGTATTGTGTTGTTTTTGTTGTTTCCTATTCACTCATGTGACGCGTTAAGTAATTTCACGAAGATAAAATAACCCAATCGTGTTTATACACCGACAGCGTTTAAAAACAACCGGAAGCAAAAAGGTCATAGCTAACAGACCGGATTCCAAATAGCCAGGGTTTTTGTGTGTTGTTGTTGTTGTTTTCCTATTCTCTCACGTGCACGCGTTAAGTATGAAGCTCACTGCGTTCGCTAATATGGAATAGGCAAGGCCTAGAAGCGAACGTAGAATTCTTCTTACATTCGCTTCTGACTTTACCTATAACGTGTTCACAACTGTATACTTGCAACTATACCGTGGTACGTGTAAGCGCCGCACAGCTGATGATTTTGACGCAATTTCCGGTTACTTCGGCCTGGATTCGGGATCAGCGATCAAATAATGTAAATCACGATTAAAATTATTTTTTGATGATGCGGAGATATCTTTTTATTGGAATTAACCTTTGGAAAAAAAATATTTGAATAAATAAATAAATAAACCACCACCTTCTGGTCAAGAATAAAAAGAATATAAGTTCCGAAAGAGTTTCAAAATCACTCCCTAATGTTAAATACAAAATAAACACTTCCTGTCATGAAAAAAATCACTTTCGATGTATAAAATTAACTTTGGGAAAAACAATAATTGAATAAATAAATAAACACTTCCGGTCATGATCTTCCGGTACGCATCATTCCCATGACAAAAACCGGAACAAAAAAAAAACCAGAAGCAAAAAAAAACGGAAGCAAAAGGGTCATAGCCAACGAATACGGATTCACAATTGCCAGGGTATTGTGTTTTTTTGTTGTTTCCTATTCTCTCATGTGCACGCGTTAAGTAATATTCACAAGATAGAAATAAAACCCAATCGTGTTATACACCGCACAGCGTTTAAAACAACCGGAAGCAAAAGGTCAATATCCAACGACACGGATTCCAAATAGCCAGGGTTTTGGTTGTTGTTGTTGTTGTTGTTTCCTATTCTCTCACGTGCACGCGTTAAGTATGAAGCTCACTGCGTTCGCTATAAACACGATTGGGTTTTATTTCTTATCTTGTGAATAATACTTAACACATGCACATGAGAGAATAGGAAACAACAACACAACACAATCCCTGGCAATTTGGAATCCGTGTCGTTGGCTATGACCCTTTTGCTTCCGTTTTTTTTTTGCTTCTGGTTTTTTTTTGTTTCCGGTTTTTGTCATGGGGAATGATGCATGCCGGGAGATAAAGGCATCGGCGGAGACATGAAAGACCCAAATATACAGACATGTGTATATTTCTGTGCTGTATGGGGATTGGAATGCTTGTAGTCACGTGGTTGGGTTTTATATTATGGCTCGCCCGCTAGAGGCTTTTGCAGTGTACTTCCGCACGCATGCAATAAGCAGAGTTGTTTCTGGCTCCCGTTCTGCCTGCTTCTCGAACACAACAGTTTGGCGACGATGGATGGGGGTGACAGTATCGAGTTACTGTTCACGGCAAAGTGCCGGTGTTGACGCGCGATGACTTTGAGCTGTTTTTCGGAGCAGTTGGAATGTTATTTCGACGCAAACAGCGTGGGCGAGGAAGGCATGAAAAAGTCGATCCTTCTGGCATCACTGTCGCCGCAACAACCGCTGTTAGGTGATCTGGTTGCACCCGACAAGCCGATAGGCGACGTGCTCATTGCGGGGAAAACGGCGGAGCAGCAACCTCGCTAACATTGACAAGGTGCTGACGAAATTGAAGGCTTGCGGGCTGCGTTGAACAGAGACAAGTGCACGTTCTTCAGA
>CM068956.1:145801812-145817635 GCA_035128595.1 Eptatretus atami | reverse complement strand
TTATTTGCTGAGGTAAATAAAGAATTTCAAAGCAAAATCAATCAAAATGCCAGGAAAGAGACAGAGCAGAACCTTAACAGGGGTTGGCTTAGGCCGAGGTCACATTTGCCACGGCGGCCGTGGGGTCTCCAAAATCTACGGCCACTAGCAATTATAAAAAAGAGAGAGATGTTAAAACTGATGATGGAAAGGTGTGGAAACGGCACGTGAACCAAATTCCATGAATCGCGTCCCAGGCACCTCGCCCTGCGAATGACATGACGTAGAACGGGGCAAGTGGGGGTGGAGCCCCACTCCGATTCCTGTCGAATCGCCAAGGCCAGACGTGCCGGCGCCGACGGGCTAGCGGACTCAGGTTTTTACCTTGAATCGTCCTCCCGAGGGAACAAACAGCTTGTCGGCGGGGACGAAACGGGGCGGAGTCAACTGGAAATGTTAGAAACGGGGGCGAGTCTACTGGAATGTCACCCCGACGAGTCAGGGGCGTCTGAGCCTGTGCCGCCTGGCGGCCCTGTCGTCCGGTGACGGATTCAGGAAGAGGCCACGGTAATTTGGATGATTTTGTCTGTTATTCTGCATTTAGAGGGGAGGAAGTGTGCTGTATGGGAATTGGGATGCTTGTAGTCACGTGGTTGGGTTTTCTATATGGCTCCGCCCGCTAGGAAGCTTTTGCAAGAGGGGGGGGGGGGGGGGGGTGGGGGGGGGGGGGGGAAGGGGGGGGGGGGTGTACTGCCGCGCGCATGCAATAAGGCAGAAGTTGTTTCTGGCTCCCAGTGTCTGCCTCTTCTGCGGACACAACTTCCATGACCTAATTGAAATGAAACTCTCTCAACAATAATAATAATCATAATAAATAATAATAATGAACGATCTCTTATAATGCTGTCATCTTACTCTTCACTGTGTGGTACTCTTTAACTGTATCATAAGAACTACTCTTCCACTATTTGAACAGACGCTCTCGAATTGACCTTTCCTTCATTACCTTGCCTAAAAAAAATCCAACTGTTACGCGTTTCCTTCTCTCCCATTCTCTGAATTCCGCTCTTTATTGTATCCATCAAGAACTGTGTTTAATCGGCATCTCGACCTAAAACTTTTTTAAAAAACCCAGTTTTGCTGATGAATGTTCAAACTTTCCATCAACCATTCTTTTTTTTCCGCATTTTCAGTGGAACTCACCCCTCTCACACCCTCACTCCTCAAAAGCAACCGCATCACACTCTTCTCCCTCCAAGCCTCCCTCAACCTCTCTCAAAAAACTCCCCCTCAACTTTCTCCCTCAACTCTCCCCTGCTCCCCTTCTCAAAGTCCCCACCCCCCTCTCATCCAACCAAGTCTGCTCTGTTCCACTGCCCCTCTCAACCTCCATCTCTTCACTCACCTCCTCAAACCCTCAAATGCATTCCTTGCCCCTCTCTTGTCCCCTCTCCCCCAGCAACCACAGAGCTTTTCTTCCTCCTCATCCGGCCCTCCCCTAGCTATCTGCTATCCCCCATACTCTTTCAACAACCCTCCTTACCTTCGCCCTCGCCTTGTCCTACTCCTTCCCTCCCCTCCACCCCCTGCACCCAAAGCTCCTCCCCTCCCTCTGCATTAACAGTGTGGAGCCTCAATATCCAGGGCCTCGCTCAACCTTTCAGATCTTTTCATACAGGTTGCCACTGACAAACGCAGACATAATCTGCCGAACAGAAACTTTTCCTCCCGCCAAGACGTGTCTGAAACTCCCAAGTATCTCTCCCTGTTACTCCTCCTTTGGAATGAAACAGACGCTGAGCCCTTGTCCTGGTGGAGGAGTGCTCTCTTCATCAAAGAATTCTATTCCTCAACTCTCCATGCACTGTCCCTCGACGCCCTACACCCCCAGGAATAACCTCTGGCTACGGCTTCCCTCCACCCCACCTCATGTTTACATGTGTAACTGCACCATCCATCAAACAGTGAGACTCCATCTACACTCACTATCCCGAAAACATGGACCAACTCTGTCTTCTCCCTCAAACTCTCTCTTCCTCATAAATGGTGACTTCAATTGTCATCATGCCAGTTGGCTAGATGTGGGTACCTCTCTCACTGTCCATGGGCACTTCAGCAAAAAGCCTTTCTGGGACTCATTGGAAACTGACTCAATGGTCAACTTCCCGACCCGGAATCTCAACAATGGTATCCCATCTCTTCTGGATCTGATTTTGACAAATTTCCTGACAATAATCTGCTGTTCTTCTCACTCCAAATAGGTTCTTTCCTGACCACGTCCTTGTCAAAGTAGACATCTCTCTGGCTATTATTCAGAGAACCACCTCACCCCGCCGTCCGAGTCCTGGCATTTCACTCGATGCGACTGGCAGGGCTCCAAGCAGCGATCACCAACTTATAAGACTGGTCTAATTTCGCTACTTTCTCACATCAACTCATCCTGGGAATTCCTTGTCAAAGAACCTTGCTCTCACTTCATGCACAGATTTATCCCGCTCATTCTTCATTGTCCTACCTACTCCCGCCCTTGTTTCACTGAAGCTTGTGGTGAGCAGTTGTCCTGAAACAACTTGCCTTTGCCTCATGGAAAGCAAAACGCCAACTGAAGGTAATCTCAGTAATCGTTCCATCCAAGTCAGAACAAGTGTGTATTTACCGCTGCAAGGAGAGCCAGAAGAACAACATCTTTCGAAGCTCAGTCTGAACTTTCAAAACTCTCCCCCCCTCCAAATCCTGGTAGCGTCTCATCAACATCTGTTTCTGGTTGAAGTCCCCCCCCCCCCCATCCCCCCTCCCTGACCCCAATGATGCCCGCACTGCTGATAGCCCAATGAAAAGGATGAATGCCTAAACTCAGTTATTTGCAGCTAAAATCTATTGTGTCCAAAACCCATCGCTTCTCTACCACCCACCCATTATCCCAGCCAACTGTCCCTGACTCTGTGTCCCTTTTCTCCGACAAGGTGGAGACGTTGTGTCATACCTCGCTTCAGATTCGCAACGGTCCAGACGGCATCAGCCCACGTGTCGACGAAAAACCTGTTCCTCTGCTCTTGCTCACCCTCTCTCTGTTCTATCACCTTCTCTTTTGCTCAAGGTCTCATCGCCATCTGCTTGGAACAGCAAACATTACTGCCAGCTTATTAAAGGTGCACAAACAAATCCCCTGCAACGACAACCAATCAGCACTTCATCCCAACATCAGCAAGGTTATGGAACCATCATCGCTTCAGACATTAAATCCTCCTCTTCTCAATGGCTTGATTTCCAATCTTCAATTATGGTTTTTAGACCAGGTCACCTTCAAGCCCTGGATATCCTGGCTTTCTGCTCTCCCAACAATGGTTGGAGTGCCACCCCAATGCCGGACTAATGAAAATCACAGCCAATATCCCTGACAAATCACCGTGCTTTTGACACGGTTGGCACCCTGCCCTGCTCACACAACTCTCCTATGGTATCCTACCATCTCCACTCATGGTCTCAGACTTCCTCTCCGTCACATTCAACATGTTTTGGCCCCCCCCCTAAAGGAAAAAGTTTCCTTTTTTTTTTCCATCCGCATCTTCCTGTCCAGGCTGGAGTTTCCTCAGGTAGCGTTCTGGCCCTGTTCTTTTCTGCTTTCATCAAATGATCTCTCCACTCGAAAATCCTCTTTATCTCTTTGTTGATGACTCCACCCTCTCCTACCATCTGTCATTCCCTCAGACGGTGTGCAGCAGCTCTCGCTCACTGGCAATCTGGTAAAATCACAAACTCATCCCAACACGTGAACACATGGTCTTTCAATGCCGACAAATCTCACACTTCTCACTATGGTCTCTCCGAAAGGTACCATTTAGACACCCTCCCCCCATCCACTTTCTCAACAATCCTATGGAAGAAGTCCTTTCTTCAAGCTTTTGGGTCTCACGATAATCTCCAGATCTTTCTGGGAAGCCCTTCGAACTTGGCCTCCAAAACCAGTCCGCCAACTGGAATCCTTGTCGTGCAAGTCCTTCCTCGGCCCACCTGAGCTCCTGAACCACTAATACAAAGCTTTGCCTGCAGCCTGATGAGTACTGCTCCCCCTGGCTGCTGCCCTGCCTCCCCTTTCGCTTCACGCTGTGGAAACCGGGCATTTGGATCATTGGCATCTCTCGCGATTGAGCTGATCTTTGGGCCTCTCACTCTCTCACCGACACGGCTGGTCGTGGTCTTTCTATCTTCTACCAGTCTCCTCTCCTAGTCTCCCCCCCCTGCTCTGCTCTGTGGATATGTCCCACCACATATTCCAGCAGGGCGCTCTAGGTCCCGCTAACAACCCCCTTCTGGTAAAACTACCAAATCACGAATCACTGCTCACTTCACTCTTCATCCTCTTTTTTCACCTTTGGAATAAACTCCTCCTCTTCATTCATTCTCGCTCCAGGCTTCAAAACAGATGTTACTCACCAGCTCTTATCACCCACCAAATCCTCGATCTTTTCTCACCCATTATCCACCCAAGCCCACCTCTTCAAATTCCTGCTTTCCTTCCTGAAAGTCCCTGTAATGCCATCTTGTATCCCATGTTCCTCGCCCCATCCCTCTCCCTTCCACAGATTCTCCATGTCTCTGTTCCCACTGTTTCTGTCCTTCCCACTCCCGCCCCCTGCTTGTTCTCATGCCACGCTTTGCTGCTGCGTTGTGGTGTTAGTTCTCAACGAGCTTGACTATGGTATACAAAAATACACGAATAACCACGTGTGTGTGAATCGGTACATGGATACCATTGTAATGTGAAAACACACGAATAACCAATTGTGGTGTGATAGCACACGGATAACCATATTGTGCTCATAGTTGACCAGATACCACATTGTGTGTTAATCATACAATGAATAACACAGTGTGTGTAATAGTACATAAAAACCACATTTGTGTTAATCGTGCACGAAAGAACCACATGTGCATATAATCGTACCACGGATTACCCACTCATTGTTGTTGAAAAACACACGGAATAACCACATGTGTGTGTGTGTGTGTCGAGCACAGATTATCAGTATTGGTGTCACATTCACGAATAACCACATTGATGTGTTAATCGCACAAGGAAACCACCATTGTGTGTGTAATATGCACAATCTGTTAATAACCAACCACATTGTGTGGTGTAATAGCCCACGGTAACCACATTTGTGTTGGTAATAGACAAGGATATCCACATCATGTGTGTAATGCACAAGGATACACATGGGTTATAGCACAAGATACCCACATTGTGTGTGTGAATAGCACACATAACTGGTAACAGTAACCACATTTGTGTGGTATACCATATACTGTCAAGCAAGAAACTGGTGTTATAGCCGATACCACATGTTAGTGTAATAGCACAAGGATAACCACATTGTGTGTGTAATAGCACCGGATAACCAACTGTGTGTGTGTAATAGCACAAGGATAACACATGTGTTGTAATAGTAACGATAACTACATTTGTGTGTAATACACGCAAAACAACGGACATTGCTGTGGTGGAATAGTACACGGATAACTACAGTTGTGTGTGTGTAATAGTCACGGATAACTACATTGTGTGTGTGTAATAGTACACGGATAACTACATTGTGGTTGTGTGTGTGTGTGTGGTAATAGTACACGGATAACTACAATTGTGTGTGTGTGTGTAATAGTACACGGATAACTACCTCGTGTGTGTGTGTAATAGTAACGGATACTACATTGTGTGTGTAATACTACGCAAATACCGACATGTTGTGGGGAATAGTATACATGATAACTACATTGTGTGTGTGTGTAAATAGTCACACGGATAACTACATTGTGTGTGTGGTGTAATAGTACACGGATAACTACATTGTGTGTAATAGCACACGATTACCTACATTTGTGCGTAACAGGTACATGGATAACCATTGTGTGTGTAACGTAACATGGCATAACCCATTGTGTGTAACAGTACATAATATATAATATATATATATATGTAATACATACACACACAAAACATATATACAGTATATACAAACACCAATATATATATATATAACACACACAAACACATATATCCACATACACAACACACAAACACACACATATATATATATATATATATAAATATATATATATATATATATTAACGTACACATATATAAAATCACCAACATTGTGTGTGTAATAGTCCACGATAACTTAATTGTGTTTGTAATAGTATATATATAAATGAAATAATAATATATTACATATACATACAGACATATACATATATAAATAATACATATAAATACATATATATATATATATATATATAATATATATATATAACACATACATACACGTATATATACACATACATACATACATACATGCATAGACATATACATACATATATTGTACATACTAGTGCGAGCCCGTAGGTTGCGTGCCGTAGGTGCGTGCCATTATGTGCAGCTTCGTTCCTTCGCTCTCCGTAAACGACGACTGGATTGGGACATTGTTTCAATTAGATCGGACCAACCGTATCATAAATGGCCATAACTTGGGAAACACCAGGGAAACATACTCAGGTCCCGCGTCAATTTGACGTCATATTGAACGAAGAAGAAAGAATTGCTGACGCTCTCTCTCTCGCCTCCCTCTCTCCCCCCCCTCTCTCTTGCCCCCTCTCTCCCCCTCCTCTCGCCCCTCTCTCTCGCCCCACTCTCACCCCCCCCCTCTCCCCTCCTCTCTCGCCCCTCTCTCTCGCCCCCACTCTCACCCCCCCTCTCCCGTCCCCCTCTCACCCCCTCTCTTGAATTGTGACGCCCCTCTCTCTCACTCCCCTCTCTGCCCCCCCTTAAAAAACAAAAAATCAAATAAAATCATTAAACATTAATTGTGACATCATTCGTGACGTCAAGCACCATATCTTATCATGGTTGACAGATAAATGGCCGTAACTTGGGAACCGCTTGTCCGATTAATATCAAACCTTGAAAAGGCACATACTCAGGTCCCCAGCGGTCGATTGTGACGTCATACTAAACGAAGAAGAAGATTGTAACGGTCAATCGTGCAAAAAAAAAAATTCAATTGTGACGTCATTCGTGACGTCATAGCAATCGTGTCTTGTCATTGGTCGACAGATAAATGGCCGTAACTTGGGAACCGCCTTCCGATTAATATCAAACCTCGAAAAGGCCCATCCGCGGGTCCCCAGCAATATTCCTGGCAAGTTTCAATCAGATCGGACCGGCGGTCGTCGAGAACGGCGTCGCATACAGACAGACACACACACAGAGATTGCTGAATTATAGATAGATAGATGTATGAGTATGTATATGTACATATATATGTGTCTGTGTATGTATATATAATATGTATTTATATGTATATATATATATATATATAGTATATGTGTATTATCTCTGTTTGTATGTATGTATATATGTATATATATTATATATATATATATATATATATATATATATATATAACATCATCCTATATATATATATGTTTTTGTATATGTATAATGTATATGCATATATATAATATGTTGTATATGTGGATATATATACACCACTGGTCGAAAGTTTAGAACACCCCCATTTTCCATTTTTCACTGCAATTTAAGCAGATCAAGTCCAGTGAATAACCTGAAATAGTACAAAGCTAAGTGGTAAACTGCCAGAGGTTAAAAAAAGTTTAGGTTACCAAAAACTGAAAAATAATGTAAATTTTCAGAGGTTGTTAAAAAAAGGCCCTTTTCAGGGAACAAGTGACGTTTTCAGGGAACACTAATGGGTTAGCAACTGCAAGCTGTTCTGCAGCAATGGAAGTAATTAAGCCTTGAAACTTGATGCAAACAATTCCTTCAGGTCTCCCAACATTTGTTGATTAGTTACAAAACCTCTGTCTGTATAAAAGCAGTGTTGAACAGACTGTGTTTGCGCACCCTCTGAAGCATTATTTGGACAATATGCACTGCAGGAAAGTAGTAATGCTATCATAATGGTGAGAAAAAGACAATTAACAAAGGAAGACAGACAGACCATTATAACCTTAAAAGTGAAGTCTTTCCTTTAGAAAATGGCAAAGTAAGCCAAGTGTCAGTGAGTACAGTTTCAACACCATCAAAGAGCACTTGGAAACTGGAGGAAACTCTGACAGAAGAGGTATGGCAGACCCAAAGCCACAACACAATCAAAGACAAGTTTCTGAGAGTCAGCAGGTTGCGTGATAGGTGACTCACAGGACGCAGCTTCAAGCACAGCTTCACACTGGTCGAAGTAAGAATTCATATCAACTGTGAAGAGAAGACTTCGAGCTCCAGGTTTGACAGGTCGAGTGGCAATACATGTATATGTATATGGTACATGTATATGTATATATTATAAATATATGTACTAGCGATACCCGTGCACTGCACGGGATAGCAATACAACATAGCTGGTAGCAGACGACAGACCGTCCACGGGAATGACAAAAAATACGCATTGTGCAAAATGCAAGTGGTACTATGGAACGCCAAGACTTCCCAAACATTGCGGCATGTGTAAGTGCCACAGCAATTTCATAGGATCGTGGACGGCGAGCGAGTTTTTAGTGTGCAAGCTTGGTATATATAGATATATATATAATATATATATAGTATATTGTTGTGGTCACGGGTACTGAGACACCAGCTTGTCACTCAGGGGGATTAATCCCCGGTTGTCCTCGGTAGAGGCCGGACCTGGGGCCACCGCTCACAATTAACATTATGGTACGGTGGGTTGTTTTAAAACCACGAACGCCATCCAGTCAACCACGAGTGCCAGTGTCCGCGGCCGTCTAATTATTTCCGTTTAACTGAGGTCACATGATTACCTGAGCGGGAAGCGTGCCCTCGGCAAACCACCAATGTTATCTGATTAGATTTAATTTGGCGGCCGAGCGTTTTTAACCGCTGGTGCGTGCCGACGATTATTATAACCCTAACAGCTTGGTCAAATCTGTGGTAATTAACCTCCCAGTCTATCTCGGTTTGAAACAATGCTAGACCAATGGAAGGAAAGGACAAACATGGACAGTTGGAAATCGATAAATAATTTATTAATAATAAATAAATAAATAAAAATACTTTTTATTTGCTGAGGTAAATAAAGAATTTCAAAGCAAAATCAATCAAAAGCCAGGAAAGAGACAGAGCAGAACCTTAAACAGGGTTGGCTTAGGCCGAGGTCACATTTGCCACGGCGGCCGTGGGGTCTCCAAAATCTACGGCCCCTAGAAATTATACGGCGGCCCGCAGTATTTCCACGGTCACACAATGTACGCAGTCACATATGTTTTTATTTTTCGGGGAGCTGCACGGCGTATTTATAAATTGTGGAACCGAAAACGTGGGTTGCCGTACGGTCTTTTGATTTGATGTCGCTTGTTGACCTTTAGGGCGTTCCTGCGGCGGCCATTAGAATTTTCAAGGCAGACGCAAGGTGCCCCGCAAGGCGACCGCAGGGGGCCCTAAGGCGAACCTGCGGCCAGATGGACGGTAACGAATGGGTTAATTTTTTTGTTTTTTTTTACCAGTTTTTTTTTTCGGCTTGTCGAATTGCTACGGCGAACGTAGAAATGAAAAAAGTTATAACTCCGCGTTATAATTCAACGGCGACCTTACGGCCTGTAAAATATAGCCATATGGCATAGCGGCACCTCAGAAACTCTCGGCCGCCGCACGTTTCTGTCAATTCAGAGGGTCGTACGGCCGCCATATCCTCGCCGTAGAGCAAATGTGACTTAGGCCTAGGTCTTAGAAATTGTGGAGACCGAAAACGTGGGTTGCCGTACGGTCTTTGATTTGATGTCGCACGGTGACCTTAGGGGCCCTACGGCGGCCATAGAATTTTCAAGGCAGACGCAAGGTAGCTCAAGGTGCCCGCAAGGTGACCGCAGGGGGCCCTAAGGCGAACGTGCGGCCAGACGGACGGTAACGAATGGTTAATAATGTTTTTTTTTTTTACCAGGTTTTTTTTTTTTCGGCTTGTCGAATTGCTACGGCGAACATAGAAATGAAAAAAGTTATAACTCCGCGTTATAATTCCACGGCGACCTTACGACCTGTAAAATAATAGACAAACGGCGTAGGGCCACCCTGGAGCCACCGGCAGAAACTCTGCGGCCGCCGCACGTTTCTGTCAATTCAGAGGGCGTACGGCCGCCGTATCCTCGCCGTAGAGCAAATGTGACTTAGGCCTTACTTACAGCAAACACAGACAAGTGACCCAAAGGATCATTCGGGGAGGGAGGGGTGAGAAAATCGTCTCGCTCACCAGAAAGTCGTCCGTGAAGCAAAAACGTTCTGAAATGCGTGCGTGCGTGTCACGTTCATCGCCAGCACCAGCTTTGTCGTGCAGCCTCTCGCGGGGCAGCCTTGAACGCCAAGTCCACACGCTCGCTTGCCGAAGCTCTGGGCAGGTGAACCGTCTCGCTGTTGACGCTGGCCAAACACCCATACGCGCGCTTCCTTCTCCTCTATTGCACGCCTCCACCCGCTTCTTGCTCGCTTCTCTCTCTCGTACCTCTTTCGTTCACGACTTTTTTATTATCTCAGAACGTATCTCTTTCTTCTTCAGAACGTATCTCTTTCTCTTCAGAACGTATCGCTTTCGCTTTTTCCCACCCTCAAAACGTATCTCTCACAGAACGTCCTCTCTCGCTTCAGAACGTCCCTCTTTCGCCTTTTCCTTCCGAACGGCTCTCCTCACAAGAACGTCTTTTTATATCTTCGGGGCGTTCTACGGGGTGCCGTCCGCCCCAAGCTCACCCCACCCCACTGGGGCACGGTTTACCATGACGACCCGTGCGCTCTCAAAAAGGCGGGCGTCGGAGCTCGCGAAAGAATGCTGCTGAGGAAAAACGAGGGCGCGCTTCAGAGCTTGTGAAAAAATGTGTGTGAACGTGTCTGTCGTAAAGAAAAAAAAAGCTTCCTGTTGTGATAATGAAGTGCCGTCTGTAATTGGCGGCAACGGTAATTGGGCGGATGTGGCAGCACTGTATATGAAGGTCAATGGCTGGTGTTGACACGTGTACCACGTACTCCGTGGAAAGTCATGCTGGAAACAGTAATGGTATGTTATATACTATATAGGAATAATGTACTCTGAGGAATGTAATTGTATTAAGGTATGGAGTTTAACTTCGTTATTATGTGATGTGTAGGTGTATTTGCCTTCAGTATTATGTGTACGAGTTATTGTATTTTGTTATTCTTACCCTATTATTTTATGTTGTTGTAATATGCGTATGGGTTTTGTGAGAATATAAGCCTACAGAAAAGGTCTGTTGTTGATTATCACAAACTTCCCATAAGAGAGGGGATCTATCTTTAACCCTTCTCAACAATCACATTTAAGATCCCATTAGACATTGGGGATGGGGCTAATAGTCCCGTTTGCCACCCGTATATGTTCTGTACTCAACCTTGTGTAATGAGAAGTGTATTGTTTTTTGATGGTTTCGTATCACATGGTCTATAGAGAAAAATTTGGCTTGGTTTGCCGAAGCGGCAACCTTGGGAATTCCGCTAATTTGCATAAATCCCAAGATGGCCACCACGGACGGGGGGGAATATGTTTTCAACCAATTAACTTACAATCACGTGTGATACCTTCTTTTCTGTATAATTTTGACGTGAGGAATCTATTTCTGAGGTCAAATTTGTGATTGGGGTCAATTCAGGGTCAAAGGTGAAGTCAAGGTCTTTTCGGCCAAAATGAAATAAAATAATAATAATGACATTTTCAGAGCGATGGTGGTCAAGCGTTTATTCATTAACGTCGATCACTCCCATTCATCATCAGAGCCGAATGCAAGATCAAGATGTTCAGTTTCCTCGTCATCTTCCACATCTGCTTCTCCTTCCTCTTCCACTTCATCTTGGTCTTCTTTCCTCTGTCTTAACGGGTTTGAAGCAGGCGTCACGACAAACACAAGCGCAATACACAGTGCATGATATCTTTCCATGGTGACAGCTGCAACGTTCAGTGCCGCACGCCTTCACCGCCGCCTTACAGCCGCACCGCACTACATCCATGAGATCTTGGGGTCCTGGGGGCTGATCGGAGGTTGCTGGTACTGGGTGCCATCTTTTATTTCCCACCCATACTTCGTGATGTCAAGTTCAGGTGGAGCCTGCTGGTCAGCAGATTTTTGCACGTGTGTCTGCATCCCGGCTTAGCGCGGCCATACTCCAGCATACCTGCGGGATGAGTTGCTGGAATTCATGTGAGGGACATGGTAGTGCGTCGACCATTGGTTGAATACCTGGAGATCGAAGTTGTCAAACCACGCGAAGATGGCGCCGACGGTTCTACACAACCCCATGAACTGGTGGAGAACCTGTGCATTGTCACCTAGTAGACGAGCGGCCAATTTTCGGAATCTCAGGGCCTCATCGTACGAGTCGTGAAGCCATGTTTCAATAAGGGTTTGAGAAGTTCGGAACTGCCGCCGGTGCAACAGTTTGACGGCCAGTCCTAATGTTGTCTGATTTCTGGTTCCTGTAACGTGACTCTGAATTGACTGGCTCAGGCTCAGAGATTTCTTGGTCACTTTACCACCGGAGACCAGGTCCGAAACCAACTTCCAACAAACTTGGGCTGGTCACCCTGATTGTGTGTGGCCTGTGTAAACTCTGATAGGTCATAATTGGCACTGCTGTACTTGACCGACCGTGCCTCATGCTTGATCTGCCTCACCACGGAAGCAATGCTCCTCTCATCCGTATCATCTACCTTAACGATCTTGAGACTTTAGCAACGGACTCACGGAAACCAACAATGGCAGCAACAGCCATCTACCCGAACAACGGTAACATCCTTACTCATGCAGTCAGTCAACTTGCTTAACATGTCACGTCGAGCGAGCTTGCCACCTCGATCCGAGTACAGGGAATGCAGTTCAACACTATTCCATATTCTGGACCTGTCTCGGTTCATGTACTCAATGACTTCCTTCAGAGCATTTCATCTGCACTACCAGTTGGCAAATCGGCATATGTGGGGACTTTCGTGAAACTGTTACAGCAGCGACGTGGTACTTGCACTCAGCAGAAGGTAGATCAGAAACAAAAGCAAGGTGCAACTTGACCCTTCTCGCGACATCATCATTACGCTGCTCAGCAACATCAAGGAGCATTATCTTTCATAGTTGGAGTGGGTTACGTTCTGTGTCAAAATGTTCTTGGTCATATACTCACGAACGCGGTCCCATCTTTCTGGGGTCTATCATCAATGGGTAAACATTCCTCACTACAGAACATACAATCACGTTTGTATTCAGACACACCTTTTCAGCTACCTTTGTATGAGGCCTTGTAGTTGTCCTTACACCCTCATCTTCAGCCTTTCTTTCTGTGACTTTCTCATTCCTCTCAATTTTCTCTTTTGGATGTAAAGTACAGTAGCAACCTTTGTGGCAGGTGATGCTTGCCGCATCTCCACCAACATCAATAATGTTCTGTAGCTTAGCCTGCAGGTCCCCATCTCCACGGGATTTGGTGCACGAGATGAGCTCTTCTGATCCCGATCTCAGTGAATTTTGTTTCTTCTCCGTGACACACTGGAGAAGACACCTTGAGTCAGCCATCATACGTTTCTCTGAAAAGAAGAAAAGGTGAGATTAGAATCAATGGGATCGTTCATCAACTATCGAGTAGGAGTGATCTGCAGTTGATGCAGGGGTCAAAACAATTTTAAACCCCTCAATAGTCAAAAATGACATTGAACTTGACCTTTGACCCTGAATTTGACCCCCGAACCACACAACTGACCTCAGAAATCGATTCCTCACCTCGAAATTATACGGAAAATATATGGGTATGTTCTTTTGAACATATGAGTCCACTAGGACCACCAGGTGGCGCCATGAATAGATACACAGCGGTAGGTGCTGCCGCTAGGCGAGTAGATGTTTAGCAGCTCGATCATGGTTGGCGTCTCGCAATATAATATATTAGCGCGATTAAAAATACCGTTTTTTCCTCGCATCTTCATGTCTGTCAAAAAAACAGTGTCAAGGTGCACAACTACAGCTCATAACCTATCCATTGAGGTGTTTTTCGCCCCCCCTGCTTTCCCGTTTTCACGCCACTGTCCACACAAAATTCATCAATCAATTCTATACAGAGTCCGGGGGACTCAAAAATGTATCACACTGATTGTACGTTGATTGGTTGAAAAGTTTTTTCCACCTCCGTCCGCGGTGGCCATCTTGGATTTATACAAATTATCGGAGTTCTCCAAGGTTGCCACTCCGGCAACCAAGCTAAATTTTTTCTATAGACCCATGCGAGTACGAAACCATCAAAAACAATACACTTCTCGCAAAACAAGGTACTCAACCTGGCAACTGGACTATAATCTGAACAGCATTTAAGGAAATAACTGTCTGAGGACCTTGGATGTGTGATGCATTCATCAGACCGGATTGTAAAATCCGTAACAATATTTTAATATGTATAATGTATATATACATATACATATATATACATATGACAAATCATATATATATATATAAACAAGTCTGAAGACAACGATGGTTCACGAGCGGTATTTGACAATGTAGATTGTTTCAGAAGTGAAGGATGAGACAATGTGATAATGTTTGACCAAGTTATAGAAATGATCAACATGATGTGGACGAGTGACAGGTTATTAGCTGCAAAATGTCGAAAACCCGGTTTCGTTCAACAACTTTAAAATTTGACCTTTGCATAACCTTTAAAGGTCACAAAACAATGTTGTGGACATTAAAATAAGGAAACAGGATACGTGATATAGCTTATTGGAGTTGGTTCGTCGAAGAAGGTCGAAAACCCGGTTCGATTCCCACAACTTTGAAAATTTGACCTTTAAAGTCAAAGGTCAAGGATTATGACCTTTGGTGCAAAATTCCTCTGGAAACATTCCAGGAACAATAATAACGTCATATAGGCTATATGGCATTTCGCACTCATCGGATTATCCATACTTTGATGAAATCAGCATAAAAACAAACTGGAAGGGGGTGCCACGGGCAAAGGTGTTCGAGATAGAGCAAATGGTTTCAAGACTTTAGGTGGGAATGACCTCAAGATTATGCATAAAAAATAGTCATCCTAGCTCTCAAAGTTTGGGGTGTCGTATGATTTTTATGTCAAAATTCGAAATTTTCTAAGTTCGTGACCTTGTGACCTTGACCTTGGACGAAAATGAAAAATCGAGCTCCGTGGGGCTATGCAGGTGCCATTGACTACCCAATACCGAAACCACTGCCAGATTCGACAAACCCCTCGGAGAAGATGGATTTTTAGTCAAAATCCGCAATTTTCTAAGTTTGTGACCTGTGACCTTGACCTTGGGACGAAAATGAAAATCGAGCTCCGTGGGCTATGCAGGATGCCATTGGCTAACCAAATACCGAAACCCCTGCAGATTCGACAAACCCTCTCAGAGAAGAAATTTTTTTACGTCAAAATTCGCAATTTTCTAAGTTCGTGACCTTGTGACCTTGACCTTGGGACGAAAATGAAAAATCGAGCTCCGTGGGGCATGCAGGTGCCTTGGGCTAACCAAATACGAAACCCCTGTCAGATTCGACAAAACCCCTAGGAGAAGATGCAAATTGAAATCGGCTACCCCCTAAAAACACATTTTTTTGGGCGTGGCTCCGCCCATAATGGGCGCACCACGCCCATTTTCAGGAAAACACAACTAGATCATGATTAATAAACCTCCCACCAAAATTTTGTCAGGATCGGATCAAAAACCCACGGAGCTATGCTCGGACAGACAGACAGACAGACAGACAGACAACACACAACAATAACGAATATAGTGTGTCACTTATTTTTTTG
>CM068956.1:145780235-145801787 GCA_035128595.1 Eptatretus atami | reverse complement strand
TGAAAATATTTTTTCGTGAACCAACAATTATTTTTTTCGTGAAAATATTTTTTCGTGAACCAATATGTATATAAATGTCTTCCTGCTCCATTGTCATTCTCCAATTTGTGAGAGTATATCTGCTGATATTTATTTTTGTAGTTTTCCTTTTTATTCTTCGTTGCAATCATTGGGGCTGTGTTTGTTTCTGTTTTGTTTTCCTGTGTAGTGTCCATCACTTGCACCTGTTTTTGGAAGTTTGTTGCTTCATGGATTAAGGATCCCTTTTCCGGTCTGTTGTTTTCTTACTTTTATTCAAATGTCATCCGATAGTCCGTTGAGCTTTTCACATACTCCACTATTCCTACACAGGACGTTCTGTTGACTTGGTTAAGCTCCATCATACCGCCTCCTCCTTCTCGTCTCAGTAAGTACAACTTCGGTATGCATTGGTTTTTGTGGAATATCTTGTGAATATTTAGAAGTTTCCTTGTTTTGGTGTCTACATTGTTGATCTCCAATTGTGGCCATTTCATAATTGCACAGCTATATTGGAATATTGGCACTGCAAGTTGGTTTATATCTTTAGTTTTGTTTTTTGAAGAGAGGAATAACTTCAGAATTCATGTTATTCTGCACAGGTGCTCTTTGCTGAATATTTTATGCATTTTTTTGTGTTGTACCTGGGAGCCTTCTTCTCTTCTGAGGTATTTGTTGGATGCTTTTGTTTTTTAGTTCCTGTGATGTTGTACTTTAATTGATTGAGATGTTGTGTGCTCTTTTTGTTTTTCCTTGTACAAATGTGCATTTGACACATTTGTCAAGATCAGACTCCATTCGAATGTCCTCCGAGTACTGCTTCACTAGTTTCAGTTGATCTGCTAATTTCTTATTATTTGGGGCTGGGGTGAAGAGTTTTCGATCATCCATGTACAGTAGGAGTGTCACCTTTCTTGTTTCTTTGGTTATTTTTCTGTTGCATGTCAGATTATATCTGTGTCCTTGTTCATTGATGAGGTTACTCAGTGGGTCCAGAATCAGACAAAAGAGGAGGGGGGAAAGACTGTCACCTTGTAAAGATACCTTGTATCTTTACTCCTGGGATTTCAATGTTTCCTTCCAAGTTAGGTTGTACTGTATTAGCGTTCTTCCAGAGCGTAATTGCTTTCTCAATCAGTGTGACTATTTGGGTGTCAATTTTGTATACTTGCATGCATTTTATAACCCATGAATGTGGGACCCCATCAAAGGCTTTTTGTAATGTATCCAGGCTGCAGATAAGTTGGTTTGGCGGAGCTTGCAGTTTTCGAGTATGGTGTTGTGTAACAATAAATGGTTTATTGTTCCATAGCATCCTCTCTTACATCCTTTCTGCTCTGCCTCTAAAGCTCCTTGTTGAGTGAGGTGGTCATAAATTGCATCAGTGATTATACCTGTTAAAAGTTTATGTTGTTGGTAGGCATGTTATTGATCTATATTTGTTAGGTATGCTTGGTTTTGGCTTAATGGTTTGGGTGGTGGGCTTGGGATCTGAGGGTCCTGAGTTCAAATCCTGCTCGGCTGTTGAATTAATACCAGGTGGGGTTTACTCCGCCTGTCATCCTTCCGAGGTCGGCAAAATGAGTACCAGCTTGCTGGGGTGATTGAGCCATTCGAGTGTCCTGCGTCAGAGTGGTGACCCATCCAGGATTGTGCCCAATAGCCCAGGAGACTGCTGAGACAGCACCAACACTGTGAAGAGTATGGTCCCAATGAATGGATGGATTTGATGGGTAGATGGGTTTCTTCAGATTTTGGGATTAAAAGTGTTGCCTTCTGTTAACCATTCATCCATTGGCTGTTTCCCTTGGATGAGTTTGTTAAATGCTTGAGCGTAGTGAGGATGGAGAGCATGTAGTTGCTTTAGCCAGAAGTTTGGAATCTCATTGAGCCTGGGCATTTGAAGTTTGGTGCTTTTGCGAGATGTTTTCTGAATTTTTCTTCATTAATTATATCATTGGGTGCATTTCCTGTAGCTGTTGCTTTTTGTTTTCCAAGTGTCATATCCAATCTGCTTCCTTCTTGCGTTCTTTTTTGACTTCAAATATCCCTTTCCAAAATTTTTCTAGGTCCTCTGTTTTTTTTTTCTTTTCGGGGAGTTGTCACATTTTGTTCCTGCATCCCAAGCTCTCGGTAGAACTTTTTTTCGGGTTGTTTTCAAACTGTTGATTGATTTATTCTGTTGTTGGCCTCCATCATAGTTTTTTTTTTCTCTGCTATCAGTTATATTTGGAGTTTTTAGGGGCAGCTAATGGTTTCTAGTCTGTTTTTCAATTTTTTCCCTTTTTTTTTGGTATACATTGTCGAGGCTGGTATGAGAGTTAACACAAACACACAACGCACAACAAGGGGGCAGGAGACAAAAGGGGTGGAAGAGGGAAGGACAAAACGGTGGGAACAGAGACATTAGGAGATCTGTGGAATGGAGAGGGATGGGGCGAGGAACATGGGGTATACAATATGGATACTACAGGGACTTTCAGGAAGGAAAGCAGGGAATTTGAAGGACGTGGGTTTGGGGTGGATTAATTTGGGTAGAAAAGATCATATTCTGGTGGAGGTAAATCAGAGGTGGTGATGAACAGCTGTTTAAGCCTGGAGAAGAATGAGATTGAAGAGAGTGTGGGAGCTTATCCAAGTATGAAAGAATGAAGTGAGCAGTGATTCGTGATTTTGTAGTTTTACCAGAAGGGGTTGTTGGTGGACCTTGAACGCCCTGTGGAAATAGGTGGGACATATCACAGACAGAGCGGGGGGGGGGTGAGACAGGAGAGGAGATGTAGAAGACAGAAAGACCACCGACCTTCCTCTGAGAGAGTGAGAGGCCCAAAGACTCAGCTTCACCGTGAGAGATACCAATGTCCAAAATGCCTGGTTTCCACAGTGTAAGCCAGAAAGTGAGAGGTAAGCACCAGACCAGGGGGTGAGCAGTACTCCATCAGCTGCGGACGAAAGCTTTTATTGGTCAGGAGCTCAGGTGGCCGAGGAACGACTTTGCACGACAAAGGATTCCAGTGGCTCTGGTTTGGAGCCAGGTTGGAAGTGTGGCTTTCTCTAAGATCATGGTAAATCGTGAGACCCAAAGCTTGAATAAAGGACTTTTCCAGAGGATGTTGAGAAAGTAGATGCGTGGGGGGGGGAGGTTCCAAATAGTCTTTCGTGGAGACATAGTGAGAATGAGATTTGTCAGGATTGAAAGACGTGTTCCATGTTTGACTAGTTTGTGATTTTATCCAGATCTGCAGAGAGAGAAAAGCTGCTCTTGCTGATCTGAGGATGACAGATCGTACGACAGAGGCGATTCATCAGCAAAGAGATAAAGAGATTTTCCAGAGAGTCAGAGAGATCATTGATGAAAACCGGAAAAAGAACAGGCAGAACGCTACCTTGAGGAACTCCGCCTGGACAGGAAGAGGGATGAAAGAACTCCATTTAGGCCACATGTTGACTGCGACAAGAAAGTCTGCGAGCCATGAGTGAGATGGCCTTGGATACCATAGAAGAAGTGTGAGCAGGGCAAGGTGCCAGACCGTGTCAAAAGCACGTGATATGTCTAGGGAGATTGCTCTGATTTCATGTCTGGCATTGAGTACCTCCATCCATTGTTGGGAGAGCAGAAGCAGCATATCTAGGGTAGTGTGGCCTTGTCTGAAACCAAATTTATGATCGGAAATCAAGCAAATCAAAGCAAATTTCCGATTGATGATCGGGAATTTTCTTTGTTGTATTTCTTTTTTATTTGTCTGATTCTTTTCATAAGCTTTGGACTTCTGTTTCCCCTCTTGAATTGTGCTATTTGTCCTGTTTCCACCTTCAATCAGTCTCTCTACTTCTCAAGCCTCTGTTTCCATGGTGGTGTCTTGTTTCTGGTCAGATAATCAGATCTATATTTTTTTTGCGTCGTTCTTTGCCTATTTTCTCTTGGACATACAGTGCTGCTGCAAAACTCACATCGTTAATTTCCCTCAAATTGGGTGATTTTGGGAGTATTTTAATGACTGCTTGATTTATTGTCCTTACTTATATTGTCAACATTTTATTGTTGTTTATTCTGAACATATTGTTGAATATGTGCTCTAAGCTTGGTGATATTAATTTGATTTCCACTATGTTATTTGCCAGCTCATCTTCTCGCCTTTGCTGTTCATTGTCAACCTCCTCTTCCTCTTCTATTGTCCATTATTTTCCTCCTCGTAATCTGTCCTTGTTGCTGTTACTTGTTTTGTTTGCAAATGTGATATTTGATCTGAGTTAATAACTTCGAGTTGATCTTTCTCTATGGGTGCTGCTGCAGCATTTCCTTTTGTCATTCTCTGGTCCTGTTGTGGAGTTTTCAGTTTTGTTTCTTGATTCATTTCTGTAATCTATTGACCAATTTCTGATTCTGTTATTGTGATTAAATTTGAAATGCCATCTATTTCTGTTTTCCTTTCTTGTTCTATTTTCTGTGCAACCCCAGTAAGTTCTATTGGTTGTTCCTTTTCTTTGGAAGTTTGTACTCCAGGAATCTCTTCCCAAATGTATGCCCTGTCATTCCATTGTGGCATTGGTGGTACACTACAAGGCCAAAAGTATGTGGGCATCCCTTCTAGTTAGTGGATTCGGCTATTTCAGCCGCACTCATTGCTGACAGGTGTACAAAATCAAGCACACGGCCATGCAATCTCCTGAGACAAACATTGGCAGTAGACTGGGCCGTACTGAAGAGCTCAGTGACTTTCAACATGGCACCGTCATCGGGTGCCACCTTTCCAACAAGTCAGTTCATCAAATTTCTGCCCTGCTAGAGCTACCCTGATCAACTGTAAGTGCTGTTTTTTAAAGTGGAAACGTCTAAGAGCAACAACAGCTCAGCCGCGAAGTGGTAGGCCACACAAGCTCACAGAATGGGACTGCCTAGTGCTGAAGCTCGTAGCACAGAAAAATCGTCTTCTGTCGGTTGCAACACTCACCACTGAGTTCCAACTGACTCTGTAAGCAACATCAGCACAAACACTGTTCATCGAGAGCTTCAGGAAATGGATTTCCATGTCCGAGCAGCCCCACACAAGCCTATGATCACCATGCGCAATGCCAAGTGTCGACTAGAGTGGTGTAAAGCTCTCCGTCATTGGACTCGGGAGCAGTGGAAACGCGTTCTCTGGAGTGATGAATCACGCTTCACCATCTGGCAGTGCGATGGACGAATCTGGGTTTTTTGGCGGATGCCAGGAGAACGCTACCTGCCCAATGGCAAAGTGTCAACTGTAAAGTTTGGTGGAGGAGGAATAATGGTCTGGGGCTGTTTTCATGCTTCAGGCTGAGACCCTTAGTTCCAGTGAAGGGAAATCTTAATGCAACAGCATACAATGACATTCTAGACGATCTGTGCTTCCAACTTTGTAGCAACGGTTTGGGGAAGACCCTTTCTTGTTTCAGCATGACAATGGCCCCATGCACAAAGACAGGTCCATATAGGAATGGTTTGTCGAGATCGGTGTGGAAGAACTTGACTGTCCTTCACAGAGCTCGGACCTCAACCCCATCGAACACCTTTTGGATGAATTGGAATGCCGACTGTGAGCCAGACCTCATCGCCCAACATCATTGCCCGACCTCACAAATGCTCTTGTGGCTGAATGGAAGCAAATCCCTGCAACAATGTTCCAACATCTCATGGAAAGCCTTCCCAGAAGAGTGGAGGCTGTTACAGCAGAAAAGGGGGGGACCAATTACGTATTAATTCGCAAGATTTTGGAATATGCTTGGTGTTGGCTTAATGGTTAGGGTGGTGGGCTTGGGATCCCAGGCGCCTGGGTTCAAATCCCACTCAGCTGTTTAATTAATACCAGGTGGGGTTGACTCTGCCTGTCGTCCTTCTGAGGTCGGCAAAATGAGTGCCAGCTTGTTGGTACCCTGTGTCGTAGTGGCGACCCGTCCAGGATTGTTTCCAATAGCTAAGGAGACTGCTGAGGCAGCTCCAACGCTCTGCACAGAGTATGGTCTGGATGGGTGGATGGATGGATGGATGGATGGATGGATTTTGGAATGAGATGTTGGATGAGCACGTGTCCACATACTTTTGGCCACTGTAGTTTAGGTCACCATTTATAGGTGACTTGTCATTTCTTATTGCCTCTTCAGTTTGTTCATCTCTTATTCTTAGTTCCTCCTTTATGAATATTTTCTGTTCGAGGATATTGTTAGCTCACCTGGAACGTAGTTCCGGGGAGCTTATGGGATGGCACGTCGTCAGTCTGTCCACACAAACTTGCAGCTACTTCTCAGAAACTACACACACAATTCTGATGAAACTTGACACCAACCTTCATCACCAGTGATATTCCAACGTTTGTTCATGACATTAAAAAATCATGGTCGAAGAGGGTATGCGGGCGTGCCCCCCCCCTAAAATAGGTATTTGCTCTCTTCTCTGAACTACACACACAATTTCAATACAACTTGACCACAACCTTCATCACTCGTGATGTACCAAAGTTTGTTCATGCTGTTTTTTTAAAAATCGGCGTCGAAGAGGATTTACGAGGGGGGAGGGGGTTTCCCCCCAAAATTGGTATTTGCTATAATATTGGTACATTTTTCTGATTCCATCCCACGTTGACTTCCTCCTCAGTATGATCCATGTTCCAACATGAATTCTACCAGGTGAGCACTCAGGGGTATTGCCCCCCCCCCTTTTTTTCTTTGACTTAATGATGCCTTGTTAAAATTACCTTCATCAGGGCATTGTCTTCGGCTCATCTGTTCCCAAGTGTTTGCACTTTCTTTCCTCACGCCTTTTCATCGCATATTCTATTGCCCATCGGAACAACCATTTTTCCTTCTTTGTCTAGATTTTCTTTTTGAAACTGATTTGCTCTTCTTGGGTCATCTGCTTTGTGTCTTCAATTGCTTGCTGTCTTGCTTTGTCAGTTATTTCCTTTATTCTTTCCTGGGTCAAGTATCTTTGGATCCTTGAAGATACTGCAGTGAATTTCGTTTGTGGAACTCTTTCGGCCTTGGCTGCCAGCTTTGTTCGTTTCTGTTGGTTCATGAATCTTTTCCTTTACCACTCGTCCACCATGATTACTATGCAGAATACGCTTTGCAAATGACGATGATTTCCTTCTCCTCTAAGCCCCAGCTCTGGTCATTTAATATTCTATGATTCGTTTGGAGCCTAGTATCTGTTGGTTGTAGAACAGGCGACACCTTTTTAGCTTTTGGCGTTGGTGTCCTGTCATGAAGCAGGGATAGTGGGGTAAATTGGTGAAATGATCTTGCAAAAGTGGATACCAACATGCCATTTGGCACAAAGGGAGGGAGTTTTTATAATAGATTAATATTTGAATGAGACCCAAACTGGCCGAATTCAGATTTGGGTGTAATTAAGCAAAATCCAAGATGGCCACCAAACGCTAATTAATCAGTATAAAAACAACCATTTCCATCAAATTATGTTAGATATTACTGCATATGCATTAATATCACCATATTTCATACATGATTCAAATAAATTGAGTTTACATCGAAAAAAAATTTAAATAATTAATAATGGTATTTTAATTAGTTTAATTCCCATTATTTTGATTAAACAACATTTAAATTGAAGTATTACAGATGTTAAATCTTTTACTCAGTCTACTTTTGTCGTGTTTTATATACCCCAGAGAGGCATCATAGAAGGTAGCTAGACAATGTAAATATTGCAAATTATTAATTTCAAGGGCTCATATGTAGCTTATTGACACACAGATGCAGAAGAAATTCGGTCCAGCAATGCTATTAGCTGTTAGGGTTAGGGTTAGGCTAACCCTAACAGCTAACCCTAACCCTAACAGCTTGGTTCCTTCAATCCGAGAGCACTGTCCATCACAAGCACACAGATTTGTACATGGGAGGGAAGCTTTAATACACTTGCATCCCACTGCATCGTTTTTGGCAGTTACAGTGAAGGAGCTCTTGACGATGAACAGAGGCTTCGGACAGATTTGTCCAGTGGGATACCATTCCTTGGTCAGTCTTCTTCCAGCCCCACTGACATGCATCCGTACCTCTGGCATCCTGATCAGACACTCCCCCAAATGTGTCCTGCTTGCAAAGCTGCCCTTTTGCAGTGTTCTTCTAATGCTGCTTTTGTGGGAGGATATTTTCGATTTGCCGACTTCTCTTGGTGAAAAGCATTTGTCGGCATTGATTGATGTCAGTACATGAACTTGTCCTGTCATACAAGAGGACTGTGTACCTCTCCAGATGTGCCATTTGACTCTCTGTTATTCAGAAGGATTCATGGAGAGACTGACAAATGTGTCAGTGATTTCAAGGAATGCCTTCCACACCTTCCAGGCAGATTTCTTGCCATGCCCTGCAAATGCTGAAACTGTATCACAGCCGGTATAGGCATGCCAGTAAGGCAGAGCTGAACAATCTGTGGTCCCAAACTTCTGGCATACTGATGGATAGGGATGTAGCATTTATTTCTGCCCACTCCAAATGCTATCCATAATTCTTCAACACTAATTTGATGTTAGGCCAAGATGGCTATGATAACAACATCAGAATCTACAGTCCTTATGAGTATTTTGCGGTGTCCTTCTCTAACAGCATGTTTGGCATGCAGAAGTAGACGCGAGTCTGCTTCCTCATGTCCACAAGGAGACAACTCCTCTGCCTCAAACATACTAGATGATGACCACGTTGTCCAAATGTGTCACCACAACTGTTTTGGTTTCATCTTGGTCCTTTATCAAATCCTCTGCAAGAAGTTTGAATAATTCCTCTTTGTTATCGTCTACTTTGAGAAGTTGCTCCAATTCTTAGGAATTCTTGTTGACCTTTTTACCTTGACCTTTTTACCAATTCCCCGTCTCTCTCTGCAAGATTCCTTTAAGCTGTTGGAAGTATTGGTCAAATACCACATCTATTCTTGATGCCTTCCTGGAATTGCTCATAATTGCTGGTTTAAAGACATCTTTGCTGTATAGTGAAAAATTAACTGCCTTCCAGGTGCTGCCATGTGAACAACAGCTGGTCCATCAATGAGTACAGCTGTATAATCTAGCTCAGCATACTCTGGCGATCCACATTCTTTTAGGCACTCCATGATTTCTGATTTAGTACCTTTCCTTAATTTTCCAAATTCTGAAAGGGATGGGGGTAGGAATGGTTCTCATGGCTAAAGAAATCTTCCAGGCCCCTTCCCGACTTTGGCATGCAATGAATAAGCGAGAAAATAAATGACAATCCTGAGTCAAAGCTGATACTTTCTGCTTTGCATTTCCTGTTGAGGGAGAATTTGGTTGATGGAAAAGATGGAGCTTGTTCTTGCGAATGACATCATGGATAGACACTTGCTCTTTTCAAGTCTCTCTTGGACATATGTTTGGTACTGGTCACTTCCAATCTTTGCTGCTATTTTCACAGATTCAACAGCCTTTCCTTCCAGAACATTTTTATCAATCAGAGACATTAGTGTATTTCCTTTTGTAAGGTTTCCTCTTCTTCAAATATTTCTACATTTCTGATGTGTTTCCAAAATGTTTCTGGAACGACTTTGTGTCTTCATGGTGAAATCCCTCTTCCACATTGCCATTTATTCCACACTCCTCTTCAAATTCGGTCACCATTCTGGCAATCTCAAGTCCTGAAATCATCCATTTCATGAGAGCAGAAGGATTGTCAGGATATCAACGGCACCTCCATCATGTTTTCACATTTCTGTTATTCTGCTCGTGCACCTGATCATCTGAAAGACTAGAGAATGGCCTGTGGGATTTTTGAGTTACAAATTTTTCTTGCTAAACTCCTCATATACACTTGGTGCCTGGTCTCCACTCCTTTTAGACTCTTCACAAAAAACGCAGCCATCTGGCATAGTGGACATGGTCAAGTGCAAACATCATGGACAAATTTGTTGCAGAGCATCCATAAACATGATGAAATTGGCCTTTATTGGGCTGTTTAATTAAAATATACATTATTACAATTCATATTTTATGATTTGTTTTGTATTATTTAACTGTTTTGATTAATATTTTTTGTAAATATAATTGATATTGAATTTTTTTTACACTCACTTTATAGTATATTATATAGTGATTGGCAGATATCTTGGATCATGACCTAATTACAGCCAATCAAGGGCCTTGCCAGCTTGGGTCTCGTTAAAAAATTAAAGTAGACATATCTATAGTACTTTGTGGCAAATGGCATGTTGGTATCCACTTTTGCAAGATCGATCCCATATTGTCACCAATTTACCCACTAGGATCCCCTTCCTCAATGGAGAAGTTGTAGTCATTATTCTTTTGAGCACACATTCCAGCTGCTTGGTCTGGCCGCACAAACATCTGCATAGGAGGGCTTGTGTCCCTTTCGTCATTTCTGTGACTGATTGTCATGTTTGCATATTTTTGTTGCAGCCAGCCATATTAATTTCCCATAAACGTCCAGTGTGTGTGTATCCTCCGTAACTCCAAAACCATGAAACCTTGCGGCCTGAAACTATGCATGCACATAAAGAGAACTCCAGGGAGTGCATGAATGAAAATGGTGTTTGGAAATGTAAATACCCCTTTGAAGAAAATTTACAGCCTTATTTAATTTTCCTTAATCAGGTCTTCATCCTTGATCAGCCCATTCATCAGCCAACTCTCCCTTGCTGGAGTCTTAATTCACCATTTTTTGGTGCCTGCTCAACAATACCTTGACGTGGAACAGGCTGCAATGGTTTTTTTTTTAACAATAAAGTGCTCAAATTTTTTTTTCCACTTCATCACTCATATCATCGAATGCCTCATCTCATACCTACAAACGCTGGATACATCGCAATGCTTATAAACGGTCGGAGATGCCAGTGTTCATGCTTTATTTCATTTCCGCAAATGTGAAAAGCTCAAGAATCTTTTAACCTGAATCAAATCTCAAAATTGAAACTTCTTAATTGACCTCAGCAGCAGTTCCGAGTGCGAAAAAAAGAAGTGTTTATTTGTCCAATTCGGACATTGTTTGACATTCCGGGCATCTCCGAGTGTTTGTGGCTTATTTAGTTTCCACACGTGTGATAACCTCTAGAATCTCTTCGCCTGAGCCGAATTTCAAAATTTAAAATGTGAATCGACCTTGCAGCAGATCTACTGCTACAAGTGTTATTTTGTGCCATTTGGACATTGTTTGACACTCCAGACGTCAGCTTTAATCACATTTCAGCTGTAATCTGATAAACGTCCAGAGAATTGTATTCGCACATTCTTTGATATCCTGGACGTGTCCCATCAGTGGTTATCTTTGGATGGTGGTTATGTCGGGACAGTAGTTATCTTTGGACATATCCAGACAGTGTTTGTCTCCAGACATGTCTGGAGAGTGGTTACCTCTTGGCAGTGTTTTCTCCAGACGTGTCTGAATGGAGTTTATGTCCTGACGTGTCCGTGCGGTGGTCGTATCTGGACGTGTCTGTGCGGTGGTTGTATCTGGATGTATCAATGTGGTGTTTGTCACTGGACGTTTCCGGGTGGCATTTATAGTATGACAAAGAAAATGTATTTCAGCATTCTTTTGTTTCCATCTTCACTGTTATTCTCTGCTGAATTATTTTGATGAGACAGAATGAATCGTAATTAACATTCCACCGTACGTCGTCTTCCTTCCCTCACCTCACACTTACCTCCTCCCAAACACTTTCCCACTTTCAACCCATAAAATTATCTGGACATTTATAAGCTTTCAGCTGAAAATGTGATAAATTCTAGAATCTCTGATCCAGAACCGGATTTCAAAATTTAAACTGCAGAATTGACCTTAGCAGCAGTTCAGACCTAGAAAAAGTGTTAATCTTACTATAATTCACCGTCTGTCCGTCTGTCTGTTCCCAGGTACCGCAAAAACGCTGAACCAATCGCAACCATTTATGGGGCGTGTAATTCTAGGACCCTGGGAGTAAAATAGGCATAAATATAATAACATGACCCCTTGACGGCCCCGTAGGGAGCGGGTGCTTCTAGTTTCCAATTCGCAAGTTGTTTGATACTTCATCAATCATGTTTTTTGATACGGTTTTCGTGTGACCCAGCAAGCTGTTCCTTATCAACCATTTCGTATGAGTGCTTAAGTGGTTGGTGGAATCAATTCCAAATTACTTGATTACTCCAAGAGGACTGCGTGTCTTCGAGAGACACAGGACACTGTTTGCATCTCTCAACTTTGGCCGGATCTCGTGCCCAAGGTCGGTTTACCATGCTGACGAGTTAAGTGAGGCAAATGTGGATCCGCACAAGCAACAACAGAGGTTAATTTCTTGGCCGAGCAAACCAACGCTGCATGCCGCATTTGTGGCCACCATTACAATTGTAAATTCGGACCAATCGCCTCGGGAACGCTATTCAGACCAATCCCAAGCAGATAAATCATGACACATTCAACAGTTGCATGAATTTATTAACACAACAAGGAAATGAAAGAGTGAACAATGATTAAAGGAATGATGAGAGAAATGCTGAGGAGAGAAAATGGCAGTGGAATGGGGGAGGGTGGTCGTTACCTCAAAATATGGTGAGGGAAATCATACATGAAATTACAAAAGTGTAAACACTTACAGTGGCCTGCAACAATAAACACCCCCTCCCCCACTCCCCAAAGTTTTCACATTTTGATGCCACCTGAGCTTATTTCATGATGCTTTCATATCAAACTTAATATAGTCTTCCCAACCTACTCGACAGTGATAAAGCGAAAACAAAAGTCGATGAAATGTGAATCAGTTTGATTAACAGAGGAAATCAGATTATTCTCAGTTGCATAAGTATTCAAACCTTTGCCTAATTTACCCTAAATCACTTCAGGAGCAAATTATTTGTTTGAAAGGTTACAAAGAAATGTAAACAGGTTACCTGTATGTAATCAGTGGTTTAACTTAAAAATGAAGCTCCCCACTTATCAAAGGAGTTTTGAGGTACAACTCACTTGGTCAACAACAAGGCAAACATGAAGACCAAGGACCTTTTCAAAGAAGTCAGACATAGATGGTGGAGAAGCACCATTCATGAGAGGGTTAATACAGTAAGAAAGATTTGAAAGTCACTCATTATCCTTTGAGTATGATGAAATCCATCATAAGAAGTGGAAGACATATCATACTCCCAGACTCTACCCATGTCAGGTCACCCATCCAAACTCAGCAGCCAGGCAAGCAGGAAATAAGTTTGGATTTCACCGTAAATCCAACAATGACTGAAAGATCTGCAAGGCTCTACGTCCGGATGGGGTCTGTGTTCATCAATCAACAATATCCCATTCCTTCACAAAGCTGGCCTCTTTTCTTTTGAATGGATATTGCCCCAAACAAGGCATAAAGCCACTCTATGTCAGGGGCTTAAGGGAAGGTTAGATAAAGATAAAGATAAAGCAAAACAAAATAAAAGAGAGAAAAATAACAAAACAAAACAAAACATCCAAGACACGGAGTAGCAGTTGTTAGATGAAATACAATGTAACCTCAAAAATGTAAAAGTACAAATTGACATTCCTCTTAAAACTGGGTATGTTGTAGGAAATGAGAAGCATATTATTGGAAGTGAATTACAAAGCGAGACAGCATGAGGGATAAAACTGGATCTGCATACCCTTTAGTTCTGCACTTTGGATCAGCTAGTGCATGGGTGTGCAGAGATGGCAAACCAAGTCTTGCGTCCAAACACTTTTACAAGAGGAACCAGTTAGAAAGTCCAGCAGAAAATTTGTCATGAAAATATATCTGTGGAACAAACGAAGAGGGCAAATGACTGATGTGAGAGATGGTTGAAGAGTTGAACTCATCTCCACACCAAGCAGGTTCACTATACGATGCTGGAGCCGATCAAGTAAGATAAGTGGCACGCTGGTGCTACGGACCAAATGTGGCAATGGTACTCCGTGAGGGGATGTATAGTTGTCTTGTACAGGTACGTAGCAGCATCAGAAGGTACAGTAAATACCTCTGCACTCGATAAAGACAACCAGCTCGCTTGGAAACACTCTGAGCAAAACCAGAAATGTACTTATCCCGATGGAGGACAGAGGAGATGTCCGAACCAAGAGAATGGGCAAAGATCCTCTGTGGACAAGTGGCATAAAAGAAACCATCACTGAAGAAGATGAATTTAAAAGCTTGTATGGAGTTTGCGAAAAAAAATCTTTAATATACTGCAGGCATGGAAGAAACGTTTTGTGTCATACGAGACAAAATTGAACTTTTTGGTCTAAATTCAAAGCATTATGTCTGGTTCAAGCGAACACTGCACATCACCCAGTCGACACCATCTCCACTGTCAAGCATGGTCGTTGGAGCATCACATTATGGGCTACTTTCATCAGCAGGACTGGCAAGTTTGACAGGATGTAAGGGACAATGGACGGTGAAAGTACAGGAGCATCCTTGATGAAAACCTGCGTGAGTCAGCCATGAATCTGAAACTGGGAAAGAGAGTCACATTTCAGCAGATTAATGACAATGATCTGAAGTAACAAATACAACCCACACTGGAGTGGTTGAATAAGAATAAAATTAATGTTCTTGAGGTCACAGTCAAAGTCCTGACTTGACGCCAATTGAACATTTATAGTGAGACTTGAAGATCGCAGTCCATCGACGATCCCCATCAAACTTGGCAGAACTAGAGAAATTTCACGTGACGATGGGCAAAGATTTCACCATGTCACTGTACAAAAGCTGGTGGAGACCTACCCACAAACACTCGTAGCAGTCATTGCTGTAAAAGTGTTTCCACCAGTACTGACCGAAGGGGCTGAATACTGTTACAACCAGTGAATTTTGATTTGTACTGTTTTTTACAGGTATTCATGACAGGTAACTTCCTTCAACGAGAACAATGTTTTAGTTTGATCTCTTAGTTATGAATAAAAAAGTACATTTGGAAAAGTGGTTTCAATATAATTCGTAATTCATCAAAATGTAGCATTATTGGTAGGGGTGAATACTTTACAGGTCACTGTAAAAAGCACATTTCAACATACATTCATTTTCCTCGCGTCTCCTCGGGCTCGGTGTGTCCACGTGTTGGTCTACATAGCCCCGGATGCCTCGTTCCAGGATCGGTGAGTTATTACTGCAGGGTTCGTGATCTGTCGAGAGTGCTGAAACGATGTTCCGGGGCCGTGTTACCGTGTGAAAATCCGTGGGAGAAAAACGAACTGAGGTAAAATGTAAAGAAAAAGAGTTGCGGTCTGAGGAAACGAAGGGAGCAGCGCGTGTGAGTGTGTGTACGTGTGTGTGGAAATGAAAAAGACGTGAGGTGGAGAGAAAGTTAAGTGGGTGAGCAAGCCGCGGACCTCCGCTCTGGAGGGAGGACCAAAGTGAAAAGCAGAAAACGTCTCTGGGGACAGGCTCTCAGACTTCTGTTACGGCGCAAACGTTTGTCCACTAGAGAGAGCTCGATTGGTCACGCTCTGGGTTTTATACTCTGCCCCTCCACTCCCCCCCACCCTACTCGCTGGTTGCCCGTCATTGGCTGCTGACGTGCTGTTTCACGTCACAATGGGAGGCAAAGGGGTGAAGCACAAAGGAGTCGAAGCAACCTCTGTCACCCTGTTACTGGGGCATTGGCGTTATTCTGCCACTTGGCGAGCAATTGAGTGAAGAGGTTTGTGAATAGGTGGGGAGAGAGAGAGAGAGAGAGAGAGGAGAGAGAGAGAGAGAGAGAGAGAGAGGAGAGAAGAGAGGAGAGAGAGAGATATGGGAGGGGAAACAAAACCATATATTCTCAAATGTGCAATGCATATTTGTTCATATAAATACGATTTCTCAAACTTCTAAACAGTATACTGAGGAAACAACCGACTAATATTTCACTGTGATGATGTGATGATGACGACTACGAAGTCCTGATGACTCCACCTTTGCTATTTACTTCTTCGGGTTCCTTCTAGGTGTTCCGTTTCACTGATATGTTTGTGTTTTACCTGCACAGGGCATATATTGTTGTTGCGGTTCTAGGAACCGGCCGAAGGTGATTGCATACAACCTCAGGTCCTTCAGTGTAGTTATCTCCATGGTATAAGTTCAGAGTTGTCCCTTCCCCTCGTGTGCTGAGTTGAATGTAATGGAATGCGTTGGTAAAGACTTAAATAGGTTTTTCCCCTTTTCTCCCCATTTCTTAGGGTTGAATTGTAAATCACGGACGAGCTTCGTGGCGCGTGATGTGCACACAGGCGCTGGCAGTTTGCATGTGGCGCCAAAAGCTTGTTTGAATCTCGTGCCAAGACCAAACTGCCCCCGAACTCAACGTCCCATCATACAATACGCCATTCATCGCCTCAAGACCGAAAACCTCACAACCCGCGAACCATGTCACCCCCACCACACACGAACCAAACTTCCTCCATCATCACCACCTAATCTACACCCCCCCCCCTTTATCAAAATTTCACGACAAACAGGCACAAATTGGCCATTAGCATCATGTTGCTAAATCATCACTCCGTTTGCTCCTACAAGCAATTACAAGCTCCCAGCGTTCGCCCCCGTGCCTGTAACGTCGTGTCCCAAGCTCCCACCCATGTTGATCATGGAGGGTCCATCGTGCGCAGTGGTTCATTGACCAACTGGGTGGGAATCGTTGTGGAGATCTGGCGTGGGTGGGCTAAAGTGGTGATGCGCCAATCGGCGGTCGAGATTACCTTAGGAGGCCGTTTTAATCACCTTTAGGCCCGCCCTCGCTGAACGGTTATTATAAAAAGGGCAGAAGAGCCGTTGCTGCAGTGCTTTGGTTCTTGACTTTGGTACTGCATCAGTGCATGTCTTGTGCTTACTTCGTGGGGCTTCGCAAGATAACGATCGGGGCTCAAACGGTGGCGCTCACGTTGCCGGGTCAGACCTTGGAAGCCGAGCGTTGGGTGGACGGAGCGAGCGCAATAATTTGGGCCAAAGCCAAGCCACGCATACACACTCCAGAATCTAGATTCTCACTTGATCGGATATTTATCTCGCGCATTCTTTTCTTTGCTTTCACGATATATTGTCTACTTGAACGCAGGAGCTCGCCAAGGCCTTTGCTGCAATCAACTGTCCTTTAAGGGCGCCACCACTGATACGCATTTCACTTTCCTCTCGCACCACATACACTACGAGCACTCACCTCACTTCAACGTTCAAGCACCTTTAGACACGTCAGTATTCCTCCTTTTGAACCCTCCCTTTAGTGTTGGGTCGCTGGATGCACGACTGCCACCGGTGAGCAAAGAGGTCAATAAACCTCATCCTTTCTCTCGTCTTTCTATTCTTATCTTTTCCACGGTTGGTCTGATTGGTACCCATGTTGTGTGTGTAGAGTAGGTAGGTAAGGCGTAGGCCGTAGAGTTAAGGTTCTGCTTCTTGTCCGTTTCTTTCTTGTATTTGCTTGTAGGGTAATTCCACGTAATAATGGACATGAAACATAAAATTTGAAAATGTATTTTTCAAAGGATTTCTGTTGGACGGTATTTAGTTAGGTCTGAATTTTCATAATTTATGCGATATTTACTCCGTGGATGATGTCACGTGATGGCGCCATCTTGAAAAACTGCCTCAACGTCTTCCAACGGTAAGTCATTCTGTCTGTTATTCATTTTGTCGAAAATATGGCTATTTGATGAATGTTTTAATCCGAAGTAGTATTCGCTGAGAATATTTACTGATATAGGATCAGGCTGTAACATACTCATCAACATATTTGGTCAGTTTCTCTCTGTGCCTATAGATCAACATCAACGAGGCATATGCAAGCAATGAGGCTTATACAAGCTGTTAGACAACAAATGTTCTCTGATGTATGTAAGAGATTGTATAGATATCATAAAATGCGCCCTAGCATTGACTATCCAATATGTGATCACATGGGTTACGTCCTTTACATTACTGAGTTACGTCCGTTACAGTGACTTTTCAAAATATTTAACAAACAACAGACAGATCGTATCGTTGGAATATAGAAAGTATAGCTACTAATGCTTAGTTTGCTTGCCGTGAATGAAAGGTATACTACAAATTCGTTATTTCGCAGGATTTAAGAATTGTGCTATGGCCAGTTTTTTTGTCCATTTTCGATGTTACGTCCGTTACGCCTCTTAAATTGTTGATTTTTGCTTTAGTAGTAGACTACACAGTGGGGTTGTACCAATATCAGAAAGCCATAGAGACTTATTACGATATGTAATAAAGAAACTCTCTGTAATATGGCCAACCTTTTCAAAATTTCAACATTAGTGATGCATTTTTGTCTCAATGTTACGTCCGTTACGCTGGAATTACCTGTACTCTTCATTGCTTGGGACCATTATCCCTGTGTATTTTTTTAAAAAACTGCATTTCCACTTTTTGATTGCTTGTGCATTAAAATTCTGCATAGCACCGTATCTTCGTATTTTACATTGTCCTGCACACGATAAATCCCCTTTTGTTGAACGTTGTTCCCATCTGTCTGTGTTCGTCTTTTCCCCATTGGTGCAGTGCTGTTCGACCTAGGTTAGTCTGGGAGTTATAATCCCCCATTAATTGCCTTTCATCCAAGTCCGGCATGCACCTGTGGTTGCTCGGCCACCCCCAGTTAAGCTCCAATGAAGATGAGCTTACTGCATAGCAGAGGGTGCGTCCCCGCATCAGAAGACCGCATGACCTCTAGTTAAACGGAAATTCGACGGACGACACTGTGACTACGTGGTTGACTAATGGGCATTCGCGGTTACCTAGCAACCACTGCCAGACTAAGTTACTCGTGCTCGTGGCTCACACACGGTAAGCCCGAATGGGACCGAAGATACCCCTCGTAGTGGACCCGAAACCCGTAGCCGTAACAATATATTGTTGCGGTTTTGAGAAACCGTGATTGTAAATGTGCACTCATGACACGTAGGTCCTTCAGCGTGGTTATTTCCATTATAAATGTTTAGAATAATCCCTTACCTTTAGATGGGTCAGTGGGATCCAAACTGCATTGGAACGTGTCGATGAGGATTCAGCCCTATTTCTCTTTTGCACGTGGAAGGTTGGCGGCAAGGCGTTGGCAGCCATTTGATGCGGGCGTGTACTGATCTCTTCCTTATATTCCCTTTCATTAATTCCCCTCTCTTCTTTAATCGTTAATTTCCCCTCTCCTCTTTACTCACACCACACGTAAGTACACCACACTTATATTTAATACAGACTGTAGTTTGACACGGTCTCTTCCCACACGCACGTTAGGCACTCAAGACATTAAGTACAGTTACATAACCTCAAACTTCCCAGCTCTAAAGGAGATCCTCATTCCGCAACCCTCAACCATTACCTTCGTGATGGCTCTTCACTTGCCTGGGCGATATTTGGTCAGCATTGACCTGAGAGGAATCGGCTCCGTTCATTTCCCATAAGTTTGTGCACGCCTCAAAACAGCCGAATGCATCACTCGCCTGAACGGTGGCCAGCAGGTCTGACCCTTACGACAGCCAGAATCCCCGACTGCGAGGATTCACTGCAGAAACTCTAATGGGCGGGACGAGGGAGAGGAATGCCAATCTGCGTGCAGGCCCCGCCCAATGATGCGCACATTAAAAGCTTCCAGGCCGGCCTTATGAAAGAGCGAACCCGGAGCGTTTGCTTGAGGCTCCTTTCAACGGTCATTTGCACCTTCTGTTTCTTTCCAACGGTCATTTGTTTGCTCTTTTTCAATGGGTGTCGGACACTCTGTTCCGTGAGGTAGTGCTCTGGTTATTGGCACTTTCGCCCCTTTTGTTTTTACCTCACAAACAGTCATCACGAGTGAGGAGCTGAGGCTGCGAGGGGGTGGATGGAGTCAAGACGATTAATCGGACCGAAACCAAGCTACACTGCAGATACATCTGGAGGATCTCACACTTAGGATATCCCCTCACACATCTTTCTCCGCTGCACCTTATTCAGTTTCCCTTTTCAAACACACTCGCAACACCCACCCACAAGCACGTCACTCTTTTCCACACACCCTAGACACCTGTCTTTCTCCACTTCTCTCCCTCAGCGTTGAATAGCAGTTGTGAATGCTGGGCCCATGTACAGTGCTAGTGGTAGGTAAGGTGCTTGTTAAGTTTGCTCTGTGTCTCTTTTTTCTCTCTCTGATCTCATTGCTGTACAAATTGCTTAATCCTCATTGCTCCCCTCCATTAAAATCCTTACGTTCCTCCCTCACACTCCCCCTATTTTTCTGCTCCTCACTCATGTATAAAATACCTGTTCTTGTTGAATCTATTTCCGATCTGTCCGGGTCCGTCTTTTCCATATTGGTCTAGCAGTGTCTGCACGTAGATAGTTTGGGAGATTGAGATTCCCGACGGTTTCAGTTTGCAGAGTGTGGCATGTGCTGGCGGTATAGCTCGGCTGCATTCAAGATCACCAGATAAGGAAAGTAGAACATTTGCTGAGGCGTCTCCCGGTCGGGGGCCATGGGACCCCCAGTTAACGGTTGTTAGACGGACGGACACTGGACTCGTGGTCGCTCGATTGGCGTTTGTAGTTACAATCGCACCCACCGTGGGGTGAAGTTATTTGCTCCCGGTGGCCTTAGGTTCGGGTAAGTTGAGAGAAACTGGGGAATTTCCCCCTTGTAGTATGCTCGAGTCCTGAGACTGCAACTATATATATATATATATAGTACATATGTATATGCATATATATTCGTAAAGAAAGAAGTAGCACACTGAGCAATAGAATAATTCAAATTAAATTTCTTTGTTTAAAGCCTGATGCTTCAAGAACAACGAGTTCTCTTCCTCAGAGGCGTTGAGAGTGCTGTCCTGGTAACATCGTTAAGTCCCTTGGAGACAGCTGTTCGCATCATGGATTGGTCAATTCGTTGCCAATCACAAGGCTTCCTTCCTTGCAGACTGCTGTTTTGTGTTGACGTTGTGATCGATTGCCTAGTGCTTTGTATGTGGGATACAAGTCGATGTGTCGGTTGATGAGTTTTCACAGGTGTACCAGGCCTCGATAATCTCACGGTTTCACCTTAATGATCTGTGGCAAGGATAGTTGTCTGATTCCATGAGAATATGTGTGTGTTTGTTTGTGTGTGTGTGGTGTGTGGTGTGTGTTGTGTGTGTGTGTGTGTGTTGTGTGTGTGTGTGTGTGTGTGTGTGTTGCAACCAAGGACAACTTGTTTGGCACCTTACAGCACGTTGGTGTTCGGTGAGCGTTTGATAAGTATTTGGACGTTGGACAACGTGTTTGGTTTCACAATCTTCACACGGGATGCTATATATGACGTCATTTCTGTCAAATTTGTTCACGTGGTCCTTCGCTTTGACAGTCGTGCTCGTACAGGACGATTGTGGTTTGATGATTGATTTCATTGTACTCACATTGTATGCGGCTGTGCTTTCAGAAGCTTTATATGTAAGGAAGTGCTACGTACTTGTGTGTTGATGGGTCGGACTGTTTGTAGCTGTTATGGTGTTTCTGTCGGCAGGATTTGTATGAATGAATTATGGAGTGGTTTTCTCGTTAGAAGATGAGTGACGTGTGGTATTGTTACGAATTGGAGCCATGAGCACTCAACATACAGGTCCTATAGCTCA
>CM068956.1:145763562-145777673 GCA_035128595.1 Eptatretus atami | reverse complement strand
CACTTGCACTCCCACTGCATCGTTTTTGGCAGTTACAGTGAAGGAGCTCTTGACGATGAACAGAGGCTTCGGACAGATTTGTCCAGTGGGATACCATTCCTTGGTCAGTCTTCTTCCAGCCCCACTGACATGCATCCGTACCTCTGGCATCCTGATCAGACACTGCCCCCAAATGTGTCCTGCTTGCAAAGCTGCCCTTTTGCAGTGTTCTTCTAATGCTGCTTTTGTGGGAGGATATTTTCGATTTGCCGACTTCTCTTGGTGAAAAGCATTTGTCGGCATTGATTGATGTCAGTACATGAACTTGTCCTGTCATACAAGAGGACTGTGTACCTCTCCAGATGTGCCATTTGACTCTCTGTTATTTCAGAAGGATTCATGGAGAGACTGACAAATGTGTCAGTGATTTCAAGGAATGCCTTCCACACCTTCCAGGCAGATTTCTTGCCATGCCCTGCAAATGCTGAAACTGTATCACAGCCGGTATAGGCATGCCAGTAAGGCAGAGCTGAACACATCTGTGGTCCCAAACTTCTGGCATACTGATGGATAGGGATGTAGCATTTATTTCTGCCCACTCCAAATGCTATCCATAATTCTTCAACACTAATTTGATGTAGGCCAAGATGGCTATGATACAACATCAGAATCTACAGTCCTTATGAGTATTTTGCGTGTCCTTCTCTAACAGCATGTTTGGCATGCAGAAGTAGACGCGAGTCTGCTTCCTCATGTCCACAAGGAGACAACTCCTCTGCCTCAAACATACTAGATGATGACCACGTTGTCCAAATGTGTCACCACAACTGTTTTGGTTTCATCTTGGTCCTTTATCAAATCCTCTGCAAGAAGTTTGAATAATTCCTCTTTGTTATCGTCACTTTGAGGAAGTTGCTCCAATTCTTAGGAATTCTTGTTGACCTTTACCTTGACCTTTTTACCAATTCCCCGTCTCTCTCTGCAAGATTCCTTTAAGCTGTTTGGGAAGTATTGGTCAAATACCACATCTATTCTTGATGCCTTCCTGGAATTGCTCATAATTGCTGGTTTAAAGACATCTTTGCTGTATAGTGAAAAATTAACTGCCTTTCCAGGTGCTGCCATGTGAACAACAGCTGGTCCATCAATGAGTACAGCTGTATAATCTAGCTCAGCATACTCTGGCGATCCACATTCTTTTAGGCACTCCATGATTTCTGATTTAGTACCTTTCCTTAATTTTCCAAATTCTGAAAGGGATGGGGGTAGGAATGGTTCTCATGGCTAAAGAAATCTTCCAGGCCCCTTCCCGACTTTGGCATGCAATGAATAAGCGAGAAAATAAATGACAATCCTGAGTCAAAGCTGATACTTTCTGCTTTGCATTTCCTGTTGAGGGAGAATTTGGTTGATGGAAAAGATGGAGCTTGTTCTTGCGAATGACATCATGGATAGACACTTTGCTCTTTTCAAGTCTCTCTTGGACATATGTGTTGGTACTGGTCACTTCCAATCTTTGCTGCTATTTTCACAGATTCAACAGCCTTTCCTTCCAGAACATTTTTATCAATCAGAGACATTAGTGTATTTCCTTTTGGTAAGGGTTTCCTCTTCTTCAAATATTTCTACATTTCTGATGTGTTTCTCAAAATGTTTCTGGAACGACTTTGTGTCTTCATGGTGAAATCCCTCTTCCACATTGCCATTTATTCCACACTCCTCTTCAAATTCGGTCACCATTCTGGCAATCTCAGGTCCTGAAATCATCCATTTCATGAGAGCAGAAGGATTGTCCAGGATATCAACGGCACCTCCATCAGTTTTCACATTTCTGTTATTCTGCTCGTGCACCTGATCATCTGAAAGACTAGAGAATGGCCTGTGGGATTTTTGAGTTACAAATTTTTCTTGCTAAACTCCTCATATACACTTGGTGCCTGGTCTCCACTCCTTTTTAGACTCTTCACAAAAACAGGCAGCCATCTGGCATAGTGGACATGGTCAAGTGCAAACATCCATGGACAAATTTGTTGCAGAGCATCCATAAACATGATGAAATTGGCCTTTATTGGGCTGTTTAATTAAATATACATTATTACAATTCATATTTTATGATTTGTTTTGTATTATTTAACTGTTTTGATTATATTTTTTGTAAATATAATTGATATTGAATTTTTTTACACTCACTTTATGTATATATATAGTGATTGGCAGATATCTTGGATCATGACCTAATTACAGCCAATCAAGGGCCTTGCCAGCTTGGGTCTCGTTAAAAATTAAAGTAGACATATCTATAGTACTTTGTGGCAAATGGCATGTTGGTATCCACTTTTGCAAGATCGATCCCATATTTGTCACCAATTTACCCACTAGGATCCCCTTCCTCAATGGAGAAGTTGTAGTCATTATTCTTTTGAGCACACATTCCAGCTGCTTGGTCTGGCCGCACAAACATCTGCATAGGAGGGCTTGTGTCCCTTTCGTCATTTTCTGTGACTGATTGTCATTGTTTGGCATATTTTTGTTGCAGCCAGCCATATTAATTTCCCCATAAACGTCAGTGTGTGTGTATCCTCCGTAACTCCAAAACCATGAAACCTTGCGGCCTGAAACTATGCATGCACATAAAGAGAACTCCAGGGAGTGCATGAATGAAAATTGGGTGTTTGGGAAATGTAAATACCCCTTTGAAGAAAATTTACAGCCTTATTTAATTTTCCTTAATCAGGTCTTCATCCTTGATCAGCCCATTCATCAGCCAACTCTCCCTTGCTGGAGTCTTAATTCACCATTTTTTGGTGCCTGCTCAACAATACCTTGACGTGGAACAGGCTGCAATGGTTTTTTTTTTAACAATAAAGTGCTCAATTTTTTTTTCCACTTCATCACTCATATCATCGAATGCCTCATCTCATACCTACAAACCGCTGGATACATCGCAATGCTTATAAACGGTCGGAGATGCCAGTGTTCATGGCTTTATTTCATTTCCGCAAATGTGAAAAGCTCAAGAATCTTTTAACCTGAATCAAATCTCAAAATTGAAACTTCTTAATTGACCTCAGCAGCAGTTCCGAGTGCGAAAAAAAGAATGTTTATTTGTCCAATTCGGACATTGTTTGACATTCCGGGCATCTCCGAGTGTTTGTGGCTTATTTAGTTTCCACACGTGTGATAACCTCTAGAATCTCTTCGCCTGAGCCGAATTTCAAAATTTAAAATGTGAATCGACCTTGCAGCAGATCTACTGCTACAAGTGTTATTTTGTGCCATTTGGACATTGTTTGACACTCCAGACGTCAGCTTTAATCACATTTCAGCTGTAATGCTGATAAACGTCCAGAGAATTGTATTCGCACATTCTTTGATATCCTGGACGTGTCCCATCAGTGGTTATCTTTGGATGGTGGTTATGTCGGGACAGTAGTTATCTTTGGACATATCCAGACAGTGTTTGTCTCCAGACATGTCTGGAGAGTGGTTACCTCTTGGCAGTGTTTTCTCCAGACGTGTCTGAATGGAGTTTATGTCCTGACGTGTCCGTGCGGTGGTCGTATCTGGACGTGTCTGTGCGGTGGTTGTATCTGATGTATCAATGTGGTGTTTGTCACTGGACGTTTCCGGGTGGCATTTATAGTATGACAAAGAAAATGTATTTCAGCATTCTTTTGTTTCCATCTTCACTGTTATTCTCTGCTGAATTATTTTGATGAGACAGAATGAATCGTAATTAACATTCCACCGTACGTCCGTCTTCCTTCCCTCACCTCACACTTACCTCCTCCCAAACACTTTCCCACTTTCAACCCATAAATTATCTGGACATTTATAAGCATTTCAGCTGAAATGTGATAAATTCTAGAATCTCTGATCCAGAACCGGATTTCAAAATTTAAACTGCAGAATTGACCTTAGCAGCAGTTCAGACTGCTAGAAAAAGTGTTAATCTTACTATAATTCACCGTCTGTCCGTCTGTCTGTTCCCAGGTACCGCAAAAACGCTGAACCAATCGCAACCATTTATGGGGCGTGTAATTCTAGGACCCTGGGAGTAAAATAGGCATAAATATAATAACATGACCCCTTGACGGCCCCGTAGGGAGCGGGTGCTTCTAGTTGTCCAATTCGCAAGTTGTTTGATACTTCACAATCATGTTTTTTGATACGGTTTTCGTGTGACCCAGCAAGCTGTTCCTTATCAACCATTTCGTATGAGTGCTTAAGGAGTTGGGTGGAATCAATTCCAAATTACTTGATTACTCCAAGAGGACTGCGTGTCTTCGAGAGACACAGGACACTGTTTGCATCTCTCAACTTTGGCCGGATCTTCGTGCCCAAGGTCGGTTTACCATGCTGACGAGTTAAGTGAGGCAAATGTGGATCCGCACAAGCAACAACAGAGGTTAATTTCTTGGCCGAGCAAACCAACGCTGCATGCCGCATTTGTGGGCCACCATTACAATTGTAAATTCGGACCAATCGCCTCGGGAACGCTATTCAGACCAATCCCAAGCAGATAAATCATGACACATTCAACAGTTGCATGAATTTATTAACACAACAAGGAAATGAAAGAGTGAACAATGATTAAAGGAATGATGAGGAGAAATGCTGAGGAGAGAAAATGGCAGTGGAATGGGGGAGGGTGGTCGTTACCTCAAAATATGGTGAGGGAAATCATACATGAAATTACAAAAGTGTAAACACTTACAGTGGCCTGCAACAATAAACACCCCCTCCCCCACTCCCCAAAGTTTTCACATTTTGATGCCACCTGAGCTTATTTCATGATGCTTTCATATCAAACTTAATATAGTCTTCCCAACCTACTCGACAGTGATAAAGCGAAAACAAAAGTCGATGAAATGTGAATCAGTTTTGATTAACAGAGAAATCAGATTATTCTCAGTTGCATAAGTATTCAAACCTTTGCCTAATTTACCCTAAATCACTTCAGGAGCAAATTATTTGTTTGAAAGGTTACAAGAAATGTAACAGGTTACCTGTATGTAATCAGTGGTTTAACTTAAAAATGAAGCTCCCCACTTATCAAAGGAGTTTTGAGGTACAACTCACTTGGTCAACCAACAAGGCAAACATGAAGACCAAGGACCTTTTCAAAGAAGTCAGACATAGAGTGGTGGAGAAGCACCATTCATGAGAGGGTTAATACAGTAAGAAGATTTGAAAGTCACTCATTATCCCTTTGAGTATGATGAAATCCATCATTAAGAAGTGGAAGACATATCATACTCCAGACTCTACCCATGTCAGGTCACCCATCCAAACTCAGCAGCCAGGCAAGCAGGAAATAAGTTTGGATTTCACCGTAAATCCAACAATGACTGAAAGATCTGCAAGGCTCTACGTCCGGATGGGGTCTGTGTTCATCAATCAACAATATCCATTCCCTTCACAAAGCTGCCTCTTTTCTTTTGAATGGATATTGCCCCAAACAAGGCATAAAGCCACTCTATGTCAGGGGCTTAAGGGAAGGTTAGATAAGATAAAGATAAAGCAAAACAAAATAAAGAGAGAAAAATAACAAAACAAAACAAAACATCCAAGACACGGAGTAGCAGTTGTTAGATGAAATACAATGTAACCTCAAAAATGTAAAAAGACAAATTGACATTCTCTTAAAACTGGGTATGTTGTAGGAAATGAGAAGCATATTATTGGAAGTGATTACAAAGCGAGACAGCATGAGGGATAAACTGGATCTGCATACCCTTTAGTTCTGCACTTTGGATCAGCTAGTGCATGGGTGTGCAGAGATGGCAAACCAAGTCTTGCGTCCAAACACTTTTACAAGAGGAACCAAGTTAGAAAGTCCAGCAGAAAATTTGTCATGAAAATATATCTGTGGAACAAACGAAGAGTGGCAATGACTGATGTGAGAGATTGGTTGAAGAGTTGAACTCATCTCCACACCAAGCAGGTTCACTATACGATGCTGGAGCGATCAAGTAAGATAAGTGGCACGCTGGTGCTACGGACCAAATGTGGCAATGGTACTCCGTGAGGGGATGTATAGTTGTCTTGTACAGGTACGTAGCAGCATCAGAAGGTACAGTAAATACCTCTGCACTCGATAAAGACAACCAGCTCGCTTGGAAACACTCTGAGCAAAACCAGAAATGTACTTATCCCGATGGAGGACAGAGGAGATGTCCGAACCAAGAGAATGGGCAAAGATCCTCTGTGGACAAGTGGCATAAAAGAAACCATCACTGAAGAAGATGAATTTAAAAGCTTGTATGGAGTTTGCGAAAAAAAATCTTTAATAATACTGCAGGCATGGAAGAAACGTTTTGTGGTCATACGAGACAAAATTGAACTTTTTGGTCTAAATTCAAAGCATTATGTCTGGTTCAAGCGAACACTGCACATCACCCAGTCGACACCATCTCCACTGTCAAGCATGGTCGTTGGAGCATCACATTATGGGCTACTTTCATCAGCAGGACTGGCAAGTTTGACAGGATGTAAGGGACAATGGACGGTGTAAGTACAGGAGCATCCTTGATGAAAACCTGCGTGAGTCAGCCATGAATCTGAACTGGGAAAGAGAGTCACATTTCAGCAGATTAATGACAATGATCTGAAGTACAAATACAACCCACACTGGAGTGGTTGAATAAGAAATAAAATTAATGTTCTTGAGGTCACAGTCAAAGTCCTGACTTGAACCCAATTGAACATTTATAGTGAGACTTGAAGATCGCAGTCCATCGACGATCCCCATCAAACTTGGCAGAACTAGAGAAATTTCCACGTGACGATGGGCAAAGATTTCACCATGTCACTGTACAAAGCTGGTGGAGACCTACCCACAAACACTCGTAGCAGTCATTGCTGTAAAAGTGTTTCCACCAAGTACTGACCGAAGGGGCTGAATACTGTTACAACCAGTGAATTTTGATTTGTACTTGTTTTTTACAGGTATTCATGACAGGTAACTTCCTTCAACGAGAACAATGTTTAGTTTGATCTCTTCAGTTATGAATAAAAAAGTACATTTGGAAAAGTGGTTTCATATAATTCGTAATTCATCACAAATGTAGCATTATTGGTAGGGGTGAATACCTTTACAGGTCACTGTAAAAAGCACATTTCACACATACATTCATTTTCCTCGCGTCTCCTCGGGCTCGGTGTGTCCACGTGTTGGTCTACATAGCCCCGGATGCCTCGTTCCAGGGATCGGTGAGTTATTACTGCAGGGTTCGTGATCTGTCGAGAGTGCTGAAACGATGTTCCGGGGCCGTGTTACCGTGTGAAAATCCGTGGAGAAAAACGAACTGAGGTAAAATGTAAAGAAAAAGAGTTGCGGTCTGAGGAAACGAAGGGAGCAGCGCGTGTGAGTGTGTGTACGTGTGTGTGGAAATGAAAAAGACGTGAGGTGGGAGAGAAAGTTAAGTGGCGTGAGCAAGCCGCGGACCTCCGCTCTGGAGGGAGGACCAAAGTGAAAAGCAGAAAACGTCTCTGGGACAGGCTCTCAGACTTCTGTTACGGCGCAAACGTTTGTCCACTAGAGAGAGCTCGAATTGGTCACGCTCTGGGTTTTATACTCTGCCCCTCCACCTCCCCCCCACCCTACTCGCTGGTTGCCCGTCATTGGCTGCTGACGTGCTGTTTCACGTCACAATGGGAGGCAAAGGGGTGAAGCACAAAGGAGTCGAAGCAACCTCTGTCACCCTGTTACTGGGGCATTGGCGTTATTCTGCCACTTGGCGAGCAATTGAGTGAAGAGGTTTGTGAATAGGTGGGGAGAGAGAGAGAGAGAGAGAGAGGAAGAGAGAGAGAGAGAGGAGAGAGAGAGGAGAGAAGAGAGGAGAGAGAGAGATATGGGAGGGGAAACAAAACCATATATTCTCAAATGTGCAATGCATATTTGTTCATATAAATACGATTTCTCAAACTTCTAAACAGTATACTGAGGAAACAACCGACTAATATTTCACTGTGATGATGTGATGATGACGACTACGAAGTCCTGATGACTCCACCTTTGCTATTTACTTCTTCGGGTTCCTTCTAGGTGTTCCGTTTCACTGATATGTTTGTGTTTTACCTGCACAGGGCATATATTGTTGTTGCGGTTCTAGGAACCGCCGAAGGTGATTGCATACAACCTCCAGGTCCTTCAGTGTAGTTATCTCCATGGTATAAGTTCAGAGTTGTCCCTTCCCCTCGTGTGCTGAGTTGAATGTAATGGAATGCGTTGGTAAAGACTTAAATAGGTTTTTCCCCTTTTCTCCCCATTTCTTAGGGTTGAATTGTAAATCACGGACGAGCTTCGTGGCGCGTGATGTGCACACAGGCGCTGGCAGTTTGCATGTGGCGCCAAAAGCTTGTTTGAATCTCGTGCCAAGACCAAACTGCCCCCGAACTCAACGTCCCATCATACATACGCCATTCATCGCCTCAAGACCCGAAAACCTCACAACCCGCGAACCATGTCACCCCCACCAACACGAACCAAACTTCCTCCATCATCACCACCTAATCTACACCCCCCCCCCTTTATCAAAATTTCACGACAAACAGGCACAAATTGGCCATTAGCATCATGTTGCTAAATCATCACTCCGTTTGCTCCTACAAGCAATTACAAGCTCCCAGCGTTCGCCCCCGTGCCTGTAACGTCGTGTCCCAAGCTCCCACCCATGTTGATCATGGAGGGTCCATCGTGCGCAGTGGTTCATTGACCAACTGGGTGGGAATCGTTGTGGAGATCTGGCGTGGGTGGGCTAAAGTGGTGATGCGCCAATCGGCGGTCGAGATTACCCTTAGGAGGCCGTTTTAATCCACCTTTAGGCCCGCCCTCGCTGAACGGTTATTATAAAAAGGGCAGAAGAGCCGTTGCTGCAGTGCTTTGGTTCTTGACTTTGTACTGCATCAGTGCATGTCTTGTGCTTACTTCGTGGGGCTTCGCAAGATAACGATCGGGGCTCAAACGGTGGCGCTCACGTTGCCGGGTCAGACCTTGGAAGCCGAGCGTTGGGTGGACGGAGCGAGCGCAATAATTTGGGCCAAAGCCAAGCCACGCATACACACTCCAGAATCTAGATTCTCACTTGATCGGATATTTATCTCGCGCATTCTTTTCTTTGCTTTCACGATATATTGTCTACTTGAACGCAGGAGCTCGCCAAGGCCTTTGCTGCAATCAACTGTCCTTTAAGGGCGCACCACTGATACGCACTTTCACTTTCCTCTCGCACCACATACACTACGAGCACTCACCTCACTTCAACGTTCAAGCACCTTTAGACACGTCAGTATTCCTCTTTTGAACCCTCCCTTTAGTGTTGGGTCGCTGGATGCACGACTGCCACCCGGTGAGCAAAGAGGTCAATAAACCTCATCCTTTCTCTCGTCTTTCTATTCTTATCTTTTCACGGTTGGTCTGATTGGTACCCATGTTGTGTGTGTAGAGTAGGTAGGTAAGGCGTAGGCCGTAGAGTTAAGGTTCTGCTTCTTGTCCGTTTCTTCTCTTGTATTTGCTTGTAGGGTAATTCCACGTAATAATGGACATGAAACATAAATTTGAAAATGTATTTTTCAAAAGGATTTCTGTTGGACGGTATTTAGTTAGTCTGAATTTTCATAATTTATGCGATATTTACTCCGTGGATGATGTCACGTGATGGCGCCATCTTGAAAAATGCCTCAACGTCTTCCACGGTAAGTCATTCTGTCTGTTATTCATTTGTCGAAAATATGGCTATTTGATGAATGTTTTAATCCGAAGTAGTATTCGCTGAGAATATTACTGATATTAGGATCAGGCTGTAACATACTCATCAACATATTTGGTCAGTTTCTCTCTGTGCCTATAGATCAACATCAACGAGGCATATGCAAGCAATGAGGCTTATACAAGCTTGTTAGACAACAAATGTTCTCTGATGTATGTAAGAGATTGTATAGATATCATAAAATGCGCCCTAGCATTGACTATCCAATATGTGATCACATGGGTTACGTCCTTTACATTACTGAGTTACGTCCGTTACAGTGAACTTTTCAAAATATTTAACAAACAACAGACAGATCGTATCGTTGGAATATAGAAAGTATAGCTACTAATGCTTAGTTTGCTTGCCGTGAATGAAAGGTATACTACAAATTCGTATTTCGCAGGATTTAAGAATTGTGCTATGGCCAGTTTATTTTGTCCATTTTCGATGTTACGTCCGTTACGCCTCTTAAATTGTTGATTTTTGCTTTAGTAGTAGACTACACAGTGGGGTTGTACCAATATCAGAAAGCATAGAGACTTATTACGATATGTAATAAAGAAACTCTCTGTAATATGGCCACACTTTTCAAAATTTCAACATTAGTGATGCATTTTTGTCTCAATGTTACGTCCGTTACGCTGGAATTACCTGTACTCTTCATTGCTTGGGACCATTATCCCTGTGTATTTTTTTAAAAACTGCATTTCCACTTTTTGATTGCTTGTGCATTAAAATTCTGCATAGCACCGTATCTTCGTATTTTACATTGTCCTGCACACGATAAATCCCCTTTTGTTGAACGTTGTTCCCATCTGTCTGTGTTCGTCTTTTCCCATTGGTGCAGTGCTGTTCGACCTAGGTTAGTCTGGGAGTTATAATTCCCCCATTAATTGCCTTTCATCCAAGTCCGGCATGCACCTGTGGTTGCTCGGCCACCCCAGTTAAGCTCCAATGAAGATGAGCTTACTGCATAGCAGAGGGTGCGTCCCCGCATCAGAAGACCGCATGACCTCTAGTTAAACGGAAATTCGACGGACGACACTGTGACTACGTGGTTGACTAATGGGCATTCGCGGTTACCTAGCAACCACTGCAGACTAAGTTACTCGTGCTCGTGGCCTCACACACGGTAAGCCCGAATGGGACCGAAGATACCCCTCGTAGTGGACCCGAAACCGTAGCCGTAACAATATATTGTTGCGGTTTTGAGAAACCGTGATTGTAAATGTGCACTCATGACACGTAGGTCCTTCAGCGTGGTTATTTCCATTATAAATGTTTAGAATAATCCCTTACCTTTAGATGGGTCAGTGGGATCCAAACTGCATTGGAACGTGTCGATGAGGATTCAGCCCTATTTTCTCTTTTGCACGTGGAAGGTTGGCGGCAAGGCGTTGGCAGCCATTTGATGCGGGTCGTGTACTGATCTCTTCCTTATATTCCCTTTCATTAATTCCCTCTCTTCTTTAATCGTTAATTTCCCCTCTCCTCTTTACTCACACCACACGTAAGTACACCACACTTATATTTAATACAGACTGTAGTTTGACACGGTCTCTTCCCACACGCACGTTAGGCACTCAAGACATTAAGTACAGTTACATAACCCAAACTTCCCCAGCTCTAAAGGAGATCTCATTCCGCAACCCTCAACCATTACACCTTCGTGATGGCTCTTCACTTGCCTGGGCGATATTTGGTCAGCATTGACCTGAGAGGAATCGGCTCCGTTCATTTCCCATAATTTGTGCACGCCTCAAAACAGCCGAATGCATCACTCGCCTGAGACGGTGGCCAGCAGGTCTGACCCTTACGACAGCCAGAATCCCCGACTGCGAGGATTCACTGCAGAAACTCTAATGGGCGGGACGAGGGAGAGGAATGCCAATCTGCGTGCAGGCCCCGCCCAATGATGCGCACATTAAAAAGCTTCCAGGCCGGCCTTATGAAAGAGCGAACCCGGAGCGTTTGCTTGAGGCTCCTTTCAACGGTCATTTGCACTCTCTGTTTCTTTCCAACGGTCATTTGTTTGCCTTTTTCAATGGGTGTCGGACACTCTGTTCCGTGAGGTAGTGCTGCTGGTTATTGGCACTTTCGCCCCTTTTGTTTTTACCTCACAAACAGTCATCACGAGTGAGGAGCTGAGGCTGCGAGGGGGTGGATGGAGTCAAACGATTAATCGGACCGAAACCAAGCTACACTGCAGATACATCTGGAGGATCTCACACTTAGGATATCCCCTCACACATCTTTCTCCGCTGCACCTTATTCAGTTTCCCTTTTCAAACACACTCGCAACACCCACCCACAAGCACGTCACTCTTTTCACACACCCTAGACACCTGTCTTTCTCCACTTCTCTCCCTCAGCGTTGAATAGCAGTTGTGAATGCTGGGCCCATGTACAGTGCTAGTGGTAGGTAAGGTGCTTGTTAAGTTTGCTCTGTGTCTCTTTTTTCTCTCTCTGATCTCATTGCTGTACAAATTGCTTAATCCCTCATTGCTCCCCTCCATTAAAATCCTTACGTTCCTCCCTCACACTCCCCCTATTTTTCTGCTCCTCACTCATGTATAAAATACCTGTTCTTGTTGAATCTATTTCCGATCTGTCCGGGTCCGTCTTTTCCATATTGGTCTAGCAGTGTCTGCACGTAGATAGTTTGGGAGATTGAGATTCCCGACGGTTTCAGTTTGCAGAGTGTGGCATGTGCTGGCGGTATAGCTCGGCTGCATTCAAGATCACCAGATAAGGAAAGTAGAACATTTGCTGAGGCGTCCCCGGTCGGGGGCCATGGGACCCCCAGTTAACGGTTGTTAGACGGACGGACACTGGACTCGTGGTCGCTCGATTGGCGTTTGTAGTTACAATCGCACCCACCGTGGGGTGAAGTTATTTGCTCCCGGTGGCCTTAGGTTCGGGTAAGTTAGAGAAACTGGGGAATTTCCCCCTTGTAGTATGCTCGAGTCCTGAGACTGCAACTATATATATATATATATAGTACATATGTATATGCATATATATTCGTAAAGAAAGAAGTAGCACACTGAGCAATAGAATAATTCAAATTAAATTTCTTTGTTTAAAGCCTGATGCTTCAAGAACAACGAGTTCTCTTCCTCAGAGGCGTTGAGAGTGCTGTCCTGGTAACATCGTTAAGTCCCTTGGAGACAGCTGTTCGCATCATGGATTGGTCAATTCGTTGCCAATCACAAGGCTTCCTTCCTTGCAGACTGCTGTTTTGTGTTGACGTTGTGATTCGATTGCCTAGTGCTTTGTATGTGGGATACAAGTCGATGTGTCGGTTGATGAGTTTTCACAGGTGTACCAGGCCTCGATAATCTCACGGTTTCACCTTAATGATCTGTGGCAAGGATAGTTGTCTGATTCCATGAGAATATGTGTGTGTTTGTTTGTGTGTGTGTGGTGTGTGGTGTGTGTTGGTGTGTGTGTGTGTGTTGTGGTGTGTGTGTGGTGTGTGTGTTGCAACCAGGACAACTTGTTTTGGCACCTTACAGCACGTTGGGTGTTCGGTGAGCGTTTGGATAAGTATTTGGACGTTGGACAACGTGTTTGGTTTCACAATCTTTCACACGGGATGCTATATATGACGTCATTTCTGTCAAATTTGTTCACGTGGTCCTTCGCTTTGACAGTCGTGCTCGTACAGGACGATTGTGGTTTTGATATTGATTGACATTGTACTCACATTGTATGCGGCTTGTGCTTTCAGAAGCGTTTATATGTAAGGAAGTGCTACGACTTGTGTGTTGATGGGTCGGACTGTTTGTAGGCGTTATGGTGTTATCTGTCGGCAGGATTTGATGAATGAATTATGGAAGTGGTTTCTCGTAGAAGATGAGTGACGTGTGGTATTGTTTACGAATTGGAAGCCATGCAGCACTCAACATACAGGTCCTATAGCTCAGGATAGGGATGTAGCATTTATTTCTGCCCACTCCAAATGCTATCCATAATTCTTCAACACTAATTTGATGTTAGGCCAAGATGGCTATGATAACAACATCAGAATCTACAGTCCTTATGAGTATTTTGCGGTGTCCTTCTCTAACAGCATGTTTGGCATGCAGAAGTAGACGCGAGTCTGCTTCCTCATGTCCACAGAGGGACAACTCCTCTGCCTCAACATACTAGATGTGACTGCACGTTGTCCAAATTGTGTCACCACAAACTGTTCATCTTGGTCCTTTATCAAATCCTCTGCAAGAAGTTTGAATAATTCCTCTTTGTTATCGTCTACTTTGAGGAAGTTGCTCCAATTCTTAGGAATTCTTGTTGACCTTTTTACCTTGACCTTTTTACCAATTCCCCGTCTCTCTCTGCAAGATTCCTTTAAGCTGTTTGGGAAGTATTGGT
>CM068956.1:145727644-145740822 GCA_035128595.1 Eptatretus atami | reverse complement strand
AGCATGCTATATTTTATAAAATAATAATATCATTAACAAATACTGTACAGCATGCCAATTTTAAACACTTTTAATAACACTAACAAATACTGCACAGCACGCTATATCTTATAAAATATTAATGAACAAATACTGCACAGCACACAATATTTTATTAACTATGAATAACATCAACAAATACTGTACAGCATGCTATATTTTAGAAACTGTGAATAATATTAACTAATACTGTACAGCACGCTGTATTTTATAAACTATTAATAACTTTAACAAACACTGTACAGCATGCTATATTTTATAAAATATTAATAGCATTAACAAATACTGTTCAGCATGATATATTTTAGAAATGATTAATAACATTAACAAATACTGCACAGCATGCCAAATTTTATACACTTTTAATAACATTAACAAATACTGTATAGCATGCTATATCTTATAAAATATTAATGAACAAATACTGCACAGCACACATTATTTTATAAACTATGAATAACATTCACAAATACTGTGCAGCATGCCATATTTTATTAACTATGAATAACATTAACAAATACTGAACAGACGCTATATTTTATAAACTATTAATAACATTCACAAACACTGCACAGCATGCTATATTTTTAATAAAATATTAATAACATTAGCAAATACTATACAGCACACCATATCTTATTAACTATAAATGATATTAACAAATACTGAGCAGCATGCCATATTTTATAAACTATTAATAACATTAGCAAATACTATACAGCATGCTATATTTCATAAATTATTAATGAACAAATACTGTACAGCATGCTATATATTATAAACTGTTAACATCAACAAATACTGTACAGCATGCCATATTATATAAACTATTAATAACATTTACAAATACTGTACAGCATGCTATATTTTATAAAATATTAATGAACAAATACTGCACAGCATGCTATATATTATAAACAGTTAAGATCAACAAATACTGTACAACATGCTATACTTTATAAATTATTAATAATATTCACGAATACTGTAAAGCATGCTATACTTTATAAACTATTAATAACATTAACAAATACTGTGCAGCACGCAATATTTTATAAACTATTAATAACATTAACAAATACTTTACAGCACACCATATTTTATTAACTATGAATCATATGAACAAATGCTGGACAGCATGCTATATATTATAAACTGCAAAGAACATCAACAAATACTGCACAGCATGCAATATTTTATAAACTATGAATATCATTTACAAATACTCTACAGCATGCTATATTATAAAAAATATGAATGAACAAAATATACTGTGAAGCATGCAATATATTATAAACGTGAAGAACATCAACAAATACTGTACAGCATGCTATATTTTATAAACTATTCATAACATTAACAAATATTGTACAGCACGCCATATTTTATTGACTATGAATAACATGAACAAACTGGACAGCATGCTATATTAATAACATTAACAAATACTGGACAGCATGCTATATTTTATAATCTATTAATAACATTCACAAATATTGTACAACACGCCATATTTTATTGACGATGAATAACATGAACAAACTGTACAGCATGCTATATTTTATAAAATATTAATAACATTAACAAACACTGGACAGCATGCTATATTTTATAAACTATTAATAACCAACAAATACTGCACAGCACGCAAAATTTTGTAAACTATTAATAACATTGACAAATACCGTACAGCACACGATATTTTACAAAATATTAATAACATTAACAAATACTGTACAGCATGCTATGTTTTATAAAATATTAATGAACAAATACTGTAAAGCACAAGATATTTTGTGAAGTATTTATATCATTTACAAATACTGTACAGCATGCTATATTTTATAAACTATTTATAACAATCACAAATATTGCACAGCACGTGATATTTTATATACTATTAATAACATTAACAAATACTGTACAGCACTCCATATTTTATTAACTATGAATAACTTGAACAAACTGTACAGCATGCTACATTTTGTAAACTTTTAATGACATTAACAAATCCTGCACAGCATGCTATATTTTATAAACTATTAATAACATTAACAATTACTGTACAGCACGGAATCTTTTATAAACTGTTAATAATATTACAAATACTGTACAGCACGCAATCTTTTATAAACTGTTAATAATATTAACAAATAATGCACAACATGCGATATTATATAAACTATTAATAACATGAACAAATACTGTACAGCAAGCCATATTTTATAAACTGTTGAAAATATTAACAAACACTGAACAACACGCTATATTTTATAAACTGTTAACATGCTGTGCAGTATTTGTTGATGTTATGAATAGTTTATAAAAGATCGTGTGCTATACAGTATTTATACGAGTGCACGTGGGTGTTCGGTTACACGTTCATCCATGTGTTTTGCGACCAATTTCCCTGTTAATAACACGAGTTAATGTGGGTGTTAAGACCATGACTTTACTTGTGTTATATCTTCAGTTTACCTGTATTATAATAACACTACGAGTATACGTGGGTGTTAGGTCACAAGTTGATCTTTGTGTTATGCAACCAATTTACCTGTGTGTTACGCCATGAATTTACCTTTTAATAAAATTAACAAATACTGTTATGCCACCAGTAAATATGGATGTTTTGCCAATAGTTTACTAATTAGGCCGACTGTCTCCGCAGCTGTTTGAGATGAAATTTGAAACGTGATGGTATTCATAATTTTCTCATGAACATGAAATGTGCAATTACAGCACTATAAATCAGGTAAATGTTCAATGATATAAAGTCTGTATTTTGACAGATCATTTGTGTTTGTCCTTTACATAATGCAGAAGAGCTATGGAGGGTCATGTTTGGGATAAAAACGAATACTTTCGCAGATCTGCTTTATATTCAATATGGGGATGGATAGAGAGTGGGAGGAGGGGTTGGGTGGTGTTTGGGGGTGGGGAATACATACTACAAAACAAATTAGATGAGAAATCAAACGTCATCCATCCATCAGGACCATACTCTGTACAGAGTGTTGGTGCTGCTGACACAGTCTCCTGAGCTATTGGGCACAATCTTGGACAGGTCGCCACTCCAACATAGGATACTCAAATGGCTCAATCATCCCATCCATCCATCCAATGGGACCATACTCTGTGCAGAGCAATGGTGCTGCCGAAGCAGTCTCCTTGGTTATTGGGCACAATCCTGGACGGGTCGCCACTCCGACACAGGATACCAGCAAGCTGAAACTCGTTTTGCGGACTCAGAAAGATAACAGGCTGAGTCAACCTGACCTGTATTAATTCAATGGCAAAGTTGGATTTGAACTCAGGACGCTCGGATCCCAAGCCTGCCACCCTAACCATAAAGCCAACACCAAGCATAACCATATCATGGAAGGAAGAAAACACTCACATGAAAATATTATACAAGGTCATTAAACATCTGAACATGGATTGTAAACCTGTGTGTAATTACCATGCACGGATGTTAAACACCCGAACATGGAATGTACTCCTGCATGTAAATACAACGCACAGACAATAAACACCCGAACATGTAATGTACTGCTGCGTGTAAATACCACACATCGACATTAAACACCCAAACATGGAGTGTACTCCTGCGTGTAAATACCACGCACCGACAATAAACACCTGAACATGGAATGTACTGCTGCGTGTATATACCACGCACAGACAATCAACACCCGAACGTGGAATGAGCTATTTATTCACGCAATGTGAAATGTTTAGTTAATAAGATAAAAGAAAGACAAAATTGATGCTTTTTGATATAAAACTTGTAATTATTGTTAATTTTATGTGATGGAGCAAAAGGAACCATTTCATATCAATTGATAAAATGATTCAAGAGATAAAAAGTCAGTAGTTTGTAATAATTGCCCATTTGGTATTTTAAAATAGTTTATAATGTAAACTTTTTATCCACTCGATATAATGAAACATTTTATAAACCATTTACATATATATCATTCCACTTATATTTATAGATTATCCTACATCCTGTATGTATATATAATTATATAATAATAATAATTATATATATATATATAGTAGTCCAGATAATAAGGGAAATAGTGTATTTGAATTTTCCGAAATGAATTTAAATTTAACGGCGTTATAATATGGATGTTTTATTGATGTGTGTGTATATTTATCATGAATTTAACAGAGTTATAATATGGATGTTTTATTGATGTGTGTATATATTTAAAATGAAATTAACGGAGTTATAATATGGATGTTTTATTGATGTGTTTATATATTTATAATGAATTTCATGGAGTTATAATATGGATATTTTATTGATGTGTGTTTATATTGATAATGAATTTAACGGAGTTATAATATGGATGTTTTATTGATGTGTGTATATATTGATAATGAATTTAACGGAGTTATAATACGGATGCTTCATTGATGCGTGTATATATTTATAATTAATTTAACGGAGTTATAATACGGATGTTTCATTGATGTGTGTACATATTTAAAATGAATTTAACGGAGTTATAATATGGATATTTTATTGATGTGTGTTTATATTGATAATGAATTTAACGGAGTTATAATGCGGATGTTTTATTGATGTGTGTATATATTTATAATGAATTTAACGGAGTTATAATACGGATGCTTCATTGATGTGTGTATATATTGATAATTAATTTAACGGAGATATAATACGGATGTTTCATTGATGTGTGTATATATTTATAATGAATTTAACGGAGTTATAATATGGATGTTTTATTGATGTGTGCCGCACACACACGAGGTAGAAGTGAGTTTGAGGTGTCGGTGTGTCATCGTCTCCGATCGTTCAGACACCGATACTGGGACTCCACATCGACATCGACATCTGTGCTTCATTCTGTGGTTCGTTCGAAAAACAACGGAGTGTGTGCTTTAACGGAACGATGAGAAACGAAAATGCATCGTTTTTCCTTTTTTCGTTTGATCAGCTCGAATGTAAACCCGTCTCACCTTTCAACAGCTCGAGAAATCGGTCAAAAAGTCAATAAAAAGAGTAAATTCGTCGAACAAAGCGGTTTTGGGACCAAAGAAAATGGCGGAGGCGCGAAGACAGCAGCCGAAGGGAGCACAATAAATTCTTTGTTGTTTTATGAAAATTTACAACTTTGTGATAAAACTTTACGAGTCGTTCGGTCACACCATTGGTTTAGGGCGGTCACGTGTGCGGCAACCCTGAACATGAACTTTTTTTCTTTTTTTTATGATTTCCCCCGTGTGTTCTGCGGAGCAGTCTTCACGGCACAGTCACCGGAGTCGCAGCTGTGAAAACCGCCTCCAAAATCCCGGTCGTATTGGTGGCCATCGGTTTCGTCCAGGTCCAGAGGCACGACGGCGGCCCATGGTGACTGGCACAGCGCACGCAGGCCCCTCCATCGGCCATCTAGCCCTTCCCTGAACCCCCACCCCTCACGCTCCCATCAGACGTGAGGCGTTCACATTCATAAATCTGCGGAACCAGATCCAAAAGCATTGGGTCGCTCGTCCGAAATAAGACCCGCACGGACACCCTGGCCACGCCGATGCATTCGCCATGCAGGCCGCGGCGAGGCCGCCGAAGGAGGAGGAGGAGGAGGAGGCAGGAGGAGACGCAGCCGGTCGATGATGCGCTCCAGATCGCCGGTACGAGAGACCGTGGGAACCTCTGCGAACCCGTGAGTCCTTGCTCGCCCTCTCCTTGCTTTCCCGCGAAGAGCTGTGTGTACGACCATTATGCCATCGGTGTTCAGGCCCTCCTGGCCGACCCTCGAGATTGCCGTGTATGAATGGTTTGGATTGCTGGACACGGTGCCGGTACCGTTTCCACTGAGGATGTAGTTGGGGTCGGCCCGGTGGTTCATGTCGAGGGTATTGTAGTCTGACATGGTCGCGGATGAATTGTTTGTGGCGAACGGTTGTCGATATGCCGTCAGATGTATATACACATTGTACCCCGTCCATTGGACACCTCATGTGGGTTTATCGGATCAGAAAGGGGAAAGGGATGATGGAACGTGAGATAAACAAATCATCCGGTGGATCTATATGTCCGGTACGTGGACCTATCCATGAACCTCCCAAAAACGTGCTGATTGATGTACCTGTGCTACAGAACAGGTGTATTTTGGAAACTGTTATGGTTCGTCCTGTTCCTCCGTATTCGGCTCTGGCCCATATGTTAATAAGAATAATAATAATTAATAATGTTAGGTGTGGCTCTATAGCACGATGCCCCGCGGGCAGATGCCTTGCAGGCGGATCGACTCTCCCCCCCCCCCCAGCTGAAACTTCCCCAACCCCCCCCCCCCCTTTCCTTCCCCTCCGACGGAAACACGGTGCTCAGGGCAGACTGTCAGGGTTGTCAGGAAATGTGACGTGTTTGGGGAAACGTTCAAGGTGATTGCAAGTTGTCGGGAAAGCTGCAGCTGTACCTGTATGTGTCGGGAGTGGGACGGACAATGTGTGAATACTAATACAGGTGTGCATGTAATGATTGCCCATTGAGAGGCAGGTGCGCAATGAGTAGCCATTTTCAGAACGAGTGAAAATGAGAGACGATGAGCGTTTTTGGTGCTGACGTAACACCGTCCTTACGCCTTGCACGACCCCTCCAGGGGGCACATTTGACGAGACCCTTCATAGAGACAAATCGCCTTTTATTTTCGATACAAATGTTCCGATGTGAAGAGAGCCCCTCGATTGCTCCGTGTACGAATCCGTGCTGTCATGTCGCGATGTGCACGGCCATGCGGGGTTCATTTACCTGCGGAACAACATCTGGAAGGTTTGAGATCGCAAAGCGTAAAACACTGACGTAAGAGGTTTGTGACATCATAATCCCCAGTTCACGGTGGTACTCTCACAGGGTATTCAGATTGAACCGGCCAGGTGATAAAGGCAAAGCTGCACATACCCTTGTGGTGTGTGTGCGGGCGGGCGTGCGTGCGTGCGCGTGTGTGTATATGTATATCTCTTTATATTTATATGTGTGTATATGTATATATGTATATATTTATATATATATTTATATGTGTATATTTGTATGTATATACATACATATGTGTGTATATTTATGTATACGTGCATATATATAGATATATAGGTATATTGTATATGTGTGTATATTGTATCATGTGTATATATATATATATATGTATATGTGCATATGTATATGTGCATATGAGGAGCGGAGGAGGAGTGATGTAAGGGGCACATCGGCCATTTTGGAGTTAATGCCATATAGCACTATTTTAACCCTTCCCTATCATCCGAGCCTATCATCATCATATCATTAAAAAATGTCGCTTCATCACTCCTCCTCGCCGGGCCTCATGTGTATATATATATATATATATATTATATATATTATATATTATATATATATATTTAATATATATATATATATATGTTTATGTATATGTACTAATATATATATATATGTATGTATTTGTATATATATATGTATATGTATGTATGTATTTTATATATATATATATATATGTACATATATATACATATATATATATATATATATGTATATATGTATATGCATATGTGTATATATGCACATATATACGTATATGTACATATATATAATATGTATATGTACATTATATCTATATTATGTACATATATAATATATATGTATATGTATATGTACATATATATATATTTAGTTGTATATGTGCATATTTATGTATATGTGCATATGTGCATATATATGCGTATGTACATATATATGTATATATATTATATATATATATTGAACCGTATATATATATATGTATATATGTATATGGATATATATATGTATATGTACTATATATACATATATATTTATGTATATATATACAATATATATATATACAATTTATACATACATATAAATAAATATGTATATGTGTATATATACATATAAATAATATGTATATGTGTATATATATATATATGTATTTGTACATATATATATATATATATATACGTATATGTACATGTGTATATGTACATGTACATGTACATATATATGTATATTATGTTGAACCGTATATATGTATATACATATATATATATATTATGTATATGCATATGTGTATATATACACATATATACGTATATGTACATATATATATATATATGTATATTTATATGTTTATGTCCATATATGTATATGCACATATATCTATATATTTGTACATATATATATATGTACATATATATATGTATATGTATATGTACATTATATATATATATTTAGTTGTATATGTGCATATTTATGTACATATATTGTATATGTATATATTATTGACGTATATATATGTATATATGTATATGTATATGTATATGTACATATATATATACATATATATTATGTATATATATGTACTTGTATTATATATATATATATAATATATATATATATCACAAAACATATTATATATATATATATATATATATATATTATACATACATATAAATAATATGTATATGTGTATATATCATAAAATAATATGTATATGTGTATATATATGTATTTGTACATATATATTATATATATATGTACATGTATATGTGCATATGTGCATATGTGCATATATGTACATGTACATATATATGTATATATGTTGAACCGTATATATGTATATATATATATATATGTGCATATATATTATATATGTATATGTACATATATATCCGTATTTATTCTAATAGAAGCCCCCTTCTAATAAAGGCCCCCCCCCTCTTTGAGAAAATTTTCATGTTTCAAGGGTGTCTCTAATAATAGCCCCCTCCCCGTCACCCGGTGTGAAACAATTGAGACAGCTGTAGCCTGTAGAGGGAGCCTGTCCCGCCTGGCCAGGCCTGGACCCGGCTTTGTTTACAGGTGTGTTTGACAGCGGTCAAGTCAGTGTGTGGTGTCGTATTCTGCAAAATTTATACCTCTCTACCTTGACAATACTTGTATCTTCATTAATAAAACAAATAAATAAAAATAAAAAATTGTATGTTTGTAGATTGTCTCTAATAAAGGCCCCCTCCCCTCCTTGATCAAGCTGGTATTCTAATAACACCCAGGGCTTATATTAGAATAAATACTGTATATATATATTATATATATATATATATATATATACATATTGAACCGTATATATATGTATATTATGTATATATATTTATATATATATATATTCTTTGTATATATGCTATATATATATATATATATGTACATATATATGTATATGTATATGTGTATGTGCATTTATATATATATATATATATATGTATGTATATGTGCTTATATATAAGTATATATGTATATGTATATGTGCATATATATGTATATATATGTATATTGGCATATATATGTATATATATATATATATATATATATATATATATGTATTTGTCAATCTGCATATATTGTATATATTTTTATATGTATTTATATATATATATATGTTATATATATATGTTTATGTATATGTCAATGTTGTATATTTGTATATATATATATATGTATATGTGCATATATATATATATTTATTTATATGTATATATGTTTATGTGCATATATATGTATATATATAATATATATATGTATTTAGATATATATATAGATGTATATTATTTATATGTATATTTATATGTATATATCGATGTATATATTTATATGTTATTTTATGTATATATCGATGTATATATTTATATGTATATTATATATATATATATATATATATATATATATATATATATATTATATAGTTATATATATATCGTGGAATATGGTAGTACTCCATGTAAAGGGATGATATGGGAAAATATGTTCAATATGCCATGTCCGCGGGTCCACACGATGTTCACTTGGTAACTAACATGACCATGATGGGAGGGTGCCTGGAATTCCGTGTGCTCTGAGTATTTCCATGCACACAATGACGTGCATGGTTTTTAAGTGTGAAATGTACTTTTTTTAAATTTGCGGCGTGCTCGATATCCCACGAGTATAAAGGAAAGTGAATCTCAGAAGCGGTTGTTTGTAGCAGGTGTGGTGTCGAATATGCGAGTATTTCATGAGATGGATGTGTAGACCTCCATGGGGTGGGGCCCAAATGGACGGGTGGTGGCCGTTGGCCCCTAATTTCCCTGAAAACGGCAATTAATGCGAGCTATCGAATGAACATTTTGCTCTTTCTTACACCTTCACTTTGTACACGTACCACTTGAGTACCACCTGAACAAACATAAGTACTACCTGAGTACCACCTGAACAAACACTAAGTACCACCTGATTACCACCTGAACAAACACTGTAAGTACCACCTGAGTACCAGCTGAACAAACACTGTAAGTACCACCTGAGAAGCTTCAATACATTTCTCTGTTGAATACTCTATTAGTACGTTTTGCATATATTTCTCAGATTATTACACAGGACCACAAAACAATAAGGTGTACGCATACAGGACATCGCATATTCTGCTGTGTTGACTTTTGTCCAAATAACAAATGTTGAGATACTCATATGTGTGTACAATTTTTTTTTTTTTTTTGAATGATGGCCGTTCATAAAGTTCTATAAACCAAATAATCACAAATAAACTTGATTTAACTCCTTCAGCATTTCCCATTTGAACCAGTGTCTTATGATGTCGGGAACCCAGGTTCAAATCCCATATACCTGATATATTTTTCCGTTGTCTGCTATTATCTTTCTGCATATCAGAGTCCACCGACGTCTTTCTCCGAAATATGATAAATACCTGTGTAAGCTCCACAATTACCAAATAATCTTCACATCAATGGAAAAAAAATTAAGTTCAACAAATACCACAAAATGTTTATCAACACAGGTATAGAAATAATAAAAACATTTACTTGTGTCTGAACAATAATAACCATTAACATGTCTTGTATTATTGTGAGTACCTAGTTGGTAAAACTTTGAATTGTCATATGTCCAGACATGCTCCAATACCAAATATATAACTAAACCGTAAACCTGTACCATACTCGTTACAGAGTATCGGTGCTGCCGAAGCAATTTCTTAGCAAGGGTTTCACTGGGTGGTTTGTCATTGTTTGTCCATGCTCTGAAACACTGAGGGTCAAGCAAGGAAGCAGCACATACCATAAAAAAACTAACCCTAACCGACAGGATTTGAACCATGGGCCTCCTCGACATACAGCAGACACTCTAACTATTACACCACCGAGTCTGATTTACACCTTTATCACTAAAATATACCCATATACACATTGACTACAACATGGATACATGCACACTATAATACGTAGCTACAGTGATATCATATTGAAATGTGGACGAGAAATATATATATACCTGGAGCGGCAATGGCAAACCACCCAGTTTAAGCCTTGCCAAGAAACAAGAAACTGCTTCAGCAGCACCAACGTTCTGTAGTTCAGAGTATGGTGTGTGTGTGTGTGTGTGGTGTGTGTGTTGTGTGTGTGTGTGTGTGTGTGGTGTGTGTGTGTGTGTGCAGATCGTATTTGGCACCCACATTCTCATTTCCACTCGAATTTCCTTCTACTTCTGGTTTACATCCACCCCCCCCCCACCTTCTTTTCTCCAAACTGAATCTACATTAAATATAAAAGGCTTCTTCCTTTAAAAGCATTTAAAATAATTTTTCAAATGCATTTCAACCCTTTTTGTCTCCTTCATAAATGCTACATTGTTCTTCTCCACCATTAAATATGTCATCTTATTCACTAGGATTATTTTTCAGAGCAGTTTGTAAGCTTGGGGGTTGGCACACCAACTGCCCCCCTCCCCCACCCCTGTTCATACAGCACCACGTTTCTCCATGCTTTCAACAAGTGATCTTATCTCCCATCCCATCTTTATCTCCGTTTGTTAAAGTTGGGAATTTGGAATCAGAATAAGCATCCACCCACACTCACCCCTCAAACAAAGCTTAATGTCCCCCATTCTGCATCCCTCCTCACCCCACCCTCTCAATGCTTCCCCTCATCCCACCCTCAAAAATATTACCCTGCACTCCACAGGATGTACACACTCAAACCTTCCCCCACACCCCACACACTCAAACCTTCCCCCGCACCCCACACACTCAAACCTCCCCCTGCACTCCACACACTCAAACCTTCCCCTGCACCCCACACACTCAAACCTCCCCCTGCACCCCACACACTCAAACCTTCCCCTGCACCCTACACACACATCAAACCTCCCTGCACTCCACACACTCAAACCTTCCCTGCACCCCACACACTCAAACCTTCCCCTGCACCCCACACACTCAAACATTCCCCTGCACCCACACACTCAAACCTTCCCCTGCACCCCATCACACTCAAACCTTCCCCTGCACGCCCACACACTCAAACCTTCCCCTGCACCCCACACACTCAAACATTTCCCTGAACCTCACACACTCAAATCTTCTCCCACACCCCACACACTCAAACCTTCCCCCGCATCCCACACACTCAAACCTTTCCCTGAACCTTACACACTCAAACCTTCCCCCACACCCCACACACTCAAACCTTTCCCCGCATCCCACACACTCAAACCTTCCCCTGCACCCAGACTTTGGCATTTCACTCGAACAGATTGGCAAGGACTGTAAGCAGCCATCTCTCATCAGGACTGGTCTTCCATATCTACTGCCCCTGATGTTAACCCCGATTGGGAATTCCTCCACAAAAACCTTCTCTCTCATGCACAGGTTCATCCCATCTCATCTTCAATTGTCTTACCCTTCTTCCCACCCATGGTACACCAAATCCAGTGGTGAGGCAGTTGCTCTGAAACAACTTGCCTTCTCTTCCTGGAAGGCAAATCTGACAGAAGGCAATCTCAGTGCATTCCAAAAATTCCGCAACAAGTGTGTGTCCGCTCTCAGGAAAGCTAAAAAACAAGATGTGTTCAACCTCAAGAATTAACTTTCAAACTTGTCTCCCTCCTCGAAAACCTGGTGGCACCTTGTTAAGTCTGTCTCTGGAGTATGCTTCGATTCCCTCTCTTCAAATGGCACTACAGCGGACTCCGCTTGTGAGAAGCTCAATGCCTCAATTCTGTGTTTGCTTCCAAATCTGTCTCTCTGTCTCTGTCTCTCTGTCTCGATTTTTTTTTT
>CM068956.1:145698477-145705977 GCA_035128595.1 Eptatretus atami | reverse complement strand
GAGAATCCTGTTCACAGGCAAGCAGACAGACAAACACAGAGAAAGCCGGTAGCGAGAGGGTTCGCTAGGATCGAAGCGGCTAGATACGAGCTTTTCATTCTGACCAGATCAGACGAAGATTCATTGCCAAGACGTATTGGTTCACATACAATTGTTCCTCTGCCTGGCAAAGATTTTTCCTATTGGTTATTTTGCACTGGCACTCCTCACATAAAATGGAACGGTAAATAGACACCCTATTTTTGAAGGACTAACATTTTGAAAAATAATCGGTTTGCTGGTTTGTGCTGTGGAGCCTCGCGTTGCACACACACACACACACACACACACACACACACACACACACACAACACACTCACAACACACCACAGACGGAAACCCGATAAACTTCTCCTCAATGCTCTTGTTTGCCACACCTCCTGAGCCACACAATATTTTTCATAAGCCACGCCCACTTTCCTACAACACTCCCCTTTTCCTACGGCCAACTCCACTTTCATCACCAGTCCAGTTTCCTAAGCTCCGCCCACTTTCCTAAGCCCTCATAAAAATGACGGTAAATAGACACCCGATTTTTTGAAAGGACTACCATTTGAAAAATAAAACCTCATCAAAAAATCGGCTTTTGAGTAAAATTTTCTATATCTCGAAGTGTTTAATCGAAGTCTCGATTCTCTACATCAAAACTGAAGGACAAGTATTGAAAACTGTACGCAGTTTTTCGGGCCGCTGCAACAGCAACGGTTGGTTGCTAGGCAACGAAATTCAACGCGCACATTCCCAGACCATCGTGGCAACTGTTGGCAAAGTTCATCGAAATCCGGTTCGCTGGTTCATGCTGTGAGCCTTCGCATTGGCAGACACACATACACACAGACAGACAGACGGAAAAACCGACAATAAAGGGATATCTAGCATATATAGGCGAATACCAACAGACAGGGGTGAAATAACCTCCGTCCAGTTTTCGGTGGTGGATGTAACAAGCATGGAAATACCTCTTACACCACATACAACAAGAAGCATGGATATACCATCTTGTACAATATACAAGAAGGATGCCGAATGCTCTCAATCCCTCTGCTTTGGGTGGTTTGAGGAATAGATCTGTGTAATATGAAAAGCTTGAAACCATTCTTGAAATATCAACATACAATTTAAGGCCAATTTACAGAGAGGTTTTGCCCGTGACAACATAACTTAGCCCAGACAGCCGTGATCTAATCAGGTGAGATAATGTATGAGGAATGGATATCTGCAAATATAAAAAGCTAAATGTTAAAATGGTTTTTGAAATATCGTGCAATTACACAAAAGTACATGGGCCAGATGATTGGTCATGGACGGAGTCATTTAATGTCCCCTCTCCGACCTTGTTCAAGAGGGGTGGGGGACAATAAGTCATACAGTATATGTGAAGCATTCTTTGTAACTAATCACTCACTCATATAAATGTTTCGTCTTCATAGATATGATCGGGAAGGTGAAATTTTTGCAAACTGAATGGAAATGGACACTGTAAGCCCGGGGAAAGGGGGAGGGGGTGTTGGAGGGGGAAAATCAACTCTCCGTAAATGAACAATATCGGAACAAAAGTTGGCCAGTGCACTTTCCTCCTGTACATGGATGGTCCACGTGACCAAGACAATGGGACGTCAATGTTGATCTTGCACAGGCAGATCGCTCCCAAAGAGCATGCGTTCTCAGTTTTGTGGCGGTATGATAAGATATGGGTCTGGGGGTTTTGTCATGTAGCAGAAGATTAAATGATGGCGGAGGTTTTAAAACATGGATTTTCGTTTGCAGATGGTGGTTAAGTGTTACAGTGCATATATTTTAAGTATTGCATGTTAAAATATACAGCAGACCTTCATTAGGCACACTGATTTTAACCAAAACATTCACAAGTTTTAGCCATTGCATTATCTTCCTTGAAATTCATGTCCACAAGTTGCTGAAAAATTGATTCAGAATATAAAGGAAGATAGCTTTTGTTCCCCAGCAAGTTGAACGCAGACACAACAGCCCCTCCTAATCGAAAAATGTGTGATTTATTGATATACAAATGAGATTGTCAAAATTAATTATCCAAAGAAGCATTCATTTATTATTTCCTGCATTTTTGCGTCACTCTGGTCCGAGTACTGCAAGTAACATAAGCTTCCGAGGAAAGAGGGTCGAGACCCTAAGCTTGGGGCTGAGGTTTGATTGGACCTGCCCCCTTGGAAGCAGTAGGGAAGGGCTCGGAGAGACAAAATTTCGGTTTTTTTTTTGGAAACGGAAATTAATGCTTCGCAGAAAAGTGTTTTGTCTACTCCAGATAGGCATACCTTCATCATCGATTAAAAAAATTGGTGCAGAACGACTGTTTATAACTGTATGTACTGCATTTATCGTCAGGAATTCAACGCGCAAATCACATATAATAATCCCCATCTCTGTTGGCAGTCTATACATAATCGTTACTAATGTAAATTCAATCAACATATCCAAAAAGGAAGATGCGAACTGAACACAATAACTCAAATTGGCACTGTTGTTAAGGATGTGCAATTGTGGGAAGAGAACGGCTACAGGAATTGAAAAATTAACTGTTTGTTTTCCCCACTTTGTTTTTAAGAACTTTGCACATTCACTCCTTAACATTTATCTCGACTTAGAATTCAAATTATGACTCCCAACGTTGCCTTGGCAACCACCAGAAATGTAAATAATTATTTTAATAACTTTTGCCCATTTAACATAGAAAAAATACTTTCACAGTAAAGTGTTTAAATAAAGAGATCTGAATTCTTTGATCAATTCATTCTCAGTTATTTATCTGCTGTGGAATACAACGCAGCAATCTGCTTGAACATCAAATATACAAAGCTACTCTGTTTTCTCCAATAAACACCCTGGGGTTTATTTTTTCAACCTCCTCATGAGGGTGGGGGGAAGGGTGAATGGGTCAGGGGGCTTATTTTGTCAATTCACTTGAGTTAGGGGCACTGAATGGAGGGAGCATCCTGTACGTGGTGGTTTTTTCATTTTTTGCATCTTTAACACCTTCATTTTTCTTCAAAAACAATGCAGTCATTTAATTGCATCACATACTTGTGCATACGCACATACAATGAACTCAATGGGAGTCATCGCGCTATCATAATTGGCTCATCATTCCATGGCACTTTTCAGGGACTTTCCCTTCATTAACAAGTACTCAAAGCACTTTCAATGGATGGAGAAAATTCAACTCAGCTTTTGCTCATGAGCCAGGGACAATCTCTCATGTGACTGCCTTGCCTGTTTTTAATGTATGACTTGCAGTGATTACTCGTTGCTTCAGCTGACGGATTTAATCAAACACACCATGTCCTACACCAAAGCATCACCTCCAATCTGAAGCCTCAGCTGGCAACATAGTTAAACATCAACGGAGCCGCCTAATGCAGGACTTTATGTCCCACTGGGAGAATAGGGTAGTACCTCATCACAGCTCACATATTTCGATTGACCTGTCGATCACACCAACGTGCCTTCTGGTTGATTGGTTTGGGCATTAGCGGACAATCGCCTGGTGGAAGAAGGGGGTTGTTCTTTGCGGGTTTTGCAGTTTTACCGTGTGAGAACATAATCCGCAAGCTGATGCTCACCATTATAGCCAGGAGGTACGATTGATGTTAAATCGACGAATTTCTTAGTCATCATTGGGTTAGATATTTAGATATATGCCATCCTGATGAGGATAAATAAGCCCAAATCAACAGCTAGGGCGACTCAGTTTGATGTTTAACTGATTTTGACCATGTAATATTTTGTCTGCATGACAGAGTCGGGGGGGCCAAAGCCTCCGGTTGGAGGTGATGCTTGGTGGAGGACTTTATATCCATTGGAGATCAGAGGAGTGCTCGTCTACACTCCACATATGTTGATTTAACCCGCCCAATCGACCACGGTGCCTTCTGGTTGATGGTTTGCATTAGCAGGAACAATTGGCTGGGTGCAGACCCGAATGGTTGTTCTTTGGCGGATTATGCCAGTTTTAACCGTGCGAGAACATAATCCGCGGCAAATGGCTCAACATTAAACAGCCAGGATATACAATTGATATATACAGTACGTATAATACAAAGTGCCCTTAGGGAAGGACGAGATTATACGTGTTCGTTGCGAATAACAAGGAAAAGGAACAGGATATATGTAACGCCCCTTAAAAAAATATTTTTGAGATTCATCAAATTCTTTTACGTCTTTAGTTGCTTTAAAAACGTACAAGCCCAGTTTGGCACTACCTACTTTGTCGCATATGCAAGGCGTTAGGAATTGGATGCACACCTTTCAACAACATGCACACCATTTCACAACATTCACACATTTCACACATGCCGTTAGGATGCACACCTTTCACTTGTTGACTCTGGCTCGCCACGTCCTAACTGAAATGGTACTCACGCTGCTCCCCTCCTGCTCCTCGTACAAAGCCCGCGGCACCAGTGGTTCACTGTGGACAGTGATGCCACTACTGGCATGTATGGTACATGAGTCTCCAAGCAAATGGAGCTCTCGGAAGTTGGAATGTGAAATCAAAGGCGTGCAAGGGTGAAGGCGAGAAATAAGAGAGAGGCTAAAGGATAAGACGACAGTTGCAGGAGAGAATGAATGACAAAATAATTGTGTTGATGAGAAATGAATCAGCAAAGTGCAGAGGAGAGTGAAAGAAGGATGCGAGTGAGCAAAGCAAAGCGAAAGGCAGGACTAAGAGGCAGGACTCAGAGGGCAGGACTCAGAGGGCGGACTCAGAGGGCAGGACGGAGATGAGCATGCGTTCATCCGAATAATAAGCGAAAAAAGACGTAAAAAATTGGGTCATGGTTTTCGTAAATTTGTAAAAGGCTTAACCAACGTAATTTATTTACAAATATGGCCGCCAGTCTACCAGTCAGCCATCTTTCAATCAGATCACAAAATAAAGTGAAGTCATGTAATATGCCATCATGTCCTGTGCCTGTGCGAAGTTTGGAACAAAAATTGGACCAAGGACATGTCCAATAAATGGTTGGGGACACGCTAAAGTAATAAATGGCCCAAGTCAGCCATTTTGTATCTGATATCAAGAAGAAATGGCATGCATAATGTAAGCCATCATTCGATGTGTGTGTGTGCCCAGCTCAAAGAAAGATGCATGTCCGAGAAATGGTCAAGGACGTGTTCACACATCGGGTTTTTTCCAACTAAGAATGGCCGCCAGTCGGCCAATCTTGATCGCATCGCCAAACAAAATGATGTGCATATGTATCCATCATGTATGGTTCTTTCTGTCCAAGATTAAACCAAAATCGGATAATACATGTCAAGATATGGCTGAGGACAGGCGATGCCACGGACACATGAGACCCAATCCATAAGCCCCCGTTTCGGAACTAAGTCCAACGGGGCTTATATAAATCGATCAAGCCCGAGCAAGTCCGTAAAAACCCTCTCAAGCTGAAAATCTTTCGAATCTCAGTCCTTTCTACGCCCTTCTCTCCTTCAGGGGTTGCAACCGCATCATTTCGGAGAGTGGGCCCATCCTTCGGCAATACCCCTTTGCCTTTCGCCGTTCCATTTTTCCCGATTATTTAGTGCTGGCAACAGGTAAATGTTCAATTAATCATCCAATAATTTTTTCTGTTTTTTTCAAAGAATTATTTATGAATTCGACTTGTTCAAAAATCGAACTTACAGGAAAGGCCCAGGAACGGAACCCTTCTGTAAATTGAGGACTGTGTGTAGTGTGTAATGTGTTGTGTGTATATATATATATATATATATATATATATATATATATATATATATATATATATATACATATTATACATTTCCCACACCACACACACACAGCTTCATACAGTATTCACACCCCTTGAACTTTTTTTCAACATTTTGTTGTTGTTAGCAGCCTGAATTTAAATGGCTTAAATTGAGATATTTTTGTCACCGATCTACTACACAAATATCCATCATGTCAAAGTAGTGGGCAACTTAGCATACAATTGTGGGCAATTTTGTGAGGAAACACCAAATTTGGCACACTATAGCCTATCATATTATGAACAGATTGGATATTGGGCCATCTCAAATTCAGCCGGCTGATGGCTGTGGCACATTTTCCATGCCATCAAAAATTTGAGATGGCCCAATAATCCAAATCTGTTCATATATGATAGGCTACTAAGTCTGCCAAATGTGGTGCTTTCCTCACAAAAATGCACAATTGTTATGCTATAATTAGCTAAGTTGCCCCACAAAGTGGAATTTTTCTTTTCAGAATTTTTTAACAAAGTAATTAAAAATTAAAGCCTGAAATGGCTTGAGTCAATGAAGTAAATTCAACCCCTTTGCTATGACACTCTAAATTTGAGCTCAGGTGCATCCAGTTTCTTTTGATCATCCTTGAAGAATGACTCTAACAACTTCATTGGAGTCCACCTGTGGCCAATAATAAGGAGAGGGTATAAAACAATTCTAGTGTTTGAAAGTTCCAAAAGCACAGTGAGCTTTAAATCATAGGAAATGGAAGAATATGGAACTACGCCAGAACTACCCAGAATAAGGAAACTACCCAAGGCAATCTTGGTCAGGGAGGGTGACCAAGGACCAATGACCACTCTGACTGAACTAAGAGTTCCTTGGCTGAGATGGAGAGCCCTGCCATAAAAAAACCACAAAAGAAGGGAACAATCTCTGCAGCACTTCACAAAATCTTGGCTTTAATGGAGAGTGGCCAAGACGGAAGCCACTCTTGAGAAAAAGGAATACGGCAGCACACCTGGAGTTTTGGGCAAAAAGGTCACGTGAAAAGTCCGCCACAGAACTTTCGTGTTTTTCCTCCGCAAACGTTGTCCGATTGAGACCCCAAACATTTTCACCATAGTTTACGACTAACCATGTAAAATGTTTTCATGATATGATGTCATAGGTCACGTGGTGTGGCAGCCATGTTGGGAAAACGAAAAAACTTGGACCTCTAGGTATCTCTGAAACTGGGCACCAGGAAAAAAATTGAAACTTGCACATAGCAAGTACTCCTAATGAGAACGAGTGTGATATTTTTATGACGTCACAGGTGCCTTCGTTATGACGTCATGATTGGCATATGTAAGAACACTACATCCCATCAGTATGAATTTTTTTTTTGAGATGGCATCCCTTACGGATCAAATGGTCCACAAAATTTTTTGATGGCGTCATCGGTCACGGTTTCCAGCAAGCCATATTGTAAAAAAAAAAAAAAAACCTTCAAAAATATCTAAAAATGGCTGAACAGACGAGGTGAAACTTTGTCTCGGGATCGTATTCGAATATCCACGATTCATCGCCAGTAATGACTCTCCCGAGCAGGTCTGGACCGTACTCGAGGCGCTCGATAATGTCTTGACAGACAGTGACTCTTTGCTCTTTCTGCTCCTCGGTCAATAGCTTGGGGACCATCTTTGCGCACACCTTGCGCATTTCGAGATTTTCAGTGATGATGCTCCA
>CM068956.1:145675105-145677642 GCA_035128595.1 Eptatretus atami | reverse complement strand
ATATATATATATATATCACACCTCTTATAATACTGTGTATGTATCCATATATTTGCACCACTTATCTACACAACATGATTGTCTATGTGCAAGCTTGCATTGTCTGCCTCTGTACAGTGAGTGGCTGTAGTTGATTGTACACATCACCATTGTTTATTTCCATGCACAGGACCTGTGTGCTTGTACATCGATCCAATCAATGTGTCAACTCGAGAGTTGATAGAACACCTTACCCAAAGCAATGTTAAGTGTATAATTATTAAATTGAAATAAAATGATCATTTTAAAGGTCGTGTATATATATATATATATAAATCATCCCAAAGTTTTATCAGCATTGATGCAGATTTATACACCACCTTAAGCACTGCTAAACTGGAGGTTTTTGGAAGCGACAAGAAGGCGGTTTGTGTTGTGCAGTGTTTCGGTATGTGATTAAATTGAAATAAAATAAAGATTTTAAAGGTCGTGTATTAAAAAACAAAACAATTTATTCCGGAAGTTTACCGCCATTATCGCAGTGGCTTTTGCACCACCTTTTCTAACGCGTTAAGTTCGTTATTCGTGCTTGTTGTTTGTCCTTTGTGACGTCCTGAAAAACAGCTCGGTTTCCTGTTTGGAATGATTTTTAATTCTGTTAGACAGACAGTAAAAAATTTTTTATCTCACTCCTCTCTGCACATGCACAATCAGGCCGAATTCAGAGCCAAAGTAGTGGACTGCTCAACTACAGGTTCGCTTTCTGATTCGTGTTCAATATACAACATTCAATCGAAGCAAATTTGTTCCTCGATCATAAACTGAGGTTTGTGGACAGAGAGACAGACAGACAGAAGGATGTGAGACAATTGGTTCGCCCCGCTTTTTGCTTCATGGGTGGGGGGTAATCTGTAGGCTACTGTGACATCATCTCAATCTGACTGTATATTGACCTATAAAAACAGAACCATTGATTTGTATGAATCGTTGCTGCTGTCTGTTTGCTTAGTTCAGCAAGGCTGTCTGTGTCTGCCTACACACCGGCACCGTCTGTCTCCCTGTGCATCTGCACTATTTGTATGAATTGGCAGTGTCTATCTATGAAATCACTCGCATCTGCCTGTACATCAGTAATTTTGGTCTGCAGATCTGCTTTGCATGCCTGGTGTGGGTTTAATGGTTATGGTGTTGGGCTTGGAATCTGAGGATCCTGAGTTCAAATCTCACTCAGATGTTTAATTAATACCAGGTGGGGTTGACTCTGCCTGTCATCCTTCCGAGGTCAGAAAAATGAGTGCCCACTTGCTGGTGTTCTGTGTCGGAGTGGTGACCCGTCCAGGATTGTGTTCAATAGCCAAGGAGACTGCTTAGGCAGCACCAACGCTCTGCACGGAGTATGGTCCGGACGGACGGACGGACAGATTGATGGATCTACTTTGCCCCTTTGTTTACACAGTAAAGATTTTGGTGTGTCGATCTTCCAATGTGCAGGCATTGTCTTCCTGTAAATATACACAAGATCGGAACTATCCAGCCATTGGTATATCAACAACATGTCTGCAAATACAGTTTTTGTTCATGTACATCCACCGTCTATCCATCAACATGGTGTTCTTGTACATTAACCAGTCTGCTTTTGTACTTCCTTAAGTTTGGTGTGTGTTTGTGTGTTCATATACATCGACATTGTCTGCCTTATACACATGAACAATTATTTTACACACCACACTGTTTGTACTCGCAGCTGTGTACTGTGTACAAAAGAAGACGATCAGTGATCACACTGTCTGCCTGTACCTCAGCACCGGCTGATTTGTACACAGTACATCGGGGGGTTTTTTTTGCATGTACATAAACACTGTCTGTACATAGACACAATCTCTAAATATCCACTGTCACACCTGCTTTCTTGGCTTGTAAACATCAACACTATCGATAAACCTGCAGCTTGCTTGTGTACCAGGAATACTCTGCTTGTACACACACAGGCCTTGTCTGCTTGTACACACACAGCCTGTCTGCCCTTGTACACACCACACACACACACACACACACAACACACACACACACACACACACACACATACAGGCCTTGTCTGCTTTGAAACACATACACAGGCCTTGTCTGCTTGTACAACACAAGGCCTTGTCTGCTTGTAAACACACACACACAGGCCTTGTCTGCTTGTACACACACAGGCTTGTCTGCTTGTACACACACAGGCCTTGTCTGCTTGTACACACACCAGGCCTTGTCTGCTTGCACAACACACACACACCACCACACAGGCCTTGTCTGCTTTGAATAAACACACCAACACACAGGCCCTTGCTCTGCATAACCTTGTCACACACACACACAGGCCTTGTCTGCTTGTACACACACACGCAGGCCTTGTCTGCTTATACGATGCCACCGTTCTGTAAATATGTACTGTTACATCAACACCGTCTGCCTGATACATCTGCACTGTTTTTCCTTTCATACTCGCACACGGTTTGATTTGTACATGTCAGCATTGTCTGCCTGTACATTGGAACTCTTTGATTTTGTTGTAC
>CM068956.1:145667605-145670105 GCA_035128595.1 Eptatretus atami | reverse complement strand
GTCCGAATGTCCAAACTTTGTCTGAATTAGAGAAATGAACAATTTATATTTTAGCAGTCAGAACTGCTAAGTTCAATTGCTGGAGCTTAAATTTTGTAACTCTGCTGAGTTTAAGAGATTCTCGAGGTTATGGCATGTGCGGAAATGAAATAAAGCCACGAACACTGCCGTCTCGGGGCATTTATCAGCATTACAATGTACCCAGCGATTTGTACGTATGATGATGATCAAGACATTTGATTAAATAAGTGAAGAAAGTGGCAAAAACAAAACTTTATTGTTAAGAAATCATTGCAGCCTGTGGCAAGTCAAGGCATGGTTGAGCAGGCCAAAAACATGGCAGCTTCAGACCCCAGCGAGGTAACCCAGGAAACGCCTTAAGACCCCATTCAGAGCGAGGTGTCCAGGATGTTCCTGATAAAGGATATAATTAAATAAGTCCGTTAATTATCTTCAAAAGGGGTGTTCAATTAACCCAAACCCATTTTTCACTCGGGCACTTCTTGGAGTTCCCTAGTAAGCATGCAGAGTTTCAGGTTGCTCGGTTTTATGGTTTTGGAGTTATGGAGGAGACACACACACACACACACACCTGTAAATTTAGAATACATACACCTATAAAAGGCAAAATGAATCTCTCTCTTTCTGTTGGTATGTGTTCTATGCACGGTCACATCTTTTAAGTCACAACTCCAAACTCAGGTTGCAAGCACAACTGTGGTTGGGGGGGGGGGGGTAACATAGGCTATGTGGCTGTGGAATCATCACAGGAATGTTGTTGGGGGGGGGGGGCGTAAATTCTCGATATAATGTGTACCTTGTAGCGCCACCTGGTGGTGGTGTTGGTGGCGGAGGAGATTACAATTTCCAAATTACCTTTGGCTACACAGTGTTACTTATTCACCTTTCTCTTCCTGCGCAAAGCTGGGTAAATCTGCAAGTACATATAATGTTCACACACACACCACACACACCTATATAAAGTCAACCCCCTTTCAAAATTTTCACCTTTTATTAACTTGTAACTGGAATTCAATTTCATTAAATCAGACTTTTCACCTTTATTTACACATCGTAACCCACAACTTCCAAGTGAAAAACAAATTCCACAAATTTCAGAAAATTCATTGAAAATACAAAATACGAACAAGAGCAATCAGAGATGCAGACCCTTGCCAGGACTTTTGTGTGTGTTTTTTTTGTAGTTTTGTGTGGTGTATTTTGTGTGGCGTTTGTGTAATGGTGTGTTACATAATTAACGAGGCATAATTAGAACTGCCACTTTATAACTGCTGGCATTGATGACCGGGTCACAAGACGTCCAGCTTTGAAGCAACCCCGCTTTGATGAGACACCTGACCCTGACCCATGACGTTTTTCATTATTATTCAATTGAATTAAGAATGGGATTAAAATAAATGAAATTCAAATCAAATGGAAGACCAAATAGGTTCAGTCCTGCATTGGAGTAATCAGAGGGAACCCAAACAAACAAAAAGCAAAGATGAAGTCATCAGGAGGAACCTGGATAGGATTCACATTTCAGCTGCTACTCCTCTACCCTCAAACCCATCCAGGCACAGCAAAGTGAGCCTTATTTTTTTTTTAATCCAAAAAAAACCTTGATCATAAAAATTAAATAATTCTGGCTGCCAACCCGTGCCTCTGACCGATCAAGTTGAAATTTAAAAAATGTATCCCACATCACGACTAGATCATAATTGTGAAGTTTGATGTCGATTGATTAAGCAGTTCCAGAGAAAACATTATTTAATATATTTCTTCATTCCAATATGGCTGCTAAACCATGTGACCTATCAATTATTCTGAAACAAACTTGTACACACATGGCTTGGGGAACATTTGTGTGAAGTTTCCCCCTCGATCTGTCCAGTCATTCTCGAGAAGATTTTTTTTTATAGGTTTTAGGGTAAATCCAATATTGCTGCCAAACCATGTGACCTATGACATAATATGTGTGAACCTTTTGTTTCTCATGGATAGGCGGTCATATTTTGAAAGTTTCGCCTCGTACTGTTCAGCCATTTCAGAGAAGATTTTTGAAGGTTTAAATTTATTTTATTTTTTTTTAACAATATGGCTGTTGAATCACAGGACCAATGAATGATGTCATCAATTTTTTTTTTCTGTGTAAAATTTTATCCCGAGATGACCCTCAAAATTTTTTATACTGATCAGATGTAGCGTTCTACACATGCAATTATGACGTCATAACGAAGGCACCTATAACATCATCCAAAAAATCACACTTATTCCCCATGAGTGTGCCAAGTTTCAGATTTTCTTTGGTGCGGTTTCAGAGATACAGAGGTCCAAATGTTTCGTTTTTCCAACAGGGCTGCCACATCACGTGACCTATGGCATCATAATTATCATGACAACATTATACGTGAGTGGTTGCTCCAATGGTGAAAATTTCATCTCAATCCAGCAAGTTGTTGCGGAGGAAAACACAAAAGTTCTGTGCGGACAAACAGAC
>CM068956.1:145657362-145667449 GCA_035128595.1 Eptatretus atami | reverse complement strand
CAGATTGAAATTGATGATTTTAGAAGTTTGACCTTTGACCTTTTGACCTCAAAAATTTTCCAAATTCAGTGATGCAATCTGCAATTGCTGCTTAATTTTCAGGTTAATCAGATGAAAATTGATGATTTTTCAAATGAAATTTGATGATTTTAGAAGCTTGACTGGGAGTTGACCTTTAACCTTTTAACCTCAAAAATAGTTGCTTCCCCAATTCAGTGATGGGCTATGCGAATTGTGTTCAACTTTCAAGTTAATCGGATGTAAATTGACGATTTTTCAGTTGAAAATTGATTTTAGAAGTTTCACCTTGAGTTGACCTTTGACCTTTTGATCTCAAAAATAGTTGGTTTCCCAATTCAGTAATGTACTCTGTAATTGCTTTTTACCCCTCAGCCCGAATTGGCTAAGGGGTATTGTCGTCATAGGCGTTGTCCGGGCGGGCGTCCGTCGTTCTGTCCACTTTTGGTTTCCGTCGATTTCGAGGAGAACGCCTTGTCCGATTAAATCCTTTTTTGGCAGGGTGTATGTGGGGTTGAGTGAGAAGGTTCTTCGAAATTGGGCGCGCTGGACGATTTTCAATGTGGCCTCCATGGCAGCCATCTTGAAATTGGTTTCCGTCGATTTCGAGGAAAGCCTTGTCCGATTAAATCTTTTTGCAGGGTATGTTGGGGTTGAGTAGAGGAAGGTTCCTTTCGAAATTGGCGCGCTGTCGATTTTCAAATGTGGCCTCCATGGCCGCCATCTTGAAATTGTTTCCGTCGATTTCGAGGAGAACAGCCTTGTCCGCATTAACATCCATTTTGCAGGGTGGTGTTGGGGTCTGAGTTGAGGAACGGTTCCCTTTCGAAAATGGGCATCGCTGCGATTTCAATATGGCCACCAATCTTGAAATTGGTTTGCGTCAAGGGGCTGAGGGGTTACGCCCGCTTTGCGGTGCTATTTTTAATTTTGAAGTCAATTGGATGAAAATTGACAATGCTTCAGAAATAAAATTGATGATTTTAGAACTTTGTCCTTGATGTTGACCTTTGACCTTTTGACCTCAAAAATAGTTGGTTTCCGAATTCAGTCACGCAATATGCAAATCTTGTTCAAATTTCAAGTCAATCCGATGAAAAATGACGACTTTTCAGAAATTTGACCTCAAGATGACCTTTGACTTTTGACCTCAAAAGCAATAGGCTTCTGAGTTGAGACTACCTCTACAACTTGGTAAAGTTTCATGACAATCGGTTTGGAATTGTGACCTGTAGGCGACAAACAGACAGACAGACAGACAAGCCGGTAGGCGGACATGGGTAGTCGACTACCCAATAGAACCTGACGTGGATTGTGCCCATTCTATGGGGAATGACCTGAGGATAAGCCACAAGAAAATTCATGAATTCTAGCTTCAAGGTTAATGCTGCAGATGTTTTTTCGTTAAAATACCCCCACATTTAGAGGTTTTTCGGCGTTGCTAGGCAACGGAGGGGTCCGCAGCAACGAGGAGGGGTCCATTAGCAACGGTTCTTTCTCACACATAATTATGACATACCATGAACCTACGCATACCAGTTCATGTATAATCTGACTCATAGTCTCTGAGATATAACAAACTTCGTTTTTTTATTGTTTTTCGACCACAGGGTTCATCAAAGTCTTATCTTTCTCCGACAGAGTTTTCATAGGATCCGGCGGGAAATTTTTGACAATATGGCTGAATTGTACTGCCCACAGTCGCTCGTGTGCCCGAGCTTTTGCATTTCGAAAAAATAATTTTTTTTATGATTTTTCAAAAATTTCAATAGTCCGTTGCTGGGCAACGGGTGGTGTCCATAGCAACGGTTTTCTCATTTGCACACAACTAGGTCCATGGTATGAACCTACCAACCAAGTTTCATCGGAAATCTGCCATCTGTGATTAACGGAGCACTGCTGATCCCAACAGAGGGACAGACCAGACAGACAGACAAACATGATCGACGGAAATACTGATAATAAGGGTATGAAAAAAAATCTCAAAAAAAAAATTTTTGACATTTTTTTTTTCGACTAGATCGACTACCCAATAGCAAAATCGACGAACCAATATACTTGAAAAATCTTCGATTTTGCAAGTTACAAACAAATGGACCCAAATGCAATACCCTATCTTCTGGCAAGGGTAACTAGAATATCTTGGTTGGATAAGTGTCCTCCCTCCTTAGTTACTACTTGGTGGAAGCACCTTTTATAGAAATTACAGCTGTGAGTCTGTTGGGATTGGTCTCCACCAAATTTGCACACGTTGATTGGGCAATATTTGTCCATTCTTCTGTTTAAAACTGTTCCAGCACAGTCAAGCTGTGTGGGGGAGTGTTGGTTGACAGCAATCAACAAGTCATGCCACAGATTTTCACAGGGATGGTGTTCTTTGGGTAATGTGCTGCGTTGGATTTGCACCAAACATAACATTTTGCATTTAGACCAAAAAGTTCCATCTTGGTTTCGTCAGACGACATACATATATATACTGTATATATATACAAGCCGGTAGGCAGACATGGGTAGTCGCCTACCCAATAGAGCCTGACTCAATGGGCCCGTTCGATGGGGGAATGACCTGAGGATTAAGCACAAGAAAATTCATGATTCTAGCTTCAAGCTTCATATCTACTTCAGGTGTATGCTGCAATTTTTTTCGTTAAATCTCCCACATTAAGTTTCGCCGTTCTAGCAACGGACGTTCATCAACTTCTTTCTCACACATAGATACGGTAAACCATGAACTAATCCTATACCAGTTTCAGTGTATACATACTCATAGTCTCTGAATTAACTCGCAACTTCTTTTTATTATTGTTTACTGGTCAATTCAAGAGTCTATCTTCTCAACAGATTTCATGATCCGCCTGAAATGTTTGACTATTCGATTCTGCCAACAGTCTGCACGTGGCCCGAGTGATTTTGAAAAATCATTTTTTATATTTTCAAATTTCAGTCCGTTCTGGGGCACTGTGTTCCATAGCACTGTTCTCATTTGCACACACTAGGTCATGTATGACCTACCACCAAGTTCCGAACGCCATTGTATTACTGAAATCCCTTTTACAATACGATTAATAAGAGGTCTTTATTAGGAACAATCTCAATAAAAACATTTTGGAATTTTTTTTTAATCGACTAATGACTACCCAACAAACTATCGACGGAATACTGATAATAATGTAGAAAAATTTCAAAAAAATTTAAAAAACTTTTTTTTTTCGCCATGGATCACTATCCCAACAACTTCACGGAAAAAACGAAATCTGGGTTACTGACAATTTCAAATTAAAAAAAATTTTTTTTTATACTGGATCCCAAACAGGAGAACAAACATATCGACGGTATTAACTTATAAGGTTAGAACAATTTCATTTTTTTTTTTTCGTTGGAGCGACTACCAATATTACTAAATGTTTCCGAATCGCGCCCGCCCGTCGACACGCAGTGACTCGAATGCGGGCTCGCCCACCGACGGGCAATTACTTTCGGACCCTCTTTGGACATCGCCGGAGACAGTCACGGGTGCTTTCGACCTCCACCACATCGTGCCAACGAACCGCGTGGTTTGTCGCCACTCACCCTACTAATACACCGATGTTAACCGGCGATTCGCACCTCGCGCAGTCGATTCCGACAGGCCGCTTACGATCGTTCCGTCTATCTGATAACCGAGCTGTTATCGTCGGCCTCGACTTACCAATTATCTATCGGGCTGTAAGCCACTACGAACCCTTTTTCTGACACCAGCTGGCAATTCAAACAAGGAAAGAGAGCGAACGGGAACCATAACATAAGCACATTTATTTCACACCTACAACGAACAAGCAACATATACAGCCAACAGAATCAGAATCAGTCAACAAAAAACATAGAATACTACCATACACTAACATCGGGCGACACATATACTTACTTTACAATCGCGCCCACATTTACTCAAAGCAAAAAAGCACCTCAAGACAGGAGACCAATAGCGCGTGCCTAGGCGGCCAGACCCGCGAGACCGCGGGACTCTACCCGCTATCTACGAGCGCAATGCGCTGCCGGCGGATGCCAACCTTCGTGCTCCTTCGCGGTTTCGTTGGCACCGCTTGAGTGGTGGCGGGGCCCCTTTTTTCCTCTTCATTGCGGGGAAAGGATTTTAGCCATTGGGAGAGAAGGGCTTGGTCCCGCGACGAGCGAATCCACCGCGACTCGTCGCCGAACCGCCGCTTCCCTGCTCGACGTACCTGGCCCTCTTCCCCCATTCTCCCAGCCGAATGGCAGAACCACTTGATGCCCGCACCGATCGAATCCTTTCTCCACCCAACTTGACTACCCCCTCTTTGGCTGTCCTCGGCGTTTTATAGCGGGGAAAAGCCCTACTGCAAATTTCCCGATCAGGATGACTGTGGGCGGGAGGCCACGCTCGCCATTGGTCGAGAAATGGCGTGCGGCTGACTCCCTATCCAGAAATTTACGGCAATATCTGATTCAACAGAGCCGCCCTGAGGCGGAGGCAAGCCGCCGCGGTCAAATTGCTATCAGGTGGCGTGTAGCATTCCTGTCCATTTCCACGAAATCGCAATTTGCACTCGCGGCTCGGTCCTGCTATCGCTGACGATCAGGACAGCCGACGCTTAGTGTTTCATAGATGTAGTCCGGAATGTCATGGTCCTGTGGTCATTCATATCGTTGTGGAGCATTTTGACTAGTAGTCTGGTTTGCGTCTGTCTGGTGTTGGACTGTGCAGTTTTGACAGCTGACTTGTGTTCGGTGGTTGTTGTTGATGGCGGTTGACGGCGGTCAAAAAATATAAACAGAAACTGCTACTCAACGGGTCGCACCACAGACAATATTCCTTAGCACGGTTTGGGTAACACATGTACTTAAATTTACCTCGGACCTGAATGTGTTTGCGAATCTACCACACCGAACATATTACTATATATATTATTACAGAACACCGTGAAACGTTGCTCTCCCTTGTACAGCTGGTTGATGAAAAAAATCATTTCAAAAAAAAAACAAAGAGCTCCTAGCACTATACCTGAGGTTTTTGCATTTATCATAATCCTGAAGAGTATTGACTGATCGGATTGCTTTTTTAATTATTTTTCGTTGCCAATTAATGGACTTATATTGCCTCCACAGCGGAAATGTGAGTAAGTGGCCTAAAATTTTGAGCATGCTGTACCGTTTTGCTGAATATTTCCGGAATTACTACACACCATAAATACATAAGATGAGGGCTGTAATATATAGAAATATATATATCGTGTATATAACTTATATATCTTTGCATCACACCACCACTATACATCATAAACCTATACTCTAATTATATATATACAAGCTAGGGCGATGGGCGCCGAGCATGGAACTAAAAATAGAGCAATATGCATGTATTACGCATAGTAATCACCTTAGCTATGCATATTGTAAATCTCATACCAGTCCATTCTACTGATAACTACTCGGTATCCATTTAATGAAAGTACCAAAATCGTTTTAATCGGAAATCCTCAAAGTCGAAGGGGGTTGGGTGAACAAGATCTAATCTATCGGCTCTTCATTTTCAATGTTTCAACGATAGTGGTGATTTCATCCCATCCGCCTACCTGAGATGCATTGCGCGAAGACTCCAGCTCTCGATGTTATCATTTTTGCACAATTACTTTTATCCCTGACTACGAATCGGTTCTATTTCCCCCGATAGGCAAATTGTAGTACTCATTAGATTACCATTAACCGCAAGTTTCATTCGTATCGATTCTCACCTGTCGCTCGGGGGCCTTCAATTTTCGCCATTTGCGCATATCCCAATTCTAGGCCTGCGAGAGTAAGTTCATATATCACACGAATAATTTGATAAGCGTCACTGTTAATCCTTCGTGCAATTTTCATAACCTACGTGAATGGCATCGATTTATTCTCCGTGCGTACCATTTTTGAATGTTTTTTCTTGTGTTGGAACCAAAGCTTCCGCAACCATCACCTAATTTCCAAAGCACGCTCAAGCATTCATCCTCATACAGTGTCCCAGACATTTATTTCATTATTTACCGTACTTTAGACTTCCTCCTGTTCTAATGTCAAAGGGACGAATGGGTCTGTTGGCTCATCATGTAGGTTGATAATCTCTATCTCATTCCTACTCTTTTTTTATTTCTAAATAATTCCAAGCAGCATACATCATCGTCGCTGTATAAACTGCACACACCAACACTAAGATGCCTCTCGCAAAGCAAACGAATAATACTCGCCCTGCCGTACAGACGCACCGGCGTTTCATCCCATTCTGCATCTATATATTCCAATCCTTCCTTATTCATGACACAATCGGGCCGGCACCATGCATTTGCACCGCCTGTGATAATGCTCGATGGCCGGGCGGACCGGCGCACCCCGTGATATTATCATCTTACAACGGTCGAATACACCACATCTTTATTTGGTTGCGCGTTTGTTCCGCGGGTTCCACGGTCTTCGCTCACCACCCACCACAATCACACAAAATATCTCCCTCGGATGCAGTATCTTCTCCACCTCCGCCGACTAGTGCACAGTGAGCATGCAATGCCCGACGCCTGGGCGGCATGGCGTCATGCAAGCGACACATTGATCAGCCACCGCTGGCGCGGGGCCCGGCGGCATGTTATTTTACGACCGGCCGGCATCGGGCAGCTCCGGAGCGCGGCCCGGATTCTTCAAGGATTCATATCGCGGATCTGACGGACTACCGCACTTGACTCTCTTGCCGATGTAAAGAAGCCCTTCGCATACGGTCGTGTCGGATTGGTGCCAGGCCAAGGGACGCGCGCCATTCGGGACGTCGCATTCTTCAGGCGCGCCTTCTCACGCAGTAAATAAATGGATGCGAAGCGTCCGTGAGTCAGTTTGGTCTCCTTATCTCCTTGCCTGGCTTGGATCTGTTCTTTGTGAGCTGATGCACCTTCTTTTTAACACTCGTCGCCTTCTCCCCATCGCCTACTCTCCTAGTGGCACTCACACCGTCTGGGCTCCCCCATCACATCCCTCTCACACCTGAATGTCGCGCCTTCGGGAGCGCAAGCGAACGAAATTACAACTATCAAGGAGGCATTTTCATCGGTGCGTCCTCCCAAAACCGATACTGTGGCACAGTCAGTCCATCGGCAAAGGTTTTGAGACTTAGCCTCATCTCCTCTTCTTTCTGTCATTAATTTCTCTATTGTTTGTTATGTTGTTGTGTTTCCTGTGTGTGGGTTGTGTGTGTTGTTGTGTTGTGGGGGTGTTGTTGGGTAGTGTTCTTTGGTGTGTGGTGTGTTTCATGCTGCCTTCCCGCTTAGTTAAGATGAGAAGAAAAGAATATGAAGTCTGCTCTGTGTCTGCTGTGGTAAGCTGTTGTTTTATTGTCGCACCACATTTTTCCTTTCTTCCCTGCTTTCACAACAATAATCTATTCACTGCGCCACATATTTTTCCTCAACTGCCTTGTATAAATCGTATGAAAATTTTCCAGATCGTTTTTGTATTTTTTTCATTGATCCAGCACGTCCGCCTCTCTAGCCAAGCGGCTTATCTGACGTTCGTTCTTTTTTGCTGTAAGGCTGCCTGGTCATTACAAGCATCCCCGAGGGCGTGGCCCCCTGTAATTATCGCAAGGTGATGTTATTTTTAGGGACCATTTAGATAGTGACCCAAAGTCACTGGTTGTTTTGGCGTTCACGGTCGGTTGAAACGCGCGTCACTATTTATCCGTGCGAACGGCTAGATTCGGAGAGTTGTGGACCTCGAGATAACTCCCGAGATAATAGCGAGGGAACTATCTCGTCCACCAAACCTCGGACGCAGCCATCACACCTGATACTCCTGCAGGCGACCCACCGCGTGAACCCATTACTCACACTTAATTTGGGTCCTCCGTCTTAAGGTTATCAGTTACGAAATAATCATGTGACCTATTACCGGGACAACCCTCCTCTCGAACCGGTACTTAACGGATCGAGCACCGGCACAATGCAGAAGAACGCGGCGACGAGGATGTCAAATAACGTTCGGCCGTGATATAGACCATGCTGATCAATGAAAGAAAAGCAACGAGCTGTGCTGTCTACATAAGATTATTACAGCAGGCGAGAAATATCCTCAGTTAATATTTATTTTGTGTGTTAATCATATAGAAAAATGGTGTGGTGCACTAAAAGCTTACGAACCGAACAACAGACCTTCCAATATCTCTCATCTTAACGTAATTATGCTGCAATAACACACACACACACACCACACCACACCACACACCCACACACACCCACATAAAGTTATGGGAGGAACGGAAATCTAACCGTTTCATAATACCTTCCCTGTTGACCACTGAATATCCAGTAGTTGGGATCTACCTTAACACATCTGAAGTTGCGTGTTCCTGCTTGCTGTGTGGCGTGGGCGTTGAGCCAATCAGAGATGGCTAGACGGTCGCAGTGAGGGAGGGACTTCATTGAGCCTTTTGTGTCGCGAGCACCGATATTGTGGGTGAGCCAACCAGGTGGAGCAGATCGAAGAGTGCGAATTCAGACGGATTCGAGCACAGTTATCAAGATCGATCAAAGCCAGACAAAGAGATGAGGAGGACACGAATTCACGAAGCTTTGCATCCGTCCTTTATAGGCCTGCGCTGCGCGGCCCACCCAAATCGATGAATTTACTCGAATGGTCTCCCATTGAAACCGCACGGCTACCCCACGGCGATGCCTTATTTACATCCGATAACACGCACGCTGTACGTTGTCTACTCGACCTCGTTTGTGCTTCTGCTCGGCGATGCGGGGAATGTTCTCGTCGCGTGAGAATTGATGCGCGATGAGCGCGAACACGTAAACCGTCGTGACCAGCCGGGCAGACTGAACAAAGTGGACTTCATGCCCACAGTCGATGGTAATATGCTTTAATCAGGTGCAGACCAAGAAGAGTCCTATGAGTGGCCAACAGTCGATGGAATATTGCGGTTCCTTCCACTACTGCTCGTTATTTATCACGTGTCTCTCACTGTGCTGCTGGCACTTGCCCGCCCTGATCGGTCATGATTGAGATGGATGGATATAATCAGTTGCAAGCGTCGGTTCCGTAAGCATTGTTCTGAATTCTACTATTCCTACACGTATCTGGCAGCAGATTTTCCATTGTGCGATGTTTCTTGACCTCGTGCGAGCATTCTGCTTTTTCACACGCTCTGGTATGGTGCCCTGCTTGATTATTTCAGTAGAGAAAGGTTAAGGAATGAATATAATCAAACTAATTAACCCCACGCATCATCCGTTCTACTGGAAAGGGTCTCTGACATGGTTTAATGATAACTGTATGGTCACTTGAGCGCAAGTGCCTTGGAGCATCGTTCGAACCCAACATCCACCTCCCTTTTGCTGATCCCGGTCTTTAACTTTCATGTGGCTTACGTGTAGTTTCCCACAGTCGCTTACTAAATCCTGGAGTCGAATTCATATTCCAATAAAAACCTCGGCGTGCTTCTTACTAACAGCGCATACTATCTATTCTCATTCTGCATAACAACCAGTGTTATGGACATTAATTTAATATATATGGCCAGCTCTCTGTAGAGACAGTATAAGTTGGGCAGCCAGGCTGATCACCGCCTCTTAGCCAAATGTCTTCTTGTTGATGTTTTGTTTTGGTTAGGAAATACACCGCAGCAGCGTTCCGCCCTTATCTTTATCTTATTCGGGTTGGCATCTCCCCCCTGGCATGCGTCCGCATGCATCGCAAACATTTAAAATGTGTGACTGCTTTCGGCCTATCAGCATGTAGTAGTCAACACATAAAGCATGTCAATTGCGTGGTCAACATGATGCAATGCACGTAAGGCATATCGCCGAACCGGCTCGTTCTCTGGTTGGGTTTGCACCGTTCCTCTGTACGTCTCCCATCTTTGCCTATGCTTCCTATCTATTCGTCCCCGTCGTTCTCACTCAAAAGAATCCTTAAATTATTATTTATTTTTTATATGTTCCTAACCCTCTATCCTGTGAACAAACTGTTCATGCTTTCCCGTCCCCAACCCTTAGATTGAAGCAGTAATTCTGTCACTCAATCCAATCTCTTT
>CM068956.1:145644341-145655441 GCA_035128595.1 Eptatretus atami | reverse complement strand
TGAAATGATTTGTTTTAGTCACCGCTAGTCACAACCGGGAACCGGCAAACTGGGTTCACGGGTTGTCGTTCGTAATTTGCATATAATTAGGATATATATATATTATGAAGTGTAGTATGTATATATAATATAATATAATATTATTGTTACGGGGCTGGTGGGGATCGGCAAACCACCAGTTCAGGTCCGCGGTAGGAGAACTAAGTACTATGTGTAGTGTAGACCCAAGACCCGTTCGTCTAAAGGGATTTAATGTTGATTCATTCGGGCTGCCGACGCTTTGAGATAGCCGTTTTCTGTTCTATCTTATTGTGAACCGGCCATCGCCCAACCGCGATCAGGATGGAGCAAAGACAACAACCAGAACCGTGCTGGATGGTGAGACTGGATAGAAGGGAAAAAAAAAAAAAGATAGCTCCTGCGAACTATACCGCTGAGGTTGTTTGCATTTATCAAATAATCCTGAAGAGTACTTGACTGAATCGGGAATTGATTTTTTAATATTTTTTTTTCGTTGCCCAATTTGAATGAGACTTGATATTGCACACCACAGGCGAATAGTGAGTAAGGTGGCCCTAAAAAATTTTGAGCTATTGTGTACCGTTTTTGCTGTATTTCGGGAACATACATACACACATACATACATACAAGATGAGGGCTTTAGTAATATATAGAAGATATATATGTGTATATATATATATCTTTGCACACACACACACACCTTACAATCATAAAAGATATACTCTATATCATATATATACAAGCCGGTAGGGCGATGGGTCCGCGAGCATGGAAACTATAAAGATATAGAGCAAAATGGATGTCATATAGCGGATAGGGAATCACCTTAAGTTAATGCATATCAAATCTCATCCAGTTCCATCTACTGATAACTACTCGGTATCCATTTGAATGAAAAGTACCAAAATGCGGTTTGAAATCGGAAATCCTCAGTTCGAAGGGGTGTGTGGGTGAACAAAGATCTAAATCGAAAATCCGGCTCGATCGTTTGCACAATGTATTCCAGACGATTAGTGTGAATTTTATCACCACCGACCATAACCTAGGAGGAGTAGCATTGGCGCGAAGGCACCTCCAGCTCTCGCATTTATCGATTTTTGCATAATTGACCTTTGATCCCTGACCTAAGCGAATCGGTCACTATGTCCTGAGGCAAAGTTGTAGTACTCATTGAGTACATGAACCTGCAAAGTTTCATTCGTATCGATGCACTCACCTGTCGTAGGGGCTTCAATTTCCGCCAATTTTCGCGCATACCCTAATTGTAGGGGCGCTGCGGGTAAAGTATTCCATATATCACAAAAACCGAAATATATTTGATAGAGCATCACCTGTAGATCATTCGTGGCAAATTTATAACCCTACGTGGGATAATGGCTATCGGAATTGATTTCGCGAGAACGGTACCGATTTTGAAGTTTTTCGTTGTTGCTAGGGAACCAAAGCTTCCCTAGCAACCATCACAATTTCCAAAGCACCTCCAAGGCAATGGCATCCATCATACAGTGGTCCCCAGACAGTTATTTCATTAATATACGTACAGTTAGACCATTCCCTCATGTCTAATGGGTCAAACGGGACGAAGTGCGTTGTGTGGCTCTCATAGTTAGGTTTGATTATATCTCTATCTTCATTCCTACTCTTTTCGTCTTATTCCTGAAATAAATCAAAGCAGGCACTGCACTCAGACGGTCGCCTGTATAAACTGCAGCCACACCCAACACTACAAGAATGCCTCTTCGCAAAAGCAAACGATAAACAACCTCGACCCTGCCGTACAGGACGCACGCGGCGCGTTCTTTTCAACCCATTTCTGCATCTGATGATTATATCCAATCCTTTCCTTCAATTCATGACACAGATCAGGGCCGGCACCATGCATGCCACCGCCTGTGATAAATGCTCGATGGCGGGCGGACCCGTGCGCAGCCCCGTGATAATTTATCATCGTACAGAACGGGTCACGAATACCACACATCTTCATTTGGTCTGCGCGTTGTTTCACGACGGCGTTTTACCATCGGTCTTCGCTCACCACCACGTCCACCAATATCTCCCGCGGATGGCAGTCATCTTCTCGCACCTCCGCCCCGACGTAGCTGCCAACAAGTAGAGGCATGCTGCACGGCCCGGATCGCCTGGGCCGCATGGCGTATGGACAAAGCGAGCACATTGATCAGCGCCAACCGTAGTGCGTCGGGGGTGCCCGAGCGGGCATGCAGGACCGGCGCGGCACTCGGCCAGTCTCCGGAGCGCGGCCCGGGAGTTCGGTGCAAGGTGATTCATATCGCGGGATTCGGAGCGAGACGATTCCGCAGCTTGGACGTCTCTTGCCGGATGTAAAGTAAGGCCGCTTCCGGCCATGACGGTCGTGTTGAGTGGTGGCCAGGGCCCAAAGGGAGCGCCCGATTCGGGTGACGTCGCATTGCTTCAGGGCGGCGCCCTGCCCTGCACCGCAGTGAAAATAAAGAATGGATTGCGAAGCCGTCCGGAGAGTCAAGTTGTGGTCATCCTTATCTTCCTTGCCTGGCTTTGGATTGGTCTCTGTGTGCGCCTGCTGCACCGTCTTCTTCTTCACACACTCGTCGCCTTCTCCACCCACCCGCCTGACTCCTCCTGAGCTGGCACTGCACCCACCGTCGCTGGCTCCACCCAAAATCCCTCCCTCACACCTGAATGTCGCGCCCCTTCTCGGGATAGCCAAGCAGGAGACGACATGCCAACTATCAAGGAGGGATTGTTCAGCGGTGCGTCCTCCCAAAACGTACTGGGTGGCACAGTCAGTCAATCGTGCAAGGTATTTTGAGACCGTTAGCCTCATCTCCTCTTCTTTTTGCTCATTATCTCTTCTTCATTGGGTTGTGTGTATGTGTGTGTGTGTGTGTGTGTGTGTGTGTGTGTGTGTGTGTGTGTGTGTGTGTGTGTGTGTGTGTGTGTGTGTCATGGCGCCTTTCCTCGCTTAAGTTAAGATTGCAGAAGAAAAGATATATGGGGATAAGTCTGCTCTGTGTCTGCTTGTGTAAGTTGCTTGTTTTATTGTCGCACCACATTTTTCTTTCTATCCCTGCTTTACACACAACAATAAATCTATTCACTGAGCCACATATTTTTCCTCACCTGCCTGTAATAAATCCGTATGTAGAAATGTTCCCAGTTCGTTTTTGTATTTTTTTTCATTGATCCAGCACGGTCCGTATCCTAGCCAAGCCGGGACTTTATTCCTGACGTTCCGTTCTTTTTTGCTGGTAAGGTGACCTGGTTCATACAAGGCATCCCGAGAGCGTGCCCCCCTGTAATTAGGTCAGGTGATTATTTTTAGGTGACCGATATTAGATGGTGGACCCAAAGTCACGTGGTTGAGTTATTGGCGTTCACGGTCGGTTAGCAACCCGCCGCGTCACGTAGTTATCCGTGTGCGACGGCCTATGATTCAGGAGAGTCTGGTGGGAACTCGAGATAACTTCCCCCGAGATAGATAGATCGAGGGGGGAAGCTATCTCGAGTTCCCACCAAACCCTCCGGAATCGCAGGCCATCACACACGGATAACTCCGTGACAAGGCGGACCACGAACCGACCGTGAACGCCAATAACTCAACCACGTGACTTTGGGTCCTCCGTCTAAGGTTTATCCAGTTACCGAAAAATAATCACGTGACCTAATTACCGGGGGACACACCCTCGGTACGCCTTCTCCGAACCGGGTCACCTTACCGGATCAGATGCAGCCGAGCGACAATGCCAAGGAACGTACCGGCGAAAAGAAGGGATTGTCGGAAATAAAGTCCCGGCTCGGCTTGGATATAGACCATGCTGGATCAATGAAAGAAAAGACAAAAACGAGCTGTGAACATTTCTACATAAGCATTTATTACAGGCAGGCGAGGAAAAATATGTGGCTCAGTGAATAGATTTATTGTTGTGTGTAAAGCAGGGATAGAAAGAAATGTGTGGTGCTACAATAAAACAAGCAACTTACGAAAACAGACACAGAGCAGACCTATACCGAGATATCTTCTGCAATCTTAACGTAAAGTTAGGACTGGCGCCATTACACACACACACACACACACACACACACACACACACACACACACACACACACACACACACACACACACACCGATAAAGAGTTAATGGGGAGAAACGAGAGGAGATGATACTAACGGTCTCATAATACCTTCCACGGTTGACCGACTGCACTACCCAGTAAGTTTGGGGGGGGGATGCTCCGCTGAACGAACACTCCTTGAGAGTTGTTGCGTTGTCTCCTGCTTGGCTGTGGTGCTGGCGCAGCATCTGAGCCAATCCAGAGAATGGGCGAGACCGTCAGCCGTGAGGGAGGGACTTCAGGTGGAGCCAGTTGAGTGGTTTGTCCAGCGGCGAGAGGCAGCCGGAATCAGGTGTGTGGGTGGAGCCAGCGACCAGGGGGTGGAGAAGGCAGAGATCGAAAGCGAGTGGGCGGAGTGGCAGACGGGACTTGCGGAGCAGCAGTTGTATGCAGAGATCGATCCAAAGCCAGACAAAGAGGATGAGGACGACCACGACTACTACGGACGGCTTTGCGATCCGTCCTTTATAGGGCCTGCGGTGCAGGGCGGGCCACCACCCCAAAGCGATGCATTGTCACCCGAATTGGGTGCTCCCATTGGGCCCCAGCCACCGCACGGCCTAGCCGCCACGGCCGGAAGTGGCCTTATTTTACATCCGGATAGACATCGCCAAGCTGTGGTATTGTCTCGCTCCGAACCCTCGCTTGGTGGCGGCTGCATCGAGGCGGAGGTGCGGGAGGATGTCTGCCGTCCGCGTGAGACATTGATGGCCGCGATGGCGAGCGAAGATCAACGGTAAGACGCCGTTGTGAACCAGCGCGCAGACCTGAACAAAGAGGTGCGCTATTCATGCCCCGTACAGTGCGATGGTAATATGCCATTGTAATCAGTGTGCAGAACCAAATGAAGAGGTGCGCTATGCGTGCCCCATACAGTGCGATGGTAAATATCATGGGTGTGTTCGCGGGTCCACTATCGTGCATGCGGTTATTTATCACAGTGGTGATCCTCACAGGTGGCTGCCTGAGCACGGTGCCGGCCCTGATCTGTGTCATGGATTGAAGGAATGGATTGGATATAAATCAGGTTGAAAAGAGCGTGCCACGTGCGTCCTGTACAGCGTTGGGATTTCATGAAAGTTCTACTATTCCCTAAGACACCGTATCTTGCAGCGGAGGATTTTTCCATTGTGTGGTTGATGCTTCTCTTGACCTCCGTGAGGACGCATTCCCATAGTGAAGGGTGTTGCTGTGGTTTTCACAGGCGGCCGTCTGGGTGTGGTGCCTGCTTGGATTTATTTCAGGAATAAGAGGCAAATAGTTGGAAAGGAAGATGGAGATATAATCAGACCTAACTATGAGACCCACACAACGCACTTCATCCCGTTTGGCCCATTAGACATGAGGGAAAGGTCTAACTGCATGTGTATTAATGAAATAACTGTCTGGCGATCACTGTATGATGGACGCTATTGCCTTGGAGGCATGCGGTTTTTCAGAACCGCAACACTACCCCCTCCCTTTTGCTAGACTCGACCCGAGTCGTTAAACATTCATGTGGCATGTAGGTGTAGTTTCCCCAAGTACGCTTTACCTGAGAATTCCTGAGTGCGACATTTCAAATACATGTCCCAAAAATAATAAACCTCGTGCGTTGTCTATCTTAGCTAACAGACGCATACGGATATCCTTATGCTACATTTCTGGCATTGAACTAAACACACAGGTGGGTTATGACTATCTACATTTCTAATATTTACATTACTCATGGCCCAGGACCTCTGACTCAAGGGAAGAAAACACAGTAAATGAAACGTTTGTGGATGAGTGCAGCAGCAGGTGATCACGCAGCCTGGTGTCTTCAGGGCCCCAAATGGTCCTTTGTTTGATTGTCTTTTTGTTTTTTCCTGGCTGGTGGAGGAAACTCACCCTAACACGGCAGGCCACATGCCGTCTCACAGTCCACTTGAACTGGCCTTTATCAATAAAGATCTCCGGGCTGTGCAAATACAGTCCCCGGCAATGCGGCTGCCTGCATGGCAGTCCCTGCAAACACTTTCACAACAGATGATCCTGGTGCACATGGCAAGGTTCAGCGATATGGCAAGGCATGGTAAGTGAGGTCAACACAAATAAAGGCATTGTCAAGGTATGGCAAGTGGAGTCAAAGCAATGGCATGTCAAATGCAGACCAGGTAAGGTGCATTAGGTCGGCAGACGAAGCTGGCGGCCTCGGTGTGGTCTCATGGAGTTGTGGAGGGAGTGTGGTGGTGTTGGCCGATCCGAAGACGGGTTCGGTCCTAGCTTACGGTCTCCCCCTATCCTATTGCCTATGCCTGTCCTTGCCATAGCCACCCCCGTTCGGTTCTCACAAAGAAATTCGATTTAGAAATTTTATTTATTTATTTTTTGAAAATATGTGTCCCTAACCCTCTCATCGTCTGTGTTGGACAAACCTGTTCCAACTGTCTATTCCCAATCCCTAAGATCCCTTTAAAGAGGATTGAGAAAGAGACAAGTAAATCTGTCCAGAGGTCCAATGCAGCCTCAGAATCACTCCGACAGGTCTCAGCATTTCCATGATGAGTCCAGCGGCCGACGAACAGTGAAGCGATGGATGGTGCAAAGGAGTACACATATTCTAATCTTTCCTATCCTTTATATGCCTGGTGTTGGCTTCATGGTTAGGGTGGTGGGCTTTGGATCCTTGGGTCCTGAGTTCAAATGCTGCTCAGCTGTTGAATTAATACCAGATGGGGTTAACTCGGCCTGTCATCCTTCCAAGGACGGCAAAATGAGTGCCAGCATGCTGGTATCCTGTGTCGGAGTGGCGTCCCGTCCAGGATTGTGCCCAATAGCCAAGGAGACTGCTTAGGCAGCACCAATGCTCTGCACAGAGTATGGTCCCAATCTCCTCTCCTCCTATCCTTTGTTAATCTTAAACTATCCCTGGGGATTTTCAACATGGCTGTCTCGTTTAAACTGTAGGTTCTAGCAACCACGATTCCTGTCTGTGTTTGTGTTCGTTATTAATTTGGGCCTGGCCCGCATATTTTCTTCCGTGCTTTCGCACAATTTCGTTGCTGGGCAGCGTGGCTCTACTGGCAGGTCTGCCCACCTGCCGAACTCATTCTTCAGCACCCCCGGGTCGCTGAGGCTGTCTCCGAACCTACCTACTCCTCACTAACATGGGGAATGCCCTCACTGGCATTTCCCCCTCAATGCCCACATGGCATTTTGGCGCCTCGGGTCCCTTTTCCCTGGGTGCCCATGCCCATTACATACTCTAAATCCTCGGTCCCTTGGACCCACAGCCTATTCTGGCCGACTACTCCGGTGCCCGGGGTGCCCTCTACTCGATACTCACCTTTCACAAGTCACGCTCCCAGCCGGTTAATCATCTCCTTCACCCTGCAAAATGTTTCGTGCCTTCGTTCAACACCAACCACAAAACGACATCCATTTGTTAATTTGACTATCCCGCTAACTAACATGACACTAACCGCAGGTTCCCTTGGGTGGGATTCACTCCTCCCCCAATCATTCGTTCGCACCATGCATTCCACATTCACTCCATGTACAATCGGACCCGCTGACCCACATTCACTCATCATTTTTCTACTCACATCGACGCTCTACTAGCTATGTTCCCCTAACTAACTCGTGCTCCCCATCATCCCTTACTCTAATACATGTTCCATTTAACTCTATCGCTAATCTACGTCCCCACAACATGTTCCTTGTCTGTCCACGTTCTCAGTTCTTTCTAATTGTGAACCTAAATCCCCCTAACTCGTGTTCTGGGCCCACATGGAGGACTGCTCCTCATGCAACCATGAGGCTGGTCCATCTAACGCTATACCCTTCCCCTAACTCGTGCTCCTTTGCCCAGGGCAAGGATGTTCACTACATCCTCGCTGGGCTTTATTTACTCGTGGCCAGTCCCAGCGAGCCTTACGCCTCCAGGGTGGTGGTCGGCAGCGCACCCGTCGCCTGTTAATTGATTCAAATGCTTGCACTGGCTTTTGGGCTATCTCCCATGTGAAACACCATGTTTGACACACCCGCCATTCATGCTGCGGGATCCCCGCCGACGTCACTCACAAACGGCCCGCCCCGCGAGCTTCCCTGCGCCCACTCCTACCACGCACACGAGCTGTCCGGCGGTCATATAGCCGCTTCCATTCGTGCCGGGCATCTCGCAAGCACCACTCACGTCGCGCAGCATGTCGAGCCTCGGACATGGGCTCCCATGGGAAAATATTTTTTCCAAATTTATATCGTCCCTTTGTTCGCTTCCCTTTTATCCATCCACGCTCTGGTAATGCATCTGGCACAGAGTGTTTCAACGCCGGCTCCTCCAAAGCCATTAGCACTTCATTCAATAGTCCACGCTTGGGCAGTTTGCAAAGCACGGACCGCGCACACTCTCATACCTCTGCACGCAGAGTCTCATGGAGCCGGCGCGGTTTCCAAAATAACTTTATCCTGCTCAGGAGGCTCGCCCCTCACGTCCTTCACACTAACTGCTACCCACGTCTGGGTCGATGCGTGCTCCATTCTCTCCCGTGCACTCACCCATTCCATGTTGTCCGTGCTCCGCACACATTCTGACACAGTCATACAGGGGGCTTGTGTTACCCCAAGAGACCCCGGGGCTTCTACCCCCCCCAAAACTCGGCATGTCCTCTTTCACATCATGCGCCCGCTCCACCTCGCGCAGACTTACCTTCACTGGACTCACCTGGTCGCAGTCCGCCTTGAGGGAGCGTATCGTCTCCCTTTGTTCCAGACGTTGGTTATCCTGACTCTTACATCGGGTCTCAAGACATTCAACAAGCTCAATGTTAACATCCTTCATCTCTTCCATGTCTCTTTGTGTCTTTGTTACCTCATTTAATTCCTCCTTTACGGCCCCCAGTTTCTGGTTTTTTAATCTCTACCTGTCCGAGTTTATACATTTCTCTCGTAACCGCTATTATTTCATCCGTCACTTCTTCCTTACCCGTCTTCATCGCGGTCCAAACACCTTCCACATTCGCCTTCAACCCATTCATCTCATGTGCTGTCCTTATCTAATTTGCGACATTCCGGTCCATGTTTTGCGTCACTCCCTGGTGGTTGAGTCCTGCACGTATTTCATCTCTCAATTTGACCATCATCTGTTTGAACCTTTCCATAAACTGCTGCGGAGTCATTTGCTCTATTGATGCCGATCCACTACCATTGGATGTGGCTCCCATTGGACTCGATATGTCCTCTGTGAGGGAAATTTGGTGGTGGGGGTCCCCAAGCATTGTTGTAGTCGCAGTTGCCCCCAACGTTACCTCTGGGTATGGCTGCAGGGAACGATCTCCCTCAAAACTGTCATCTTGGGCCATGGATTCCTATAACATTGATGTTTCAAAACCCACCTGAACCAGCTCGTCTTGGGCCGCCATGGTCCGTACAAATGATTCAAGAAAATTTGTATCCTAACCTGCTCTTAATTTTGGGGTGCGTAAAGCACACCCCAGGTTCAAATCCCTTTCCAGACACCAAAATGTTCAGGCTTCGTACCACTCCTGACACCAATTTGTTGCAGGTGGGGGTCGGGGTGAGAAGACCATGAGGGGGGGAGAAGCTATCTCTGGTTCCCACCAGACTCCGGAATCGCAGGGCATCGCACACGGATAACTCCGTGACGCGGTGGGTCGCTAACCGACCGTGAATGTCAACAACTCAACCAGGTGACGTAGGGTCCTCCGTCTAAGGTTTATCCGGTAACCTTAAAATAATCACGTGACCCCATTACCGGGGGACACGCCCTCGGTACGCCTTTTCCAAACCGAGTCACCTTACCGGGTCAGATGCAGCCGAGCGACACTGCCAAGGAACGTACCGGCTAAAAGAACAGATCGTTGGGAATAAAGTCCCGGCTAGGCTAGGATATAGACCATGCTGGATCAATGAAAGAAAAGACAAAAATGAGCTGGGAACATTTCTACATAAGCATTTATTAAAAGGCAGGCGAGGAAAAATATGTGGCACAGTGAATATAGTTTATTGTTGTATGTAAAGCAGGGATAGAAAGAAATGTGTGGTGCAACAACAAAACAAGCAACTTACTAAAGCAGACACAGAGCAGACCTATACCAAGATATCTTCTGCAATCTTAACTTAAAGCTAGGACTGGCGCCATTACATAAACACACACACACGCCGATAAAGAGGAGTTAATGAGAAGAAAGGAGACGAGATGAGGCAATGGTCTCGTAATACTTTGCACAGTTGACCGACCGTGCAACCCAGTACGTTTTGTGGGGGGGGGGGGGGGAAGATGCTCTGCTGAACGATCCCTCCTTGAGAGTTGGCACATTGTCTCCTTGGCTACGGCGCCGGTGCAACCTCTGTGCCGATCCAGAGAATGCGCGAGACCATCAGGCGTGAGGGAGGGACTTTAGGGGGAGCCAGGTGAGTGGGTTGTCCAGCGGCGAGAGGCAGGCGGAATCAGGTGGGTGGGTGGAGTCAAGGGCGAGGGGGTGGAGAAGGCAGATATCGAGAGCAAGGAGGCGGAGTGGCAGATTGGACTTGCGGAGCAGCAGGCGTATGCAGAGATCGATCCAAGGCCAGACAAAGAGGATGAGGACGACCACGACTACTGCAGACAGCTTTGTGATCCTTCCTTTATAGGCCCTGTGGTGCAGGGCGGGCCGCCGCCCTGAAGCGATGCATCGTCACCCGAATTGGGTGCTCCCATTGGGCCCCAGCCACCGCACAGCCTGGCCGCCATCGCCGGAAGTGGCCTTATTATACATCCGGCTAGACATCGCCGAGCTGTGGAATTGTCTCGCTCTGAACCCCGCGAAATGAATCGCCTTACACCAAACTCCCGGGCCGTGCTCCAGCGACTGGCCGAGGGCCGCGTCGGCCCTGCATGCCCGCTCGGGCACCCCCAGCGTGCTGCGGTTGGCGCTGATCAATGTGCTTGCTTCGTCCGTACGCCATGTGGCCCGAGCGATCCGGGCCATACAGCATGCCTCTGCTTGG
>CM068956.1:145614902-145629781 GCA_035128595.1 Eptatretus atami | reverse complement strand
ATATATATATATATATATATATATATATATATATATATACAGACATACATATGTATGTAAATATTAATATACATACATATATCTTGTCCTTTTTTTCCTTGTTATTCACACGAACGCATATCATGTCGTCCTTCCCTTAAAAGGCACTTATGTATTATATGTACTGTATATATCAATAGTATATCCTGGCTGTAATGGTTAGCATTGGCCGCGGATTATGTCTCACATGGTAAAACTGCATAATCCGCAAAGAACAACCATCCGTCTGCCACCCAGCCAATTGTTCCTGCTAATGCAACCCAATCAACCAGAAGGCACGTGGTGCGATTGGCGGGTAAATCAACATATGTGGCGTGTGACGAGCACTCCCCGATCTCCAATGGATATAAAGTCCTACATCAAAGCATCGCATCCAATCCGGAGGCTTTGGCCCGACGACTCTGTCAAGCAGACAAATATTACATGGTCAAAATCAGTTGAACATCAAACTGAGTCGCTTATCTGGATTTCAGGCTTATTTACCCTCACCAGGATAGCATATATCTAAATATCTAACTAATGATGACTTCATTCATCGTTTAAACATCAATCGTACCTCCTGTCTGTAATGGTGAGCATCAGCTGTAGATTATGTTTCACACAGTAAAACCGCATAATCCGCAAAAAACAACCACCCTTCTGCCACCCCGACAATTGTTCCTGCTAATGCAAACCATTCAACCAGAAGGCATGGCGATATAATCCTTGATACAATGATATGTATTACATGTAGATTAAAATATATATTTTATAATATGTATATTATAATAATATATATATTCTGTATATATATATATATATATATACATATATATATAAATATATATATATATATATATATATATATATATATATATATATATAAATATGCATAAATAGAAGGCACTCCACAATGGGGATCAGCGGAGTGCTTGTTGCATTCCTCATGTTTCGATTTTCCCGCTGGTCACATCACATGTCTTCTTGTTGAATGGGTTGCATTGGCAGGAACAATTGTCTGGGTGGCAGACGGATGGTTGTTCTGTGTGGATTATGTGGTTTTTTCCATGTGAGACATAATCCATGGCGATGCTCACCATAACAGTCAGGAGGTGCATCTGATCTATATCAAAAGTTCTGTTGATCAATAAATCTGCATCTATCGATATACATACATCGATCTATACATACATCGATCTACTAATCGATCTATACATACATCGATACATACATCGATCATACATACATCGATCTATACATACATCGATCTATACATACATCGATCTATACATACATCGATCTATACATACATCGATACTACTACATACATCGATCTATACATACATCGATCTATACATACATATTTTTTAGGTGTATATGTATGTATGTATGTATGTATGTATGTACGTGTGTGTGTGTATATACACATATATATACATACATATATATATATATATGAAAACACATTATATATTATATACACACATATATATTATATATACACACAAACATATATGTTATATATACATATATACACACATATATATATATTATATATATAATGGATATATACATACATATATATGGACATAGATATATATATATATTTGTGTATATTGATATATATGTCAATATATGTATATTTAGATATATATACATATATATATACATATATATGGGTATATAGATATAAAGATATATACAGTATACATATATATATATAATATATAATATAGATAGATAAGTATATATATGTATATATGTATATATAGATATATATGTATATGTGTGTATATATATACATATGTACGTATATGTATGTTTATATATATATATATGTATATATATGTACATATATATATATATTTTATATATATATATATATTATTATATATATATATATATATATATATATATATATACTGTGTATGTATATATACATAGTTTTGCTTCGAGATGACAGAGACCCTTCATCCCAGAACTAGGGTCATGTTCAAAGCCTGCGACAAAAGGCCAGAGAGGAAGGCACGACACTATTATTACAAATTAAAACTTCTGATTCATGCACACAACTTTTCCCGGTTTACCTCGCTGGTGAATCGTTGCCCATCCGGTGACTTCGCCATTGTGCGAAAAAGGACGAGTTTGCCTGCAATCGTGGACCTACTCCTGACCTCGAGTACGGTCATTGTGTGAACAATGCACGGGACGCTCAAGCAAGGCTCGGGCAGTTAAAGTGTCCATTTGAGAGTTGATAATTAGACAATGTGTAACAAAGCAGTGTACATAACAAAGCATCTTCGTTGGGCATTGTTGTGGGCCGCATACACATGGCTGTCTATACGTACCCTGTGGACTCGAATTTGTGTATTTATGATGCGTGTGCACAAGTTCGGCTCTATGGAGGTGTTTATAGGCGGCTACAAGTCATCGAATGTGTCTTTTTTATTTTAAAATATATATATATACCTCCTGGAGTCCATGACGTGTGCAGGGCAAGTCCACAGAGCGCTCGAAAAGTATTGGACAAAGAGTGCGGATGGTGCGTGCAGCAGCGTGCTTCATAGATATAACACACACTCACCGCCTCATGAGAGGATCGTATACCTAACTAATGAAATAACAAAACGCACAGTGTCACTGATTATTTTATAACACTGTGTTCAATATTGTATCGTGTCACTACACCACCGAGATCGTAGCATGCGGTCATTGTATCACAAGCACTACGTTGGAACTTTACCTTCGATGACAACTTTGACCCTTTCATAACTCCTTTACAGACTTTTGAGGCCAACCTTTAACTCTGCTTGTAAAACGTAAAAAACATTTTAAGTGTTTTTAAATACATGAATAAACTAACGACTCAAATTAAAGTTTGTCCATTTATCGGGGTTGTGAATAATACATTTCTTATAATTTCTAGAGGAGTTTTTTTAATGTCCCACTCTTTCAATCAATGATCTAAATGTAACGCCCTACCTTCTGTACATTTATGTGTATATATATATATATATATATATATATATATATATATATATATACACACATATATATACACATATATATACACATATATATATATATATATATTATGTACACACACACACACACACACACACACACACACACACAAACAAACACACATATATCTTTGAAATTCTCCCAAAGTCCCTGTTGTTCGGTACTATACCTGATCCGTGCATATTCCAACACGATGTATAACTCAAAAGTACGGAAGCTGCATATCACAGTCTGTTGTTTTCATGCCGGGGCACCGTAACAAGTTCGAATCCAGCATGCTCGTACTGCTGTTACATGCAGTTTCGGTACATTTGTCATCCTTTCCTGCCTCGTCTCGAGCCAAATCACGCCGCACGATTGGTCCTGTCGAGCCACGTGACCAGTCAACTTTGCACTTTTGCCCGTGTAGAGGAGGGCTTTGCTAGCAGAAAACGACAAACGCGAGAAAAATTAGTATTTTCCCGCTTCTGAAATTTATGGCCATGAGTTCCTTCTGATGAACTCGAACTACGTGGATCCTAAGTTTCCTCCATGCGAAGAGTATTCGCAGAACAGCTACATCCCCGAGCAGAGCCCGAATATTATGGGGGCCAGCAAGGCGCTTCTGTCGGGTTCCCGCCCCACCAGCCATGTTCGAGACCGGCCACGAGTTCCGTGATGGGCCCGGATACAGCTGCGAGCGACTGCAGTGCCGGAGCGGCCCGAGCCTTGAGCGGGGCCCGGTCGAGCCTCGTGGTCCGTTCGCGAATGGGCCGATCGCCATCAAGGATGCACGTGGCGGCACCGACTCGTGGTGTCTGGGTGTGCTCAGAGCGAGACCATCCCGAACGGTGAAGGGGTGTCCAAGCAACCGGTCATCTACCCGTGGATGAAAAGGATCCATATTAGTACAGGTAGGTTAAGCTGTATTTACTACCGCTCGAGCTAGGCGGCGTGTCCGCTCGTAAAGAAAGGCGGGCGGGCCCCATCAAAGGCCGTTCGGCAGATTTATGTCGGGCCTGTGTGGTGGCCGGATAATTACACCCGCATAAATTTTTATTGCGGACCAATTGCGTTACCGGCCATGTGGCATTTGCAATTCGACCCATTGATGTTGCCCTGAATCGACAAGTTGCCTTTTAAGTCGTGCCACGGCAGCTGCCGCTTGTAAAATATTCTGCGGGAAGTGCGGCCGATCGGGGTCCGGATTCAGGCCGACGGGGCCCACTCCCTGCGTGTTTATGCCTCCGTAGTGAATCCCAATTTCAACGGCGGGGAGTTAAAGCGCTCCCGTACGGCCTACACGAGGCAGCAGGTGCTGGAGCTTGAGAAGGAGTTCCACTTCAACCGCTACCTGACCCGACGGCGGCGCATCGAGATCGCGCATGTGCTCTGTCTCACCGAGAGGCAGATCAAGATCTGGTTCCAGAACCGCAGATGAAGTGGAAAAGGACCACAAACTGCCCAACACCAAGGTCAAACTCAGCGCCTCGTCTGCTTCGGCCTCGCAGGGTGCCGCCTGAGCAGCGTACCCTTTGGACTGTAACATACGCACAAGTCCGTGCATGAGCCCGAATCTCCAGCGGTTCGCATCGCAATGGGTACGAGTACCTCCCACATTCGTGTTGAACTCCTGGATCACATAGCCCACGTTTTGGGTGTTCATGTCGCGTCGGCGGGGTGGTCGACCGGTACGGAGAGCCGCGCTATGCGCTGCCATTTGTGTTCACGGTTTGAGTCGTGTTGTTATACACTGGTGGTGATACTGTACTTGGTGATGAAGTCGTGCATGCTCTGTCTCCTTGTTTATCGACGTTTAGGAGTGATATCGTCGTTAGGTGTTCGATGCCTGTTAACGCCCAATCACACGGCTTGCTATTATGTGTGTGTTTCATTGTTAGACATTTCCATGTAATAAATCTACTTTTTTTATCTTATCCTGTACGAGGCATCATGTAAATTATAATGTTCGTGTAACTTATTTTATATCCGTTGGGTTCATATTTGTTGTATTCCAGTGGAGGAGAGTTCAACTGTTTGGGTCGTTTGTGAGGATCCGGATCATGGAATAGAAATGTCATTTCGTGGTTCGTCTGTCCAACCTGTCGCTCGAGTGTGTGACTGAAGTGAGTGTAAGTGTAATAAATAAATAAATATATATAATAGACATATATATATATATATATATATATATTTGTTGTGTGTGTATATATGTATACATATATATATTTATATATAATATATAATGTTTGTGTGTACACATGCGTTCACCTTGTGTGTGTGATCGTTGGGTAAAGCTGTGATGTTGTGCACACGTGATCATGGGAATAAACCATTTCAACCTTTTTTCCTTGTTGGTATCATTTTGCGAAAACCGGTTTCGCAATGTCTTGGGTCAAGACCTGTCTTGGTGTGAGACACCCGCAGCACAAGACGACGAAACTTCGCTTCACCCTCATCGGGAGTGAGTGGTCGTGTGATCAATAAGTTCATGCCCTGTGTGTATATACCTCCATAATGCACTTATAACATCGAGGAATGGATATCTTTTTGATTTGTTGAACCTTTTTAAAAACAACGTTAAACTTTCATTTTAAACGACCCTCCATTTTTTAATTTCTACTTGCTCATTAAATGCGCCACAATGTACACAACGGCGTGCTCCTTCGTATTTATAAGGTACGTACACATACTGATGCACTATATAATTACGACGATCCTTTAAATGATTGTTTTGACCGATAAGTGTGTAATCAGTAACAGTTTTGATGAAATATTTTATGTTATAATTTTATAATTTAAATATTTATCCGTTTGTGTTGGAGGCACAAAGCATCTGATGAAATGAGGAACCTTTTCGACCTCTGGATTGTGTGCATTGAATGCCTAAATACGAGCGTTTAATGACCTGTCAATATCATTTTACACATTCTCTCACTCCTTTATATACTTTCATATTTTTCACAATTATTTAATTCCATAATAAGTCTCCACGCGAGCCACAAATCTTACAAAATGGTTTTGGGCAATAACACACGAAGGTAACCAAACGCGCTCACCTGGCTCCGAGTCCACGACTCCGGCTACCTGGTGACCTGCAGCCCTGATTATTATTAATAAACTACCTCTTGTATATAATTCAATTCCATCCGAAGGTATCGATCACGCGTTTAATGAACAGAAATCACGGAACGTGCGGAAAGGTTATTAATCTGTGCCATTTGTAACGAGTTTTTCGTGTCATTCTCACCGACTGAAGTACCTGTAATGTCCAGGTAAATAGCCCAAAGGTATGTTACGTTTTGCAAATGTTGAGATGACTATCGTGCCAGAGAGAGAGAGAGAGAGAGAACTGAACCTCAGGCTCATCGCTCTTTGTCGACAGACATTTCTGCAACGTTTTCCTTCGTGTCCACGAGTTAACGGACATTTGGTTGAGGCCATGTACAAAGAATTTGTAAGGTGCATTCATTGCGTCGGACGCAAAATTAATTACGAACAAACATGTCGACAGCGAATTGTCCACCTTGGCCACGGAAGCCTCACAGTGTCCACATCCAGATCACCAATTCTAAAGAGTATTTTCCTCGGTACACATCGTCTATCACAAAGCCTTTCGTCTTCCAATGTACATATAACTCTCTACGTGTTGTACATATTTATATGTTAGTGCCACCCCTGGTTTGACGTTCCTATCGCCAGACTGGCCTAGACAAGGAACAGGGGTCATCCGTTGGCCACCCTTTGTCCTTTTCTCATGGCAACAGCAAGGCGTGGCCGTTGGGTCCCGTCGGTTCGACGGGTCTCTGCGAAGTGCACGGCGTGAGCGGACCTCAGAAAATCTCTGCGGTGAAAGTCCACCGTTCGCCGGTCCTCCTTTGTCGGCCATTAGGGTGTCATTGCGAGCCGGTGGGGAGAGCGGTCTCTCGCCGCCCTTATCGCCGTCTCTGCAGAGCTGTCGCGGATGATAGAGAACGCGCCGGAGCATGCACCGGGTCATGCAGGGACACGTTTTCTGTTCGATTGGACGCACTTATGGCACGGAAGGCTGACCTGCAGAACCCTTGACTCACCCAGTGGCGCGACCGGCTCGGGCGTACTTTGGGGCCAGACACTGAACCGAAGAAAGCAAAATGGCGGAGATACATGCCATTATGTACACCTACTGTACAAGGAATAAAGCAGCATCACGCCAAGCCTTCTCCGCAATCACACATTATGTGCCAATCACGTGTATCTTCGCCATCGTTGGTACTTACCGATAATAATGCTAACTTGGCAAATAGTAATCATGAACACCTCGCCGAGTCAGTCATTCCTACTTAAAAACACAAAATCATATAATTAGAAACACATCACGGTGTGATATTTAAAAATATAACTCGGTAAATCTGATAGTAATCATGAACACATTTCAGTGAGTAATATCTTGAACTAACTAAACAGGTAGAAGTCATTTTTTTTAAAAAAAACATGCAATCTCAGTGACCGATTTTTAACGATAACTAAGTACGTACACAAGTAAGTGCACGATTCGTAAACCGATGAAAGGAAGAGAGTGATGATTAAACACAGCCAGTGATACTTACCGAACAAGGAGCATTCTACAAAGTACATCAGCGGTGATACTTACCTACAGGGAGCATTCCTATAAAGTACATCAGCCGGTGATACTTACCTAAACAGGGAGCATTCCTATAAAGTACATCAGCCAGTGATACTTACTGAACAGGGAGCATTCCAAAAGTACATCAGCCGGTGATACTTACCTAAACAGGGAGCATTCTATAAAGTACATCAGCCAGTGTGAACTTACCTGAACAGGGAGCATTCCTATAAAGTCACATCAGCGGTGATACTTACCTAAACAGGGAGCATTCTTATAAGTACATCAGCCAGTGATACTTACCTAAACAGGGAGGCATTCCTATAAAGTACATCAGCCGGTGATACTTACTAAACAGGGAGCATTCCTATAAAGTACATCAGCCGTGATACTTACCTGACAGGGAGCATTCCTCATAAAGTACATCAGCCGTGATACTTACCTAAACAGGGGAGCATTCCTATAAAGTAATCAGCCGGTGATTACCTAAACAGGGAGCATTCCAATAAGTACATCAGCCAGTGTGACTTACCGAAACAGGGAGCATTCCTATAAAGTACATCAGCCAGTGATACTTACCGAACAGGGAGCATTCCAATAAAAGTAACATCAGCCGGTGATACTTACCTAAACAGGGAGCATTCCTCTAAAGACATCAGCCGGTGATACTTACCTAACAGGGGAGCATTCCTCATAAAGTACATCAGCCGGTGATACTACCGTAACAGGGAGCATTCCTATAAAGTACATCAGCCGGTGATACTTACCTAAACATGGGAGCATCCAATAAAAGTACATCAGCCAGTTGATACTTTCCTAAACAGGGAGCATTCCTACAAAGTACATCAGCCAGTGATCTTTCCTAAACAGGGAGCATTCTATAAAGTACATCAGCCAGTGATACTTACGAAACAGGGAGCATTCCTATAAGTACATCAGCCGTGATACTTACCTACAGGGAGCATTCCAATAAAGTACATCAGCCGGTGATACTTACCTAAACGAGGAGCATTCTATAAGTAATCAGCCGGTGATACTTACCTAAACAGGGAGCATTCTATAAAGTACATCAGCCGGTGATACTTTTACCTAAACAGGGAGCATTCCTATAAGAGTACATCAGCCGGTGATCTTACCTAAACAGGGAGCATTCCAATAAAGTACATCAGCCAGTGATACTTCCTAAACAAGGGAGCATATCCTACAAAGTACATCAGCCAGTAGATACTTTTCCTAAACAGGGCATTCCTATAAAGTACATCAGCCAGTGATACTTTCCTAAACAGGGAGCATTCCTACAAAGTACATCAGCCAGTAATACTTTCCTAAACAGGGAGGCATTCCTATAAAGTACATCAGCAGTGATACTTTCCTAAACAGGGAGCATTCCTACAATAGTACATCAGCCAGTGATCTTTCTAAACAGGGAGCATTCCTATCAAGTACATCAGCCGGTGATACCTAAACAGGGAGCATTCCTATAAAGTACATTCAAGCCGGTGATACCTAACAGGGAGCATTCCAATAAGTAATCAGCCAGTGATACTTACCTAAAACAGGAGCATTGTTATAAAGTACATCAGCCAGTGATACTTCGCGAAACAGGGAGCATTCCTATAAAGTACATCGCCAGTGATTCTTACCTAAACAGGGGCATTCCTATAAAAGTACATCAAGCCAGTGATACTTACCTAACAGGAGCATTCCTATAATTACATCAAGCCAGTGATATACCCTAAACAAGGGCATTTCTAACAATTACATCAGCAGTGATATTTCCTAAACAGGAGCAATTCCTACAAAGTACATCAGCCAGTGATACTTACCTAAACAGGGAGCTTCCTATAGTCAAATCACCATGATAACTTTTCCTAAACAGGGAGATTCCTATAAAGTAGCATCAGTCCAGTGATCTTTCCTAAACAGGGAGCATTCTATAAAGTAACATCAGCCAGTGATACTTACCTAACAGGGAGCAATTCCTACAAATACATCAGCCCAGTGATACTTACGAAACAGGGAGCATTCCTATAAAGTACTCAGGCCAGTGATACTTACCTAAACAGGGAGCATTCGCATAAAGTACATCAGCCAGTGATTACTTCCTAAACAGGGAGCATTCCTACAAAGTACATCAGCCAGTGAATACTTACCTAAACAGGGAGCATTCTTAAAGTACACTCAGCCAGTGATACTTACCTAAACCAGGGAGCATTCTATAAAGTAATGCAGCCAGTGATACTTACCTAAACAGGGAGCATTCCTATAAAGTACATCAGCCTATGATACTTACCTTAAACAGGGAGCATCCCTAAAGTAACATCAGCCAGTGATACTTACCTAAACAGGGAGGGCATTCCTATAAAGTACATCAGCCAGTGATACTTACCTAAACAGGGGTACCATTCCCATAAATACATCAGCCAGTGATACTTACGCTAAACAGGGAGCATTCCTATAAAGTACTCGCCAGTGATACTTACCTAAACAGGGAGCATTCCGCAATAAAGTACATCAGCCAGTGATACTTACCTAAACAGGGAGCTTCCGCATAAGTAATCAGCCAGTGATACTTACCTAAACAGGGAGGCATTCCTATAAAGTAGCATCAGCCAGTGATACTTTACCTAAACAGGAGCATTCCTATAAAGTAACAATCAGCCAGTGATACTTACCTAAACAGGGAGCATTCCATAAAGTACATCAGCCGGTGATACTTACCTAAACAGGGAGCATTCCTATAAAGTACATCAGCCAGGGATACTTACCTAAACAGGGAGCATTTCCCATAAAGTACAATCAGCAGTGATACTTACCTAAACAGGGAGCAATTCCATAAAGTACATCAGCCAGTGATATTACTAAACAGGGAAGCATTCCTATAAAGTACATCAGCCAGTGATACTTACTAAACAGGGAGATTCCTATAAAGTAACATCAGCCAGTGAATACTTACCTAACCGGGAGCATTCCCATAAAGTAGCATCAAGCCAGTGATACTTCCTAAACAGGGAGCATTCCAATAAAGTAACTCAGCCGTGATACTTACTAAACAGGGAGCAATTCCTATAAGTACATCAGGCCAGTGATACTTACCTAAAACAGGAGCATTCCTATAAAGTAACATCAGCATATGATACTTACCTAAACAGGGAGCAATTCCCCCATAAAGTACATCAAGCCAGTGATACTTACCTAACAGGGAGCATTCCCATAAAGTACATCAGCCAGTGTACTTACCTAAAAGGGAGCATTCCATAAAGTACATCAGCCTAGTGATACTTACCTAAACAGGGAGATTCCTATAAAGTACATCAGCCAGTGAATACTTACCTAAACCAGGGAGCATCCATAAAGTACATCAGCCAGTGATACTTACCTAAAGCAGGGAGCATTCCCATAAAGTACATCAGCCAGTGATACTTACCTAAACAGATGGGAGCAATTCCTATAAGTAAAACATCAGCCGGTGATACTTAACCTAAACAGCGGAAGCATTCCTATAAAGGACATCAGCCAGTGATACTTACCTGAACAGGGACATTCCTATAAAGTACATCAGCCAGTGATACTTACCTAAACAGGGAGCATTCCATAAAGTACATCAGCCAGTGGATTACTTACCTAAAACAGGGAGCATTCCTATAAAGTACATCAGCCGTGATACTTTACCTAAACAGGGGAGGCATTCCCTATAAAGTACATCAAGCCGGTGATACTTACCTAACAGCGGAGCATTCCTATAAAGTACATCAGCCAGTGATACTTAGCCTGAACAGGGAGCATTCCCATAAAGTACATCAGCCAGTGATACTTACCTAAACAGGGAGCATGTCCTATAAAGTACATAGCCAGTGATTCTTACCTAAACAGGGAGCATTCCCATAAAGTAAGATCAGGCCAGTGATACTTACCGTAAACCAGGGAGCATTCCTATTAAAGTAGCATCAGCCGGTGATACTTACCTAACAGGGAAGCATTCCTATAAAGTACATCAGCCACAGTGGATACTTCCTGAACAGGGAGCATTCCCATAAAGTACATCAAGCCGGTGATACTTCCTCACAGGGAGCAATTCCAATAAAGTACATCAGCCGTAGATAACTTACCTAAACAGGGAGCATTCCTATAAAGTACATCAGCCAGTGATACTTACCTAAACAGGGAGCATTCCCATAAAGTACATCAGCCCAGTGATACTTACCTAAACAGGGAGCAATTCCCATAAAGTACATCAGGCCGTGAATACTTACCTAAACAGGGAGGCATTCCTATAAATGTACAATCGGCGGTGATACTTACCTAAACGGGAGCATTCCTATAAAGTACATCAGCCAGTTGATACTTACTAAACAGGGAGCATTCCCATAAAGTACATCCGCCGGTGATACTTACCTCAACAGGGAGCATTCCAATAAAGTACATCACCCGGTGATACCTTACCTAAAGCAGGGAGCAATTCCTATAAAGTACATCAGCCAGTGATACTTACCTACAGGGAGGCATTCCGCATAAAGTACCAAATCAGCCAGTGATACTTAACCTAAAGCAGGGAGCATTCCATAAAGTTAATCAGCCAGTGATACTTACCTAACAGGGAGCATTCCTATAAAGTCATCAGCCCGGTGATACTTACCTAAACAGGGAGCATTCCCATAAAGTACATCAGCGCAGTGATACTTACCTAAAAGGGAGCATATCCCATAAAGGTTACATCAGCCAGTAATACTTACCTAAACAGGGAGCATTCCCATAAAGTACATCAGCCAGTGATACTTCCTCAACTACGTAATCAGGGAAATGAAAAATTCAAACACCACTCGTTTTTTTTGGTGTTTCTTCGACTATTGTGTGTCTCGTATTAGAATTTTCAAACAACTCAGATACTTACTGAAAACGACCCAAGCACAAAGTAAATCATTAAAATCACCCTGATTTTGAAGCAAAGAAGGTTAGTAATTATTATTAAAAATCACTTCATGTAAGATTCTGCAATGAGTGGATGCGAGTAGTGTGTAGTTGTCTTTAACAAACAACTCAACAAGTTTTCCTAATGTACAAACTAGCATGGGTAGTAGCGTCCGTATTACAGGGCATTGTTTTTAAGCCTTTTGAATGTATCTTTCAGAACGAGTAATCTCGTATTAGCTGCGTACTGGTAAACAGATACTCACCACCGCTCTACTTCAACAAGAACTACTTTCAGTTAAGTTCATATAACAACCTTGTCACGCCCTACTTACCGGGGCAGCACTCATCTTAGCAGGGCTCATTAATTAACTAGCCTTTAGTGCTTATGATAAAATTTTAACTTCAACATAATTACACACACACACACACAGAACAACACAACACACAACACCCACACGCACCAGCACACACCACACAACCACCACACACACACACACACACACACCGGATATAAAAAACATACATACATACATACATACATAACAAGCACACGACTACGGGATATACAACACCACACACGTCACAACACACACACACACACACCGGATATACAACACAACACACACAACACACAACACCGATATAACAACATACACACACCACACACTAGATATACAACATACATACATACATACATACACATACACACACACACACCCGGATATACAACACACACACACACCACACACCAGATATACACCACACACACACACACGAGCACACACACACACACAGGATATAAAACACACACCACCGGATATGACAACATACATAACACAGTTAACACACACACACCGGATATACAACAAAACATACATACAATACATACACACACACACACACACACCGGATATACAAACACACATACATACATACATACACACACACACCGATCATACAACACACATACATACACGCACACACACACACACGGATATACAACATACATACATACATATACACACGACACGCGGATATACAACACACATACAACATACACACACACCACAACCGGATATACAACATACATACATCACTACACACACCGGAATATACAGCACACATACCATACATACATAATACACGAACAACCGGATATACAACATACATACATAACATACAACCTTACACAACACCGGATATACAACACATACACCGGTACATACACACACACACACCGAATATACACACATACTACATACTTCATACACACACCGGATATACAACACACCATACATACATACACAACACAAACCGATATACAACACACTACATACACACATACACACACACCGGATATACAAGATACATCATACATACATACATACAATACATACACACAGCACACCACACAACCGGATATACAACCAGCATACATACATACATACGACAGGACACACACCCGGATATACAACATACATGCATACATACATACACACACGGATATCAACACACATACATACATACACACACACACACACCGGATATACACATACATACAATACATACAGCACACACCAGATATACAACACACAATACACCGGATATACAACATACATACATAACACACACATCACACCGGATATAAACATACATATACACACACACACACACGACACACCACAGCCCGGATATACAACATACATACATAACACCACACACAACCGGATATACAACATACATACATACATACCACACCACCAGATATACAACACAATACACCGGATATAAACAACATACAGTACATACACACACACACATCTCACCGGATATACAACATACATATACACACACAACACACACACACAACACACACCGGATTACAACATACATACATACAATACATACATACAACACACACACAGCAACAACCGGATATACAACATACATACCATACACACACACACCCGGATTATACATAATCATACAATACACAACAACACACGCACACACACACAGCGGATATACACATACAATAATACAATACATACATACACACACACACACACCGGAAAAAATATACAACATACATACATACACACACAACACCGGATATACAACATACATACATACACACACACACACACACACACCGGATATACAACATACCATACATACATACATACATCACACACACACACACACACATGCACCGGATATACAACATAACATATCTATACATACCACACACACACACAACACACCCGATATACAACATACATACATACATACATACCACACACACGCCCGATATACAACACACACACATACACACACACCA
>CM068956.1:145590743-145614877 GCA_035128595.1 Eptatretus atami | reverse complement strand
ATATGCATAAATAGAAGGCACTCCACAATGGGGATCAGCGGAGTGCTTGTTGCATTCCTCATGTTTCGATTTTCCCGCTGGTCACATCACATGTCTTCTTGTTGAATGGGTTGCATTGGCAGGAACAATTGTCTGGGTGGCAGACGGATGGTTGTTCTGTGTGGATTATGTGGTTTTTTCCATGTGAGACATAATCCATGGCGATGCTCACCATAACAGTCAGGAGGTGCATCTGATCTATATCAAAAGTTCTGTTGATCAATAAATCTGCATCTATCGATATACATACATCGATCTATACATACATCGATCTATACATACATCGATCTATACATACATCGATGCTAATACATACATCGATCACTATACATACATCGATCTATACATACATCGATCTATACACATACATCGATCTATACATCATATCACATCGATACATATCTACATACATCGATCTATACATACATCGATCTATACATACATATTTTTTAGGTGTATATGTATGTATGTATGTATGTATGTATGTACGTGTGTGTGTGTATATACACATATATATACATACATATATATATATATAATGAAAACACATTATATATTATATACACACATATATATTATATATACACACAAACATATATGTTATATATACATATATACACACATATATATATATTATATATATATGGATATATACATACATATATATGGACATAGATATATATATATATTTGTGTATATGATATATATGTCAATATATGTATATTTAGATATATATACATATATATATACATATATATGGGTATATAGATATAAAGATATATACAGTATACATATATATATATAATATATAATATAGATAGATAAGTATATATATGTATATATGTATATATAGATATATATGTATATGTGTGTATATATATACATATGTACGTATATGTATGTTTATATATATTATATATGTATATATATGTACATATATATATATATTATTATATATATATATATATTATTATATATATATATATATATATATATATATATATACTGTGTATGTATATATACATAGTTTTGCTTCGAGATGACAGAGACCCTTCATCCCCAGAACTAGGGTCATGTTCAAAGCCTGCGACAAAAAGGCCAGAGAGGAAGGCACGACACTATTATTACAAATTAAAACTTCTGATTCATGCACACAACTTTTCCCGGTTTACCTCGCTGGTGAATCGTTGCCCCATCCGGTGACTTCGCCATTGTGCGAAAAAGGACGAGTTTGCCTGCAATCGTGGACCTACTCCTGACCTCGAGTACGGTCATTGTGTGAACAATGCACGGGACGCTCAAGCAAGGCTCGGGCAGTTAAAGTGTCCATTTGAGAGTTGATAATTAGACAATGTGTAACAAAGCAGTGTACATAACAAAGCATCTTCGTTGGGCATTGTTGTGGGCCGCATACACATGGCTGTCTATACGTACCCTGTGGACTCGAATTTGTGTATTTATGATGCGTGTGCACAAGTTCGGCTCTATGGAGGTGTTTATAGGCGGCTACAAGTCATCGAATGTGTCTTTTTTATTTTAAAATATATATATATACCTCCTGGAGTCCATGACGTGTGCAGGGCAAGTCCACAGAGCGCTCGAACAAGTATTGGACAAAGAGTGCGGATGGTGCGTGCAGCCAGCGTGCTTCATAGATATAACCACACACTCACCGCCTCATGAGAGGATCGTATACCTAACTAATGACAATAACAAAACGCACAGTGTCACTGATTATTTTATAACACTGTGTTCAATATTGTATCGTGTCCACTACACCACCGAGATCGTAGCATGCGGTCATTGTATCACAAGCACTACGTTGGAACTTTACCTTCGATGACAACTTTGACCCTTTCATAACTCCTTTACAGACTTTTGAGGCCAACCTTTAACTCTGCTTGTAAAACGTAAAAAAACATTTTAAGTGTTTTTAAATACATGAATAAACTAACGACTCAAATTAAAGTTTGTCCATTTATCGGGGTTGTGAAATACATTTCTTATAATTTCTAGAGGAGTTTTTTTAATGTCCCACTCTTTCCAATCAATGATCTAAATGTAACGCCCTACCTTCTGTACATTTATGTGTATATATATATATATATATATATATATATATATATATATATATATACACACATATATATATACACATATATATACACATATATATATATGTACACACACACACACACACACACACACACACACACACAAACAAACACACATATATCTTTGAAATTCTCCCAAAGTCCCTGTTGTTCGGTACTATACCTGATCCGTGCATATTCCAACACGATGTATAACTCAAAAGTACGGAAGCTGCATATCACAGTCTGTTGTTTTCATGCCGGGCACCGTAACAAGTTCGAATCCAGCATGCTCGTACTGCTGTTACATGCAGTTTCGGTACATTTGTCATCCTTTCCTGCCTCGTCTCGAGCCAAATCACGCCGCACGATTGGTCCTGTCGAGCCACGTGACCAGTCAACTTTGCACTTTTGCCCGTGTAGAGGAGGGCTTTGCTAGCAGAAAACGACAAACGCGAGAAAAATTAGTATTTTCCCGCTTCTGAAATTTATGGCCATGAGTTCCTTCTTGATGAACTCGAACTACGTGGATCCTAAGTTTCCTCCATGCGAAGAGTATTCGCAGAACAGCTACATCCCCGAGCAGAGCCCCGAATATTATGGGGGCCAGCAAGGCGCTTCTGTCGGGTTCCCGCCCCACCAGCCCATGTTCGAGACCGGCCACGAGTTCCGTGATGGGCCCGGATACAGCTGCGAGCGACTGCAGTGCCGGAGCGGCCCGAGCCTTGAGCGGGGCCCGGTCGAGCCTCGTGGTCCGTTCGCGAATGGGCCGATCGCCATCAAGGATGCACGTGGCGGCACCGACTCGGTGGTGTCTGGGTGTGCTCAGAGCGAGACCATCCCGAACGGTGAAGGGGTGTCCAAGCAACCGGTCATCTACCCGTGGATGAAAAGGATCCATATTAGTACAGGTAGGTTAAGCTGTATTTACTACCGCTCGAGCTAGGCGGCGTGTCCGCTCGTAAAGAAAGGCGGGCGGGCCCCATCAAAGGGCCGTTCGGCAGATTTATGTCGGGCCTGTGTGGTGGCCGGATAATTACACCCGCCATAAATTTTTATTGCGGACCAATTGCGTTACCGGCCATGTGGCATTTGCAATTCGACCCATTGATGTTGCCCTGAATCGACAAGTTGCCTTTTAAGTCGTGCCACGGCAGCTGCCGCTTGTAAAATATTCTGCGGGAAGTGCGGCCGATCGGCGTCCGGATTCAGGCCGACGGGGCTCACTCCCTGCGTGTTTATGCCTCCGTAGTGAATCCCAATTTCAACGGCGGGGAGTTAAAGCGCTCCCGTACGGCCTACACGAGGCAGCAGGTGCTGGAGCTTGAGAAGGAGTTCCACTTCAACCGCTACCTGACCCGACGGCGGCGCATCGAGATCGCGCATGTGCTCTGTCTCACCGAGAGGCAGATCAAGATCTGGTTCCAGAACCGCAGGATGAAGTGGAAAAAGGACCACAAACTGCCCAACACCAAGGTCAAACTCAGCGCCTCGTCTGCTTCGGCCTCGCAGGGTGCCGCCTGAGGCAGCGTACCCTTTGGACTGTAACATACGCACAAGTCCGTGCATGAGCCCGAATCTCCAGCGGTTCGCATCGCAATGGGTACGAGTACCTCCCACATTCGTGTTGAACTCCTGGATCACATAGCCCACGTTTTGGGGTGTTCATGTCGCGTCGGCGGGGTGGTCGACCGGTACGGAGAGCCGCGCTATGCGCTGCCATTTGTGTTCACGGTTTGAGTCGTGTTGTTATACACTGGTGGTGATACTGTACTTGGTGATGAGTCGTGCATGCTCTGTCTCCTTGTTTATCGACGTTTAGGAGTGATATCGTCGTTAGGTGTTCGATGCCTGTTAACGCCCAATCACACGGCTTGCTATTATGTGTGTGTTTCATTGTTAGACATTTCCATGTAAATAAATCTACTTTTTTTATCTTATCCTGTACGAGGCATCATGTAAATTATAATGTTCGTGTAACTTATTTTATATCCGTTGGGTTCATATTTGTTGTATTTCCAGTGGAGGGAGAGTTCAACTGTTTGGGTCGTTTGTGAGGATCCGGGATCATGGAATAGAAATGTCATTTCGTGGTTCGTCTGTCCAACCTGTCGCTCGAGTGTGTGACTGAGTGAGTGTAAGTGTAATAAATAAATAAATATATATATATAGACATATATATATATATATATATATATATATTTGTGTGTGTGTGTATATATGTATACATATATATATTTATATATAATATATAATGTTTGTGTGTACACATGCGTACACCTTGTGTGTGTGATCGTTGGGTAAAGCTGTGATGTTGTGCACACGTGATCATGGGAATAAACCAATTTCAACCTTTTTTCCTTGTTGGTATCATTTTGCGAAACCGGTTTCGCAATGTCTTGGGTCAAGACCTGTCTTGGTGTGAGACACCCGCAGCACAAGACGACGAAACTTCGCTTCACCCTCATCGAGTGAGTGGTCGTGTGATCAATAAGTTCATGCCCTGTGTGTAATATACCTCCATAATGCACTTATAACATCGAGGGAATGGAATCTTTTGATTTGTTGAACCTTTTTAAAAACAACGTTAAACTTTCATTTTAAACGACCCTCCATTTTTAATTTCTACTTGCTCATTAAATGCGCCACAATGTACACAACGCGCGTGCTCCTTCGTATTTATAAGGTACGTACACATACTGATGCACTATATAATTACCGACGATCCTTTAAATGATTGTTTTGACCGATAAGTGTGTAATCAGTAACAGTTTTGATGAAATATTTTATGTTATAATTTTATAATTTAAATATTTATCCGTTTGTGTTGGAGGCACAAAGCATCTGATGAAATGAGGAACCTTTTCGACCTCTGGATTGTGTGCATTGAATGCTAAATACGAGCGTTTAATGACCTGTCAATATCATTTTACACATTCTCTCACTCCTTTATATACTTTCATATTTTTCACAATTATTTAATTCCCATAATAAGTCTCCACGCGAGCCACAAATCTTACAAAATGGTTTTGGGCAATAACACACGAAGGTAACCAAACGCGCTCACCTGGCTCCGAGTCCACGACTCCGGCTACCTGGTGACCTGCAGCCCTGATTATTATTAATAAACTACCTCTTGTATATAATTCAATTCCATCCGAAGGTATCGATCACGCGTTTAATGAACAGAAATCACGGAACGTGCGGAAAGGTTATTAATCTGTGCCATTTGTAACGAGTTTTTCGTGTCATTCTCACCGACTGAAGTACCTGTAATGTCCAGGTAAATAGCCCAAAAGGTATGTTACGTTTTGCAAATGTTGAGATGACTACGTGCCAGAGAGAGAGAGAGAGAGAGAACTGAACCTCAGGCTCATCGCTCTTTGTCGACAGACATTTCTGCAACGTTTTCCTTCGTGTCCACGACGTTACGGACATTTGGTTGAGGCCATGTACAAAGAATTTGTAAGGGTGCATTCATTGCGTCGGACGCAAAATTAATTACGAACAAACATGTCGGACAGCGAATTGTCCACCTTGGCCACGGAAGCCTCGCAGTGTCCACATCCAGACTCACCAATTCTAAAGACTATTTTCCTCGGTACACATCGTCTATCACAAAGCCTTTCGTCTTCCAATGTACATATAACTCTCTACGTGTTGTACATATTTATAATGTTAGTGCCACCCCTGGTTTGACGTTCCTATCGCCAGACTGGCCTAGACAAGGGACAGGGGTCATCCGTTGGCCACCCTTTGTCCTTTTCTCATGGCAACAGCAAGGCGTGGCCGTTGGGTCCCCGTCGGTTCCGACGGGTCTCTGCGAAGTGCACGGCGTGAGCGGACCTCAGAAAATCTCTGCGGTGAAAGTCCACCGTTCGCCCGGTCCTCCTTTGTCGGCCATTAGGGTGTCATTGCGAGGCCGGGTGGGGAGAGCGGTCTCTCGCCGCCCTTATCGCCGTCTCTGCAGAGCTGTCCGGATGATAGAGAACGCGCCGGAGCATGCACCGGGGTCATGCAGGGGACACGTTTTCTGTTCGATTGGACGCACTTATGGCACGGAAGGCTGACCTGCAGAACCCTTGACCTCACCCAGTGGCGCGACCGGCTCGGGCGGTACTTTGGGGCCAGACACTGAACCGAAGAAAGCAAAATGGCGGAGATACATGCCATTATGTACACCTACTGTACAAGGAATAAAGCAGCATCACGCCAAGCCTTCTCCGCATCACACATTATGTGCCAATCACGTGTATCTTCGCCATCGTTTGGTACTTACCGATAATAATGCTAACTTGGCAAATAGTAATCATGAACACCTCGCCGAGTCAGTCATTCCTACCTGTAAAACACACAATCATATAATTAGAAACACATCACGGTGTGATATTTAAAAATATAACTCGGTAATTCTGGTAGTAATCATGAAACACATTTCAGTGAGTAATATCTTGAACTAACTAAACAGGTAGAAGTCATTTTTTTAAAAAACATGCAATCTCAGTGACCGATTTTTAACGATAACTAAGTACGTACACAAGTCAGTGCACGATTCGTAAACCGATGAAAGGAAGAGAGTGATGATTAAACAGCAGGTGATACTTACCGAAACAAGGAGCATTCTACAAAGTACATCAGCCGGTGATACTTACCTAAACAGGGAGCATTCCTATAAAGTACATCAGCCGGTGATACTTACCTAAACAGGGAGCATTCCTATAAAGTACATCAGCCAGTGATACTTACCTGAACAGGGAGCATTCCATAAAGTACACAGCCGGTGATACTTACCTAAACAGGGAGCATTCCTATAAAGTACATCAGCCAGTGATACTTACCTGAACAGGAGCATTCCTATAAAGTACATCAGCCGGTGATACTTACCTAAACAGGGAGCATTCCTATAAAGTACATCAGCCAGTGATACTTACCTAAACAGGGAGCATTCCTATAAAGTACATCAGCCGGTGATACTTACCTAAACAGGGAGCATTCCTATAAAGTACATCAGCCAGTGATACTTACCTGAACAGGGAGCATTCCCATAAAAGTACATCAGCCGGTGATACTTACCTAAACAGGGAGCATTCCTATAAAGTACATCAGCGCGGTGATACCTAAACAGGGAGCATTCCATAAAGTACATCAGCCAGTGATATTTACAAACAGGGAGCATTCCTATAAAGTACATCAGCCAGTGATACTTACCGAAACAGGGAGCATTCCATAAAGTACATCAGACGGTGATACTTACCTAAACAGGAGCATTCCTATAAAGTAATCAGCCGTGATACTTACCTAAACAGGGAGCATTCCTATAAATACATCAGCCGGTGATACTTACCTAAACAGGGAGCATTCCTATAAAGTACATCAGCCGTGATACTTACCTAAACAGGGAGCATTCCAATAAAGTACATCAGCCAGTGATACTTTCCTAAACAGGGAGCATTCCTACAAAGTACATCAGCCAGTGATACTTTCCTAAACAGGGAGCATTCTATAAAGTACATCAGCCAGTGATACTTACCGAAACAGGGAGCACTCTATAAAGTACATCAGCCAGTGATACTTACCTAAACAGGGAGCATTCCAATAAAGTACATCAGCCGGTGATACTTACCTAAACAGGGAGCATTCCTATAAAGTACATCAGCGGTGATACTTACCTAAACAGGGAGCATTCCTATAAAGTACATCAGCCGTGATACTTACCTAAACAGGGAGCATTCCTATAAAGTCATACAGCCGGTGATACTTACCTAAACAGGGAGCATTCCAATAAAGTACATCAGCCAGTGATACTTTCCTAAACAGGGAGCATTCCTACAAAGTACATCAGCCAGTGATACTTTCCTAAACAGGAGCATTCCTATAAAGTACATCAGCCAGTGATACTTTCCTAAACAGGGAGCATTCCTACAAAGTACATCAGCCAGTGATACTTTCCTAAACAGGGAGCATTCCTATAAAGTACATCAGCCAGTGATACTTTCCTAAACAGGGAGCATTCCTACAAAGTACATCAGCCAGTTACTTCCTAAACAGGGAGCATTCCTATAAAGTACATCAGCCCGTGATACCTAAACAGGGAGCATTCCTATAAAGTACATCAGCCGGTGATACCTAAACAGGAGCATTCCAAAAAGTACATCAGCCAGTGATACTTACCTAAACAGGGAGCATTCTATAAAGTACATCAGCCAGTGATACTTCCGAAACAGGGAGCATTCCTTAAAGTACATCAGCCAGTGATTCTTACCTAAACAGGGGGCATTCCTATAAAGTACATCAGCCAGTGATACTTACCTAAACAGGAGCATTCCTATAAATTACATCAGCCAGTGATACTTACCTAAACAGGGAGCATTTCTATAAATACATCAGCCAGTGATACTTTCCTAAACAGGGAGCATTCTACAAAGTACATCAGCAGTGATACTTACCTAAACAGGGAGCATTCCTATAAAGTACATCAGCCAGTGATATACTTTCAAACAGGGAGCATTCCTATAAAGTACATCAGCCAGTGATACTTTCCTAAACAGGGAGCATTCCTATAAAGTACATCAGCCAGTGATACTTACCTAAACAGGGAGCATTCCTACAAAATACATCAGCCAGTGATACTTACCAAACAGGGAGCATTCCTATAAAGTACATCAGCCAGTGATACTTACCTAAACAGGGAGCATTCCATAAAGTACATCAGCCAGTGATACTTACCTAAACAGGGAGCATTCCTAAAAGTACATCAGCAGTGATACTTACCTAAACAGGGAGCATTCCTATAAAGTACATCAGCCAGTGATACTTACCTAAACAGGGAGCATTCCTATAAAGTACATCAGCCAGTGATACTTACCTAAACAGGGAGCATTCCTATAAAGTACATCAGCCTATGATACTTACCTAAACAGGGAGCATTCCCATAAAGTACATCAGCCAGTGATACTTACCTAAACAGGGAGCATTCCTATAAAGTACATCAGCCAGTGATACTTACCTAAACGGGACATTCCCATAAAATAAATCACCAGTGATACTTACCTAAACAGGGAGCATTCCTATAAAGTACATCAGCCAGTGATACTTACCTAAACAGGGAGCATTCCATAAAGTACATCAGCCAGTGATACTTACCTAAACAGGGAGCATTCCATAAAGTACATCAGCCAGTGATACTTACCTAACAAGGAGAATTCCTATAAAGTACATCAGCCAGTGATACTTACCTAAACAGGGAGCATATTCATAAAGTACATCAGCCAGTGATACTTACCTAAACAGGGAGCATTCCTATAAAGTACATCAGCCGTGATACTTACCTAAACAGGGAGCATTCCTATAAAGTACATCAGCCAGTGATACTTACCTAAACAGGAGGCATTCCCATAAAGTACATCAGCCAGTGATACTTACCTAAACAGGGAGCATTCCCATAAAGTACATCAGCCAGTGATACTTACCTAAACAGGGAGCATTCCTATAAAGTACATCAGCCAGTGATACTTACCTAAAAAGGGAGCATTCCTATAAAGTACATCAGCCAGTGATACTTACCTAAACAGGGAGCATTCCTATAAAGTACATCAGCCAGTGATACTTACCTTAACAGGAGCATTCCATAAAGTACATCAGCCAGTGATACTTACCTAAACAGGGAGCATTCCTATAAATACATCAGCCAGTGATACTTACCTAAACAGGGAGCATTCCTATAAAGTACATCAGCCAGTGATACTTACCTAAACAGGAGCATTCCATAAAGTACATCAGCCATGATACTTACCTAAACGGAGCATTCCCATAAAGTACATCAGCCAGTGATACTTACCTAAACAGGGAGCATTCCCATAAAGTACATCAGCCAGTGATACTTACCTAAACAGGGAGCATTCCTATAAAGTTACATCAGCCAGTGATACTTACCTAAACAGGGAGCATTCCCATAAAGTACATCAGCCAGTGATACTTACCTAAACAGGGAGCATTCCCATAAAGTACATCAGCCAGTGATACTTACCTAAACAGGGAGCATTCCTATAAAGTACATCAGCCGGTGATACTTACCTAAACAGGGAGCATTCCTATAAAGTACATCAGCCAGTGATACTTACCTAAACAGGGAGCATTCCTATAAAGTACATCAGCCAGTGATACTTACCTAAACAGGGAGCATTCCCATAAAGTACATCAGCCAGTGATACTTACCTAAACAGGGAGCATTCCTATAAAGTACATCAGCCGTGATACTTACCTAAACAGGGAGCATTCCTATAAAGTACATCAGCCGTGATACTTACCTAAACAGGAGCATTCCTATAAAGTACATCAGCCAGTGATACTTACCTGAACAGGGAGCATTCCATAAAGTACATCAGCCAGTGATACTTACCTAAACAGGGAGCATTCCTATAAAGTACATCAGCCAGTGATACTTACCTAAACAGGGAGCATTCCCATAAAGTACATCAGCCAGTGATACTTACCTAAACAGGGGAGCATTCCTATAAAGTACATCAGCCGGTGATACTTACCTAAACAGGGAGCATTCCTATAAAGTACATCAGCCAGTGATACTTACCTGAACAGGGAGCATTCCCATAAAGTACATCAGCCAGTGATACTTACCTAACAGGGAGCATTCCTATAAAGTACATCAGCCGGTGATACTTACCTAAACAGGGAGCCTTCCTATTAAGTACATCAGCCAGTGATACTTACCTAAACAGGGAGCATTCCCATAAAGTACATCAGCCAGTGATACTACCTAAACAGGGAGCATTCCCATAAAGTACATCAGCCAGTGATACTTACCTAAACGGAGCATTCCTATAAGTACATCAGCCGGTATACTTACCTAAACAGGGAGCATTCCTATAAAGTACATCAGCCAGTGATACTTACCTAAACAGGGAGCATTCCTATAAAGTACATCAAGCGGTGATACTTACCTACAGGGAGCATTCCAATAAAGTACATCAGCCCGGTGATACTTACCTAAACAGGGAGCATTCCTATAAAGTACATCAGCCAGTGATACTTACCTAAACAGGGAGCATTCCCATAAAGTACATCAGCCAGTGATACTTACCTAAACAGGGAGCATTCCCATAAAGACATCAGCCAGTGATACTTACCTAAACAGGGAGCATTCCTATAAAGTACATCAGCCGTGATACTTACCTAAACAGGGAGCATTCCTATAAAGTACATCAGCCAGTGATACTTACCTAAACAGGGAGCATTCCCATAAAGTACATCAGCCGCCAGAATACTTACCTAAACAGGGAGCATTCCCATAAAGTACATCAGCCAGTGATACTTACCTCAAACTACGTAATCAGGAATGAATAATTCAAACACACCTCCTTTTTTGTGTTTCTTCGACTATTGTGTGTCTCTTATTAGAAGTTTTCAACAACTCAGATACTTACTGAAAACGACCCAAGCACAAAGTAATCATTAAAATCACCCTGATTTGAACAAAGAAGGTAGTAATTATTATTAAAAATCACTTCAATGTAAGATTCTGCAATGAGTGGAGCGAGTAGTGTAGTAGTTGTCTTTAACAAACAACTCAACAAGTTTTCCTAATGTACAACTAGCATGGGTAGTAGCGTCCGTATTACAGGGCATTGTTTTAGCCTTTGATGTATCTTCAGACGAGTAAATCTCAGTATTGCTCGTACTGGTAAACAGATACTCACCACCTCTACTTCAACAAAGAACTACTTCAGTTATGTACATATAACAACCTTGTCACGCCCTACTTACCGAGGCAGCACTCATCTTACAGGGCATTAATTAACTCAGCCTTTAGTGCTTATGATAAAATTTTAACTCAACATATTACACACACACCACACACACACACACACACACAACACCCACACACACACACACACACACACACACACACAACACACACACACACAACACACCGGATATACAACATACATACATACATACATACATACACATACACACACACGGGATATACAACACACACACACACACACACACACACACACACCGGATATACAACACACAACACACACACACACACACCGGATATACAACATACACACACACACACTAGATATACAAATACATACATACATACATACACATACACACACACACCGGATATACAACACACACACACACACACACACCAGATATACAACACACACACACACACACGCACACACACACACACCGGATATAAAACACACACACCGGATATACAACATACATACACAGTAACACACCACACACGGATATACAACAAACCATACCATACATAATACACACACACACACACAACCGGAATATTACAACACACATACATACATACATACACACACACACCGGATATACAACACACATACTACACACACACACACACACCGGATATACAACATACATACATACATACATACACACACCGGATATACAACACACATACATACATACACACACACACACCGGATATACAACATACATACATACATACACACACCGGATATACAGCACACATACATACATACATACATACACACACCGGATATACAACATACATACATACATACAACCTACACACACCGGATATACAACACACATACATACATACACACACACACACACCGGATATACAACATACATACATACATTCATACACACACCGGATATACAACACACATACATACATACACACACACACGGATATACAACACACATACATACACACATACACACACACCGGATATACAAGATACATACATACATACATACATACACATACACACACACACACACCGGATATACAACACATACATACATACATACAGACACACACACCGGATATACAACATACATACATACATACATACACACACCGGATATAACACACAACATACATACATACAACACACACACACCGGATATACAACATACATACATACATACACACCACACCAAGATATACAACACACATACACCGGATATACAACATACATACATACACACACACACACACCGGATATACAACATACATATACACACACACACACACACACACACACACCGGATATACAACATACATACATACACACACACACACACCGGATATACAACATACATACATACATACACACACACCAGATATACAACACACATACACCGGATATACAACATACATACATACACACACACACAACCGGATATACAACATACTATAACACAACACACACACACACACCACACCGGATAACACATACATACATACATACATACATAACACACACACACACACCGGATATACAACATACATACATACACACACACACACCGGATATACAACATACATACATACACACACACACACACACACCGGATATTCAACATACATACATACATACATACATACACACACACACACACCGGATATTACAACATACATACATACACACACACACACCGGATATACAACATACATTACATACACACACACACACACACACACCGGATATACAACATACATACATACATACATACATACACACACACAACACACACACACACCGGATATACAACATACATACATACATACACACACACACACACAACACACCGGATATACCATACATACATACATACATACACACACACACGCCACCGGATATTACAACACACACACACACACACACACACACACACACACACACCGATATACAACATCATACATACATACATACATACACACACACACCGGATATACAACATACATACTACATACATAATGCAACACACACACACCGGGATATCAACATACATACATACATACATACACACACACACACACCGGATATAACAACACACACACACCACACAATACACGGATATACAACATACACACACACACACACACACGGGATACATACAACATACACACACACACACCGGATATACAACACACACACACACACACGGATATACAACATACACACACACACACACCGATATACAACATACACACACACACACACCGGATTACAACATACATACATACATACTACATACATACATACATACACATACACACACGGGATATACAACACACACACACACACACACACACACACACCGGATAACAACACACCACACGATATACAACATACACACACACACACACACGGATATACAACATACATACATACATACATACACATACACACACACGGGATATACAGCATACCACACACACACACACACACACACACACACCGGATATACAACATACATACATACATACACACACACACACCGGATATACAACACACATACATACATACATACAGACACACACACCGGGATATACAACATACATACATACATTCATACACACACCGGATATACAACACACATACATACATACACACAACACACGGATATACAACAACATACATACACACATACACACACACCGGATATACAAGATACATACATACATACATTACTACATACATACATCCACACACACACACACCGGATATACAACACACATACATACATACATACAGACACACACACACCGGATATACAACATACATACATACATACATACACAAACCGGATATAACACACATACATACATACACACACACACACACACACCGGATATACAACATACATACATACATACACACACAACACCGGATATACAACACACCATACATACATACACAACACACCACACCGGATATACAACATACATACATACATACACACACACACACACACCGGATATACAACACACATACATACATACACACACACACACACCGGATATACAACATATACATACATACACACACACACAGATATACAACACACATAACACCCGGATATTACAACATACATACATACACACACACACACACACACACGGATATACAACATACATATACACACACACACACACCACACACACACCGGATATACAACATACATACATACACACACACACACACACACGGATATACAACATACATACATACATACACACACACCAGATATACAACACACATACACCGATATAAAACAACATACATACACACACACACACACCGGATATTACAACATACATATACACACACACACACACACACACACACAACCGGGGATATACAACATACATACATACATACATACACACACACACACACCGGATATACAACATACATACATTACACACACACACACCGGAATATACAAATACATACCATACACACACACACACACACCGGATATACAACATACATACATACATACATACATACACACACACACACACACACCGGATATACAACATACATACATACATTACATTACACACACACACACACACACACCGGATATACAACATACATACATACATACAATAACACACACACGCACATCGCGATATACAACACACACACAACACACACACACACACACACACACCACACACACACACACCGGAATACAACATACATACATACATACATACACACAACACACCGGATATACAACATAATACATACATACTACATACATACACACACACACACACACACCGGATATACAACATACATAAACTACATACCACACACACACCGGATATACAACACACACACACACACACACATTCACTGGATATACAACATACACACACACACACACACGGATATACAACATACACACACACACCGGTAATATAACACCACACACACACACAGGGATATACAACATACACACACACACACACGGATAACAACATACACACCACACACACACCGATATACAACATACATACATACATACATACACATACACACACGGGATATACAACACACACACACACACACACAACACACACCGGATATACAACACACACACACCGGATATACAACATACACACACACACACACACTGGATATACAACATACATACATACATACATACACATACACACACACGGGATTACAGCATACACACACACACACACACACACAACACACACACAACACACACACACACACACACACACACCGGATATACAACATACATACATACATACATCACCACACACACACCGGATATACAACACACATACATACATACATACAGACACACACACCGGATATACAACACACATACACACAACACACACACACACACACCACACACACCGGATATACAACACACACACACTGGATATACAACATACACACACACACCGGATATACAAACACATACATACATACACACACACACACGGATATACAACATTACATACATACACACATACACACACACCGGATATACAACACACATACATACATACACACACACACACACACATATAAGATATATACCAATATACATATCAGACAAACACATCCATTTATATAAACAGGGGGCTGCAAAAGTAGGTATACAGTAAGGAATGTACCAGCTATTATCATTACTGTATACCTACTTTTGCAGCCCCCTGTTTATATATCCACAGCTGTATGAGATGTACACACATACGTATTAGATGTACACACATGGATATGAGATATTCTTGGGGAAAATGCCAGGGGCATAGAAAAGGCCCCTTTATATGGTACGCGCTACGTGGCAAACAATAGAAAAAAAGAAGGGACATTCCATGGCTTGTGGAAAATGCCAAACTATAGAAAAGAAGGCACATTCAAAAAATCTCGTGTTCATGCTGTACTACCCTTGTGTTCTTCGGAGGAACCAAGTGATTGTGTAGAAAGTTCATATAACGAGGATCCATTTTGTAAACAAATTGATCACACACTCACACTTATCTTGTGTGTTTTAATTTTCATGGTACAACACACACACACACACACACACACACAACCATTATCTTGTGTGTTTAATTTTCATGTCACCACACACAAAAAGTTATAAAGTTTGTGTACTCCGGGTATTAACCTATATATGTCGGTCTCCCTTTTATGAATTTTCTACACCATCACTTGGTTCCCCGAAGAACACAAGGGTATAGCATGAACACGAGATTTTTTGAATGTCCCTTCTTTTCTATAAATGCGTGGGATATTTTTTCCAAAGTCCACTTTTATGGGTGTCCCTCCATAATTTTTGCTCTGTCCCTAATTATGCGGCTGCGGGTAACTTCGAAGTCTCAACAAGTGTCCCTCTATTCATATTCAGAATTTCACGAACTTTCAACCAAGTTATGATCCATCGCTTTTGATAATGTTACTGTCAGAGTCAAGATTTTTCTCCGTCCAACTTTTTGGGGTTCGTCCCTATGAGCAAAAATAGGGAAATAGCCCTGGGCACTCACCTGGTAGAATAATGATACTGATTAGGAAGTCAACGTGGGATGGAATCAGAAAAATGTACCAATGAACCAATGTTGTAGCAAATACCTATTTCTGGGGGCAACCCCCCACTCCCCCGTAAACCCCCTTAGACCCCGATTTTTTTTCAAAAAAAATAGCATGGTCAAAGGTGATGATGGTTGTGGTCAAGTTTCATCAATACTGTGTGTGTGTGGTTTTGGACAAGAAAGCAAATACCTATTTTGGGGGGCAATGCCCAAAAATAATTTTCAGTCGCTTTGTTAAAATTGCATACGGAGAAACTATTCCATATGGTTTCTCTGTGTGCAAGGAGGGGTGCTTCTGCAGGATTCTCTGCTTCGAACAACACCGCCGTTGCATACCTGTACCGCACAAGAACAGAACTCAAGCTAATAGATAATCATCAAAAAGTAGCAAAAATGCAAAAACTATGGCACATAGGTTGAATTTGTTTTGAAAGCCATTAATTAGACGGTTTGGCCAATGTATATTCCAGGTTTCAGCAAGTTTCAATGTATAGCCTTTGAGATATGAGTGCCAACATATTTCGGATGGACGGACAAACTGACAGACACCAACGTGAGTTTTTATGGTTTTTGTTAAAAACTCAAGAATGCGGAAATGGACGTTGCTGAAATTTGGAACATATGACCTCAACGTACGAAGGATTCACTTCTGAAATTGGCAGCTGATTTCGTGCAGTGGAAGCCGTGAAATGAAGTTGTCAGATCCTGTGTTAAAGTTGCACACAGAGAAACCGTTCCAGATAACGAGAGGGGCGCTTCGTGCCTCCTTTAATATACACACAGATATATTAGATGTTCACACATGTACATTAGATAAACACACATGCACATTAGATGAATACACACAGACATCTATAATAATAAATGTGTGTCAGTCAGTGTGTGTGTCCTCCATAACTCCAAAACCATCAAACTGAGCAGCCTGAAACTTTGCAAGCATACCAAGGGAAATCCAAGGGAGTGCATGAGTGAAAATTGTGTGCTTGAGTTAATGAAAACACCCTTTTTGAAGATAATTAACTGCCTTATTTTATTATATCCTGTATCAGGTGCATCCTTGGACACCTCACTCTCGCTGGGGTCTTAATCCCCCATTTTGTTTGGCCTGCTCAACAATGTCTTGAGTTGGAACAGGCCACAACGATTTCTTCACTATAAAGTTGTTTTTTTCCACTTTCCTCACTTATATCATCGAATGCCTGAGCATCACACCTACGAATCACTGGATACATTGCAATGCTTATAAACGCCCAGAGACGCCAACATTTGTGGCTTTGTTTCATTTCCAGACATGCCATAACCTCGAGAATCTCTTAAACTAAGGAAAATTACAAAATTTAAGCTCCAGAATTGAACTCAGCAGCAGTTCCAACTGCTATAAAAAGTGTTCATTTGTCTAAGTCGGATATAGTTTGATATTTCGGGCATCTCCGGGATTTGTTCAATATGACAGATCAGATGCTGTCCATCTGCACGACCACCTGCCTGTGTGGTGCCCCGCAGTGTCATGCGGTGCTAAGCCTGTCATTCTTTATTAACAGTTGGATGGATGGATGGAGGGATGGGATGGATAGAAGGTATGGATGAAGGGATCGGTGGACCAAACCGATTCTCCTCCTCCCCGCCCCACGCCTTTCATCATCTCCCTCCTCTCTCTACCCCCTCCTCCTCTCTCCCCCCTCCTCCTCTCTCCCCTTCTGTCCTCTCTCCCCTCCCCCCCTTCCTCACTTCCCCCCCCCCCTTTCTCACTATACCTCCCCTCTCTCGCTCTCTCCCCTTCCTCGCTTCCCCACCCCTCTTCCTCTCTCTCTCTCTCTCTCCTCTCTCTCTCTCTCTCTCTTCTCTCTCTCTCTCTCTCTCTCTCTCTCTCTCTCTCTCTACCCCCCTCCTCCTCTCTCCCCCTCCCTCCTCTCTCCCCTTCTGTCCTCTCTCCCCCTCCCCCTTCCTCACCTCCCCCCCTTTCTCACTCTACCTCCCCTCTCCGCTCTCTCCCCTTCCTCGCTTCCCCACCCCTCTTCACTCTCTCTCCCTCTCTCTCTCTCCCTTCCTCTCCCTCCCCCTACCACATTCATAATGTTTCTCGTTAGCAAAGTAGAAAGAGGGAGGAGAGAGAGAGAGAGAGAAAGGAGAGAGAGGAGGACGGTGAGCAAGGATTGGGGGGGGGGTGATTAGCGGGGAGCAAGGAGGGGTGGGTTGAGCTCGGATGGAGTGAAGAAGGGAAAGCTAGGAAGGGGGAAGAGCCACGAATTTGAGGGGGGGTTGCGGGGAGAGCGACGCCTCACCTATCATCACTGTACATTCCGTGGGGGGGAGTGTGAGCGAGGATGAGGGGGAAGTAGAGGAAGGGGGGTTTGTAGGTAGGTAAGCTTGAGGGGAGGGGTTCTGGACTTGTGTTTGATAATGGGACTTGAGAGGGAAATGTGGGGAATGGTTCTCGACTTGTGTTTGGGAGTTGCACTTGTGGAGAAGGGGGCTGGGGGTAGTATAGGATTGAACGAAATGGGGTACGTTAATACAGCAGCGTAGACCACCCGGAGAGAGGAGGGGTTTTGGAAGAGGTAAGTGTGATGGAAGGGGGAGGAAATGCAGTTTGATTGGGAAGGGAAGGGTGATAATATGTGCCCAAACAGCAACATTTTCTTTTTAACCGCCAGGTTCTACATAAAACCAAGTGGGAGCATTTCAAACACTTGCTATCTACCTGGCAAAGGCCTGTCTGCATGCAGGTATGCTCACACATCCAGCGACACTCGCACCCCTCCGGTCGGCTCACTCCGAATCTGATTCGTACATGCCACACGATGGGGAAGCAGATTTAAATTCAAAACGAAACCATCAGTCCTTAACAGTCCCCTTGGCGTGGGATGGCGTGTCGTCAGTCCATCCACAAACACTTGCAACTTCTTCTCTGAAACTATACACACGATTTCGATGAGACTTGACCACAACCTTCATCACGCATGATGTACAAAAGTTTGTTCATACTATTTCAAAAATCGGAGTAGAGGTAGGTTTTCTGGGGAGGGGGTGGTATTACCCCCAAAATAGGTGTGTGCTATAACATTGGTTCATTGGTCCATTTTGCTGATTCCATCCAAAATTGATTTCCTCCTCATTATCATTATTCTACCAGGTGAGTACCCAGGGGTATTGCCCCTATTTTTTATGGTATTGTTGAGATCGTCTCATCATTCACTGTAATATTACTATAATTCGATGTTTGTGTGTGTGTGTGTGTGTGTGTGTGTGTGTGTGTGTGTGTGTGTCGCGCTACTCCTACAGTTCTGGGCTGATTACATCCAGACTTGCTGCATAGGATCACCAAAAGGCAGGTGAACGAGCGGGCCATTTCATAGATCCTCCTGGACCAATGGAACCAAAGTTTGCTCGAATTGTCAAAGCGTTTTAAACCAGTGAGTTGGTGCTCCATCCCATTGAAAGATGGCTCTTTGTAACAAGTTGTGGATTTTCTTGGAGTTGTGGAATATAAAACTCTCATGGCATGTTGAGATACGGAGTGCTGGTGACGGTGCAATCATTAAACTAATATGGTCCATGGATGTGAGGACGTGACAGGGCACACCAACGTTTACTTTTGGTGAATCCCTTTCGTGTTCATCCAATTCATGCACATTTTCTTATCCCCATATCCGACAATTGTGACGATTAACTAACTTTGCCTGATATGTGAAATGTCACTTCATCACTAAAAATGAGGTTTGATTTAAAAAAGAAAAGTTTATCCGACTCTATGCGTTCAATTTATTCTTGAGAAACATTTGCTCTTGTTTCATAATAATCCTCTTCTAAAAGTTTATGAACTGTTTGCATTTTATACCATTTAAACCTCAATTCTTTAAGAAGGACATCATGAACGGAGCTTTTCGGAATGTTTAACTCATCAAGTGATGCTCTCCGAATTGACCTGAATTTGACTTGATTGACCGGGCAAAATTAAATTCAAAAATATATCAAGCCATATATGAACACAAAATGTCAGTCGATGCTTTTCACAGCTCAAACCAACACGGCGGAACTCCGACCACGAGGTTGATGAACGTTTTTTTTACCTCCGCCACCGGAGGTGAAGGAGGTTATGTTTTCACCCCCTTTCTGTCTGTTTGTTTGTTTGTGTACAGGAAATCTCAAAAAGTTTTGCACGGATTCGGATGAAACTTGGTGGACAAGTTGGGTGTGTGACACAAGGACGAATTGATTCGATTCCGGTGAAGATTCAAATCCAGATCTGGATACGAGAGTTATTTAATTTTTAAAGTGATTCTTCACCATTGAGAGATTGGGCCAAAAACGATATCGTGGTGTAACGCACGATATTTCAAACATGTATGGGGCCCGATATGTTCTCATGGATCAGACATTACGTGGCGGAGGTATGCGCTCTACCGAGTGTCCTTCTAGTTTTACATGTATCTAAGTCAAAGTGGCAGTTGGTTTAATGAAAGCAGATTGCACAAAAAGGTGAAGCAACGGATGTCACTTAAAAAAAATATAGTTTCTACGCAACATGTTTATGGCAATTATACAAAGAATACTAACAGCAAATTATACAATCATGACACGGCCACACAGATCACCGGCTAAATTTCCTGAAAATGGCGCTTCCTTTCCTGATGCAGAACCGAGAACAAGCGGGCTTTCATGACGTGAACAGATATGTCACCAGTTCCAGTGAAAATAAAATAAAATCGGAAAGACAATAATACACCGCCTCTCACATAATTAATTTCAATGAAGCCTTTTCAATGCTCAACAGCAAACCACTATCCCCTTCCTTCAGGCTCAATCAAGCCCTCTCTGGTTCCTGAACTCTGTCTCCTGGCTTCTTGATCAAACATTTGGCTCCTCCTCTACAACTTCTCCCTGCTCCCTTGCGCACACTCTCAGGATCTTCCCTGAGCGAGGACCCTATCAGCAATAGCTATTGGGACGACCCCAGGCTGCTGTCCACACCCATATATATCCTGAAAATGGAATCGCCTTCATGCTCAGCCTACGGTTATATCGGGTCAATCAATGAATCTCTTCCATTGCACTTTTCATTTCGAAGCAAGATTTCAAAACGCTTTCCAAGGAAAGAAGAGTTTGAACTCGCTTGGAGGGTCAAACTTGTGTCGCACTCTCCATCCACGTGGTTTCACCTTGTCTTCTCTCCATCAAGTGGAACACTGTATAAAACTTATTGTCTACCTTTTCTTGCCTGAAAAATGTTGCGCATAATCCTTCTTGCATGCATCGTCGTCCATGACGCAGTGGCAAATAATATATCAGGTGTGATGAGGGCAACAGGACTTTCTATTCTTTCTTCTGTTATTTATTTTCTTTCTTGCTGTCTTGCTCCTGTGGTTTTCATTGTGAAATTTATTATAAAAGGGCTGTTAGCCTTTCAAGTTAGTGCTTATTTTGACAGCTCTTCTGTATGATTATGAACTGGTTAATCATGCACATGTTCACGCTCAACTCTGTTGTAATCGTACAGATAATAAACTGACGAAAATAAGATGAAACTCCAGTTGACATTTCTACATTCACACCACAAGCCAGTTACCCATGCTCACACAGGATTCTAAACGAGGTAGGCATGGAGGCGGAAAAAATGCAAATGGCGTCTTCTGTCATCGAGGCGGAAATCTGGGAGCAATGATTCATATTTATTGCCGCATCTGATGCAATGTAAATGTTGTAATGGCGGCGAGGTGCTCCATTTCAAACTGTTTGTTCGATATATATATATACTGTATATTGTTACGGCCACTGGTACCGAGTGTATTATGAGGGGGTTTAATCCCCGTTTGTTCTCGGAAGAGCCGGACCTGGGGCCACCGCTCACGATTAACTTTGTGGTGCGGTGGGTTGTTTTAGAACCACGAGTTCCAGTGTCCACTGTCTAATTATGCCGTTTAACTAGAGGTCACGTGGTTTCCTGAACGGGGAGCGCGCCCTCGGCAAAGCACCAATCTTATCTTGATTAGATCTTAATTAGGGCGGCCGAGCGTTTTAACCGCTGCTGCGTGCCGACTACTACAGGTCAATTTGTGTGGTAATTACCTCCCAGTCTATCGAGGTTCAGACAATGCTGGATCAATGTAAGGAAAGAACAAGTATGGACAGATTGGAGCGTCAACAAAGCAATTTATTAATAAGAAAATAAATAAATAAAAATAACTTTTTATTTCCTTGTGGTAAAAATAAGTTAATTAAAATCAATCAAAATAATCGCAAGCAAATAAATAATTAATCAGGCACTGATAGAAAAAGACACAAAGAGTGGATGCTTATCTTGGATTGACTCACTTAACAATTAAACACAGACAAGGGTACCCAGCAGATCATTCAGGGGGGAAGAGGAATCGTCTCGCTCACCAAATAGAAGTCGTACTTCAAATAAAAACGTCCTCAAATGTGTGAGCGTGCCTTGTCCGTTGCCAGCACCCAGCCTTTCCGTGCACCCACTCGCGTACAGGCTTGAACGCCAATCGACGTCACCCCCAAGAATCAGGCACGCCAAGAGCAGGACTCGAGGAGAAGGAGCATTAACGGTTCGAGCGTCACCCACCGCCAGG
>CM068956.1:145573957-145589917 GCA_035128595.1 Eptatretus atami | reverse complement strand
ATCATTTTTGGTACTAAATATATTAACAACCAACGTTGTCCAGGTGTTTTTGGAACACTCTGTACATACAAGCTTTTTGATGCCTCGGGTCCGTAATTTAAATTTGAATTGGTGTCAAGCCAGTGACCAATTGCAAGTTCATAAGATGACAATCAACTGTATTCTCCACAATGCTGCACCCCTTCGATGTTGTTTTATCTGCAGCCTGCGGCTGCTGGTTGGTTGCATCTTGTGGAAGCACAGCTGTGTCGCTGGTGCAGTGCCCCCTGTTACCAGTAAGCTGATACTCATTTTGCAGGCCTCAGAAGGATAAGGGAGCCGAGTCAACCCACCTGGTGTTATTTCAACGGTCGGGGCAGGGGCTCATTCTCAAGACACTAAAATCCTTCACCGTTAAGCCAACACCAGCATTACCTCTTAGATCATAACACTACACATTTTAATAACTCGTATTTACATTTAATAATAATAATAAAAACCATCTCACCATTCGGTATTTACATATAGAACTAGCTCATTGGTATTTACATGTAGAACTCGGTCACCAGGAGATCCTCATTGGGAACCAGCTAACCAGGTGAGGCAGAATTTTTGTTGAACCAGGCCAGTGATACCCTTACAGATCTGGAGCTTGTATTTTCCAGATGCTCGAGAATTTCCTGTACGCAGTGTGCGGCCGGTCCACCCATTTGTTGCACAAGGGGCATCGTTTAATGTCCGCACGCAGTAATTATGATTGCTTTGATGTTTATAGGATGCCATATGTCACATAAAGGTCTTTTTTTGAATCGATTTAGAAATAATTTTGCTGAGCACGAACAGCGAGCAATAACGGTTCACTAGCCTTGTGGGATGGCAAAGCACCTTGTTACGAGTACACACTTTGCGGCTTGAACACGTAGAGGGTACAGGCCGGTGCACCCTAAACGGGCCCTAAAATCTTCTTGTGTGCCCAACAATGGCTCACAACAACGGAGTGCTTATGAAATGAAGAATCACTGACGTTTTGGAACACTCTTCTCCAAGCGTGTTACAGGTGATGTTGAAGTGTAATTTGATTGAAGACGTGACTTCACTTACGATGCTTTGGCGTTTCCAGTCTCGCGTACAGGTGTGGTACCGCAGGTGGGACAGCAGCATTTCCGATGAACATGTGGAAAGCATTTTTAGAAATGAATTTTTATAATCCCTTCAATCGAGTGTGCTGAGGAATGTTACATCCTAACAATGATATTCATAAATTGCTGGGAATATTTCAGATGATACCCAGTTTACGTCGGTGTACGTAGTTAGGTGAACAAATCTTATGGATCAACGTCACACTTACATCTGCCCTGATGTTAACGGAGCAGATACGTGTGATGTTTCAGTTGTGGGGGAAGATTTTGAAGACTTAATTATGGATCGGTTGGGAACCAGATAGATCAATATAAACTTAAAAGGAGGGGGGGGGTCGGAGTTCTAATTACATCTAGACTTACAGAACGTGAGGGCTTGTGGATTGACTGGTAGAGTAATTTAACTGGATTAGTGATAGGAAACTCAGAGTGCTTGTGAGTGGAAGGATGTTTTGTTTGGAGGATGTAAGTCGTGGGATACCTAAGGCATCGGGACTAGGTCAATGATTATTCATGATTTCCATCAATGATTTAAACTGGGGTGAACATTCGGGTTTTTCCAAACTTGCAGATATAGGGACAAAGCTTCGAGGTAAGGTAGATAACAGAGAGGGTGGTGATCAAATTAAGGAAAGTCTAGATACTTTAACAGATCGGGCTTTTGGTCGATGTAGTTTAACTTAAACAAGCCAAAGGTGCTGGGAATGGGTAAGGAAAATGAAAATAGAGATTGCATGATACAAGGGACACTCTTAGAGCGTGTCACACAGAAGAAGGATCTGGGGGGTGGCTCTAGGTATGGGGGTTAAGTAGACGGCACAGTGCCAGGTAGTTACAGGTAAAACTAAAAGAAGGTTATTAGGAGAGGATATGATTGAGATGTTTAAGATAAGGAAACGTGCGGACAACATAAGTGTAGAACAGCTTTTCAACAGTAATAGGCAGTGATACCCATACGTACTATTGTAAATCCTTGTATAACCCGTGTATACCTCCTTGTAACTATGCTCATTTCATTAAATAATAATAAATAACCCAATCAATTTCAGTATCTTCGTAGCCCAGTGTTAAAGAACATCGGGGTAATTATTTGATCTGCGGTTTGAGTTTACCTAAGCACCACGGGACGACAACCGCTTGACAAACTTGTTTAAAGTCAATGTGATGAAGTCCGAGGATATCATTGATTTTTGTTGTTCTGCACCTGAGTTCTAGAAATTGTTACTTGACAAACTCTTTTGTCCATTTTCTGCCTCGGTGTGCACACGATGGCCTCACATTCTTATTTGGGTCTTATCAGTGCCGGAATGGATGAGCGCTGTCAAGCCAACAAACGGGATTTTCAGGAACACTTTTTATACGTGATTTCAATCCGCTGGTAAATGAAACAAAAATAAGAAAAATTATAAATCATTGGTTACATCGTTTGTCCTTCCAGGTGTGTTCGTATCTAGACTATAAGAGAGCCGTTTGTCTGTGTGTCCGTGTATGCGTCGCCATTTTTCTCAGAGATGGCTGAATGGATCTTCGTCAAACTTTCAGAGAAGTATTTCGACCCCCACAAAAAATAGACCGGACAACACCCAGTACACCTGCTAGTAATCTAAACTGTATATAAAAGCAGCAGAGTTTCTCCGTCCGCATTGCTTTATTCCAAGGAGATTTTGCCGTCGTACAGTAATACGAATGGTGCCATTGTACAGGTAATAATGTCTTCACTTGGAACAAAAATTTGTTACTTTAATCACAAACTTGCATGTTTTAAAAGCTCATGTTTCTGCAATTAAGGATGAAGAAGCGGGACCTGGAGCTTTAACGCAGCAGTTCCACCGATAAGATTTATTATTCTATCACAGCAGGCACCCTTTATAAGGACATGGGAGGAGTACACAAAAGGAAACCTAGTATCACGTAATCCGTCCACACCATCCGAATCCGTCCGCAACTTTTTGAGATATCGTGCTATATATCGGTTGAGCCCTATCTCTTAATGGTGAAGAATCACTAAAAAAAATTCTCGGATCCAGATTCAGATCTTCACCAAAATTGGATCATTCTTCCTTGTCACAAACGCAAAATGTCCACCAAGTTTCATTCGAATCCGTCCACAACTTTTTGAGTTATCCTGCACACAAACAGACAGAGAGGGGTGAAAACATAACCTCCTTCACCTTCGGTGGTGGAGGTAAATATATCTTCCATGAGCCACGCTATAAACAAGGTGTATGTACATCCTGTAGTGTAGTCGTATGCAAAAACATATCTTCCACCAGGCACATTATAACCGAGCTGCGCGACTTGTTCCACCATCCCGCTATGAAGATGCTTCACCGCATCTATTGCGAGTTGCTGAAGATGTTTCCCTCCTGCGCAAGTTGCACAATTAAAATGTAAAATGTTAGCATGGACCCTTGCATAAGTAATTGAAACGCTTCACGGAATCTATCGTGAGCTGAGCTGCCGAAGATGTCTGCCAGGCAGCTCTCAATCATGGAGCTCTTCCGCCCTGGTCCATCCACCTCAGGAGCACCAGCACCCTTGCCTGCTTATCCTGCATCCCCTTCGGTGAGTGACTCATCAGGATTCTCACCTGTTTCAACATCCCCACCTGCATTCCTTTCGGTGCACGACTCATCACCCTCACCTGTGTGGTCTTCAGACGACTCCATTGAGTTCACTGAATTTTAAATGATCATCATTTGAAAGGCTGCATGGGTTTGTGCAAATAATTATTTGAAATGGTACCTCCTGCTGTTGTTGTTTTTTACTTCTGCGGTACGTTTTGTTTATCACTTTAAAAAAACTGTTAATCACAGTCCTTCAATAAACATTGGAAACGATATCTGGTGTTGTTTTGTTTTTATTTGTAAACATTTTTTTAATGAAACTAATCATGTGCATTTGCGATTGAAAATATTTTAAAATTTTAAAAGTTTCCCTGATGAACCAGAGACCGCCGGGAACCTATCTCCCTTTTCCCCATTGAAACAATGCGCGAGATTTGTGGCTTTGCCATTCACTGATTCACCATTTGCGGCATTTTTCATAAATCAGGAACTGCCAGGAATCTATCTCCCTTTTTCCCATTGAAACAATGCCTCACTATTCGCGGCATTTTCCAGGAATGTTTCCCACGAATAGCGGGATCTGACAGTACTTATCAAACCTATATATATATATATATATATATATATATATATATATATATATATTTGAAGATAGATGGAAGGAGCACACTGCCAACAACAACCGCAGCCATGGCAACAACAATTACCTGTTATAAAAGATCCTTTTCCAGGTGTGTTATTTAATTTTACATCCTCATTAACACTCATAGATACACATGCAAAATGTTTGTGAAGTACAACATGCTGCCTTTTTATTAAACCCATCAGCGAAGCGATGGGAGGCACGCCTAGTATCACGTAAACGAAGACCTTATGTTCAGCCATTTAATAAAACCTTAACGCTCATTTTGCGTGCACCTGTGGGCAGCTGTTTCCCAACATGCATGAGTCGAACCCCTCATCAATGTCATTCATTTCCAAATCAAAACCACTTTTGAGATTAAATCCTTCAATTCATCACACCACCGAGGCTGTACGAGGTTATCTCATGGCCCCACTCCACCATTTCATCCATTCTCTTCGTCCATGCCTTTTGAGAGGGCTCAAACGTTGACCATTTTTTTCACCTGCATCCACCGGGTGTCACCTGTCTGAAAATGCATGATCTCCTTTGGTCATACAAACTATATTTCATCTTACCATCTTCATAGGTCTTCTTATTGGTCGTTTTTTTGTCCCTTGGATCTATTCCAGTAATTCTTTGGTCCAATGAGAGGGAAGTTGCTCATTACCAATGAGTCAGAATAATCTCAGATATAATTTTTGAACTGTATTTTATTCACATGCATGGAGCAGATGACGTTGATGAACAATTGACGTCACTGCTGCATTGGATTCCAGTTTTCGTAATCGGTAAACAAACCAAGTGTTTAACTTTGTTTGACCTCGAGTACATATCTACACCCAGGGATGGAAATCTTTGTCATGTTGTCCTTGTCTTGAACCTTTTTCACATTTCCATCAGACATGGTCCTTTGTGCTAAAATCAAATGCTCGATTGCAATATTGATGATCCTCATAACAGGGAGTCATGAGCTTAGCCACACAATTTATTCCATTTATTTGCCTTTTGGTTGAGTGGGGGAAAAGCGACGACAGTTTCAGTACTTCCGCAGGTACTTCATACGTATTAGGTCTCAGTGAGGTACGAAAGAGGTTAAAACTAAAGAGGTCGAATTTTTTTTTACATTGTCAAACGACGTGGCAAATATAAGGGTTAATTATGCTTGGGTGGGACATCCAGTGAACCTTTTGGGATTTCACAATCCTGTGTTTGCGGACATAATTACCGAGCATTCCACATGCACAAACAGGTGTATGAACGCACCTGCATTCCTGAACTGCACAAACTATCGCACACACACACACACACACACACACACACATTGTCAACTACAGTTTGTGTTTAAATCTTTACCCACAGGGAATGACAACGACGATGATAATGAACACTTATTGCCTTGTCTTTGCTCCTTTGTCTTTCTGTTTGTGCATTTGTTTTTATCTTTGTACGCGACCCCCGACCCCAACCATCCACACTTATTTCCTTCATGAACATCTCAATGTTTGATATCACCTGAAACACGGAACAAGTGGTGATCGGTAAGTCTGTGGCCTCGTACATAAGGAAATTAAAGACAAACCAAATTGTGTTACCATTTGTACCTTTTTCACACAATTTCAACTGTTAGACTGTCTATTTGTGTGTTTCCTCCTTCATCCCAGTTTATACTTTTGTAGATTTTACAGTGAAAACTTAAATCGTCACAAGTTTGTGAAAATTCATACACACACACACACGACACAGACACCCACACACAACACACACACCACACACAGGGTTTTCATAAAAATCGCACCACAAAGTTGTTTTTCTACCTTTTTAATTTCCCGTTGAAACAACATGAAACGTACACAGAAGAATCTTTGTAAATGTAGAATAAAATATCCGTATGTGTGTATATCTATATGTATATATACTGTATGTGTGTGTATATATGTATATATGTATATATACTGTATGTGTGTGTGTATATATGTATATATACTGTATGTGTGTGTATATATGTATATATACTGTATGTGTGTATATCTATATGTATATATACTGTATGTGTGTATATCTATAGTATTATATATGTATGTGTGTGATGATATGTATATATGTATATATACTGTATGTGTGTGTATATAATGTATATATACTGTATGTGTGTATATCTATGTATATATTACTGTATGTGTGTATAATCTATATGTATATATACTGTATGTGGTGTATATCTGATTGTATATTATTGTATTGTGTATATTTTATGATATATACTGTATGTGTGTGTGTATATATTTATATATATATATATATATACACTGATGTGTGTATTATATATATATATATATATATATATATATAATTATAATATATAACTGTATGTGTGTGTATATATATGTATATATACTGTTTGTGTGTGTATATTTATATGGTGTATATATAATAATATAATAATATATATATATTATATATCATTTTTGGCCTATCTATCAATTCAGAGAATTAGCCTGTGTTGACCCTTTTCACTTTAACATAATTGGTGGTTGAATTCATTGACGTGAGATGCAAGTCCTGTTCCAAATTCAATTCAATCGGATGAAAATTGAGGATTTTAGAAAGTGCACCTAAGTTGTTGACCTTTGGACTATGTTGACTTTTTGGCCTAAATTGACCTCCAAAATTATCGGGGGTTGAATTCAGTGACCTGATGTGCAAATGCTCTTCAAATTTTAAGTTAATCGGATTAAAATTGAGGATTCTAGAAATTCCGCCAATGTTGCCCTTTTGGCCTATGTTGACCTCAAAAATAATGGGTGTTTGAATTCCGTGAGCTGATATGCAAATCCTGTTCAAATTCCATTCGAATCTGTAACTTTTTGAAAATTGAGTAGTTCATCGAAACATGGCACTGACTGACTTGAAGCCAACACCAGGAATACTCACTAATTCAGTGTTATCCAGCGCAGCTAGCTATCCTACATATCAGATGATATTTGTCAATCTAATGAAAATTGACAATTTTAGAAATTTGAAAAAGTTGTTGACCTTTGGCCTATGATGACCTTTTGACATAAAAATAAATAGGATTCTCTTGGACCACCAATTCTACCATTTGCTGAAGTTTCGTGAAGATCGGTTTGAATTTGAGACCTGGAGGCGATTGAAGATGAGCGGACGAACAAACAAACGGAAGCGATCAATATACTTTTCGAGAAATTTTTTTGCCACGAAGCAAACAGATAGACAGACAAACGGACCCAAATGCAATTTCAGAGGGTTACAAAGTACACGTCATGCTTGGCACAATACTTGCAAAAACCACCCTCCTCCCCCCTAAAAAAGGTTGCCATGGATACATCAAATTGTCCATTTCATAAGGATTAAAATTGACGATCTTAATGAAAGCTCAGACCAATCGGATGAAAATTGACGATTTTTCAGATGATATTTGATGATTTTAGAAGTTTGACCATGAAATGACCTTTGACCCTTTGACCTCAAAAATAGTTGCTTTCCCAATTCAATATAAATTGCTTATACACCTTGCTATTGCTATGCACTAGCTGTTTAAATTTAAACTTGATAGGATGAAAATTGATGATTTTAGAAGCTTGATATTGAGTTAAACTTTGACATTTTGGCCTCAAAAAGAGTTGGTTTCCCAATTCAGTGACCCTAACATGAAAATCCTGTTCAACTTTCAAGTCAATCGGATGAAAAATAACGATTTTAGAAATTTGACTTCAAGATTTCATGTACGAGTACACCAGCTATCAGATTTTATGTACGAGTACACCAGCTATCAGATTTTATGTACGAGTACACCAGCTATCAGATTTTATGTACGAGTACACCAGCTATCAGATTTTATGACCAAGTACACCAGCGATCAGATTTTATGTTCGAGTACATCAGCTATCCGATATTATGTTCGAGTACACCAGCTATCCGATTTTATGTTCGAGTACACCAGCTATCCGATTTTTAGCCTCCAGTCCCACACCCCTCTGATTGGTTGGTCCAGTGGTTGTGCACTTGTCTTTGATCTATCTCGTCTGATTTAATTCCGCACACGAGTATAAACTGTCAGATTAGTGGTTTGTTGGCAAGACATCACAAGGTGTGCCATCCCTCGCATGGACATGAAGCCGGGTGTCCCATTCGCCGGCATTAGTTTGTGGATGTTGAAGACCCCCACGGTGTTCTTCATGCTGTCGGTGAGTTATCGCCGTTACCATGAACAAATTACAAATCCCTCCCTGCTGGGACTGTGGGTAGCAAATGATCCGGTGCTTTGGAAGTTCCTTGAGACCAGGTTACACTGCTTGACATCTCAGTGTGTTGTTCGCGTCTAGGCAGACGTTTCTCCACCATAAACAAACTGACCAGGTAATTCACATGTTACCCGTGATGGTTTTCTTGGGATATGAAGGGCAACCAATTATTGAAATTGATAACATAACATATGGCCCTCCATCCTTGATGTCATTCAAGCCGTACCACGAGGCCACATCGATCCACAGCTCTCTCTAATAGTTCACATCCAGAGTCCGAAGTCTCATCTCTCAACACTAACACCATTTTATGCCAAATCAAACCTTGACTTTTCCCATGAGACAAGACACTTCATAACTACATGACGTCATTTGCTTTGTACCAAAGACAAAACTAGTAAGCAATCCCAGAAATGACAGAACATATTTTATGTTCGATCATATCGTGCTGGAGCCCAATTACACAAGCCTCATGAGTCCACCCAAAGCAGCAAATGAAGGCAAGACTTGTGCAATTTGATGGTCCCTAATGAGGTTGGGAGTTTAATCCCATAGCGAGAATTTCGATCTGTGGAGAGAGTTCAAAACTTCTAATAGTCGGCCTCGTGAGCTAGTACCCTGAAGGATATCATATGGGATGTAAACACGTCTTGAATGAAAGACTCAACACTATGCGTAGCCATTCCTCTATCCACGTACCACCTATTCCGGTATAAGAAATTCCAACATAGCACTTTTTCCAAATATAGAGTTCATGGAACACCTTACCCTGTGCAGATGACATAAAATGCTGTCATATTTTATCCAAGTACAGCTAAATGGAAGGGCTTTGAAAGTGACAAAAAGGCAATTTGTGTTCAACAGTGTTGAATTATATAATTCAATTGAAATAAAATAAAGATTTTGAAGGTTGTAGGAAAACAAATCCAGAAGTTTACCGCTGTTGATGCACAGCATCTTTTAAACCATCCTATTTAAAACGTTGCATTTGTTCTTCATACCTGTTGTTTGTGTCCTTTATGACGTCCTTGAAAACAGTAAGTTTCCTGTTTGGAATGATTTTCAATTTTGTTTGATTGCCAGACAGGCAAACAGTCTAAAAATTCTTACTCCTCTCTATGCATGCACGATCGGGACAAATTCAGAGCCAAAGTAATGCTAAACTACAGGTTCGTTTTCCGATTCGTGTTCAAAATATAACATTCAATTTAAACTAAGTTGTTCCACGATCATGAACTCACGTTTGTAGACAGAAGTGAACCAATTGCTTAACCCAGCTTTTCGCTTTGCATGCACGAGGTAAATATCTCTGATATATTCGCTGCATCTATTTTAACGACTGTCAAACCTACTGATCATTAAAATCATATTGTCAATGAACATATCCAGGTGAATGTAGACATCCGGCTTTAAAATGTTTGATTTTTTTTCCCCAACGAACAGCGTTCTTCGTGATACAACACCAAACCTATGCGGCGCCAATGCGGCAGTCAACAGTCGGATAGATTTTTTTTCACCTTTCAGGGATCACAAGCAGAATTGGACAATGTTGAAAAAGACTAGAGAACAGACACATCCAATTGTCCCTCTTTTCACAGACGTTTTGGTCTTTTTACTTTTGAAAAACGTTTGAGAACCTTTAAGAAACTTTTGAAAACTCTTTACAAACTCTTTAGTAATTAATGGAGAAATTTTTAAAGAAACTTTTCACAAACTCTGAGAAACTTAGGAGAGACTTTGAGAAACTTTTTGAAAAACTTTTGATGAATTGAGTAGGATTTATTTTTGGAAACTATTGAGAATTTTTTGAGAAACTCTCTGAGAAACTTTTTTTGAGAAACTTTTGACAAACTGAGAATCTTTTGAGAGACTTTGTGAAACTTTTTGAGAAACATTTGAGGAATTGAGTAGGGTTTATTTTTTAGAAACTATTGAGAATTTTTGAGAAACTCTCTGAGAAATTTTTTTTGAAAAACTTTTGACAAACTCTGAGAAACTTTTGAGAGACTTGGAGAAACTTTTTGAGAAACTTTTGAGGAATGTAGGGTTTATTTTTAGAAACTATTGAGAATTATTGAGAAACTCTGAGAAACGTTTTTAAAAAAAACTTTTGACAAACTCGAAGAAACTTTTGAGAGACTTTTGACGGATTGAGTAGGGTTTATTTTTCGAAAATCTATTGAGAAATTTTTGTGAGAAACTCTCGAGGAAACTTTTTTTTGAGAAACTTCTTGACAAGCTCTGAGAACTTTCTGAGAGACTTTGTGAAACTTTTTGAGAACATTTGGAGGAATTGAGTAGGGTTTATTTTTTTACAAATTATTGAGAATTTTTGAGAAACTTCTGAGAAACCTTTTTTGAAAACTTTTGACAAACAGAACTTGAGAGACTTTGTGAAACTTTTTGAGAAACTTTTGACGAATTGAGAGAGGTTTTTTTTTTAGAAACTATTGAGAAGTTTTTGAGAAAGTCTCTGAGAAACTTTTTTTGAGAAAGCTTTTGAGAGACTTGTTTGAACTTTTTGAGAAACATTGAGGAATTGAGTAGGGTTCTTTTTTTCGAAACTATTGAGAAGTTTTTTAGAAACTGAGAAACTTTTGACAAACTGAGTACGCTTGGCAAACAAAAAATTTTTTTCGAATACAGATCAATAAGTACTTGAGTGCATGTCAGTGAGAAATTGTATTTTTGAAAGGGTTCAACAGAAATATGTGATGCAACAATCCCCCCCCCCCTCCAACCCACGCAAACTTTATGAAGAATTTTTTTACTTCTCCAACCTGAAAGTTTAAATGTAAACGAGAATGAACCCCATTGTGCCTCCTTCATGAAAACAACTCTATTCACTCTCCCCTGACCACAACCCTGCTTCTTAAGCTAGACCTCCATCCACTCGACTTCCTAAACTATATTCCATTCATCCTGGCAGTACTGTGCCATGTCTTCCAAGGAGAATGGTGACAAACTGTACATTTATGGTAGAATTTTTATTGGGTATGTTCTATAATTGCTGAGGCACGTGACCGGGCTAGGTCAACAACCGACCGCTCAATTGGTCTTGATGAAGACGTGGCTGAAGCCTTGTCTGATGCACAGGCAGATACCAGGGAGGGGCACAGGTAGAATTCGGTGTCGAAAGGTGTGAGGAACGAATTGATTTGGTGACTTGAGATGGGGCCCATGCACGGACAGAGATGTGGAGGGTGTGCGTGTCAGTGAGATGGACATAGAGACATAGATGGTCATGGTGGTGTGCCGGTGGACACAGATACGGAGGCTTGGATGTGACGGGTGAAGGCAGAGCAAGAAACGACGATGTGGTGGTGGACGATGCAGGAATTGCTCAATCGTTGACGCTGTTTTCAGAAAGAGGCCATTACAACACAGAGGGGATGGCCGTTAACACAGAGGGGATGGCCGTGAACACGTAGGGAGAGGCCGTTGACACTGAGGGAATGGCTGTGAAGTAACACGTAGGTACTGGCCGTTAACATGGAGGGAGAAGCCATGAACATGTAGGTAGAGGCCATGAACACATAGGGAGTAGGGAGAATCCGGGAAGGAGAGGCCAATAACACATGGAAGCACTGGCTGTTAATACGTAGAGAATGGCCATTAAGACTAGTGAGGCTTTTTTTGGCATGAAGGTAATGTCTGCTAACACAGAGGGAGTGGCTGTTAACACATTGGGATTGGCTGTTAACTCGAGGGATTGGCTGTTAACATGTCAAGAGAGACCGTTCACACGTTGGTAATGACTGCTAATATGGATGGAGAGGCCGTTAACACATAGGTAATGGCCATTAACCCGCAGGTAATGGCCGTTAACACGTTGGTAATAGCTGTTAACATGTCAGTTGAGGCCGTTCACACGATGGTAATGGCTGTTAATATGGAGGGAGAGGCCATTAACACATCGGTACTGGCTGTTAACACATTGGTAATGGCTGTTAACATGTCAGTTGAGGCCGTTCACACGATGGTAATGGATGTTAATATTGAGGGAGAGGCCATTAACACATAGGTAATGGCCGTTAACATGGAGGGAGAGGCTGTTATCACGGAGGGAATGGTCGTTAACATGTAGAGAATGCCTGATAACACAGAGGGGTGCCCATTATCATGGAGGTAGGGGCATTAACACGGAGGGATGGCCATTGGCATGGAGGGAGAGGCTGTTAACACAGAGGGAGTGTCCGTTAACACGGAGGATAATTCGGCCAGGATCAGGAGCCGCCAAGGCTCAGCTAAGGAGATGTATTTTACTACGAGGTATTTATCCTGTCGCTGGTTGTTCATTAGTTCATTGATTTATTACTTTTCTCTGTTGAGATTCGTTTGAAGTGCCGCGGGCTCTTCGGGGTATTTTCGTTTCGGGGGGGGGGGGGGTAGGAGTTTGGGTTCATCATGGGGGTCTCAGCCATCGCTAGCTGAGACCCCCACAATTTGTGTTTATTTCATTGTATGAAGGGATCATGAAACACACTTAACTAGAAGGGCACTCAGTAGAGCGCATACCTCCGCCCAGATCCGGATTCGGATCTTCACCAAAATCTAATCAATTCATCCATGTCACACACCCAACCTGTCCACCAAGTTTCTCCGAATCCATCCATAACTTTTTAAGACATCCTGCATACAATCAAACAAAACAAAGAAAGACGTCGTGCAGAACACGATACTTATGGAATCCCGAAAATAAATTTTAACGTTAAAAACAACTGATGGTTCAAATCAATGACCAAATATGCAAATCCTGTTCAAATTTCAAGTAAATCGAAGGGAAATTGACGATTTTAGAAATTAAGCCTATGTTGACCTTTTGACCTCAATATAATTGGTGGAGGAATTCATTGACGAAATATGCAAATCCTCTTCAAATTTCAAGTCAATTCGATTTAAATTGACGATTTTAGAATTTAGGCCGATGTTGAGCTTTTGACCTCAAAAATGATTGGTGGTTGAATTCAGTGACCTGGTATGTAAATCCTGTTCAAATATCAAGTCAACCGGATGAAAATTGACAATTCTAGAAATTGACCGAAGTTGTTGCCCTTTGACCTCTGTTGACCTTTTGACCTTTTAACCTCACAATCAATGTGCTTCTTGCTTATGACCAACTCAACCATTTGGTGACGTTTCGTGAAGATTGGTGTAAAATGTGACTTGGAGGCGATTGACATGCAGGAATAAATCAGATAAACAGACAAACAAACAGACAGAATCACAGACCACACAAACCAATTTATGTACTTCCAAATCATTGATTTCACAAGAGAGTGGGGAGAGAGAAGAGATGAGGGAGAGGAGAAAGGGAAGAGAGAGGAGGGAGAGGAGAGAGAGGAGGGAGAAGAGATAGAGGAGAGAGAGAGGAGGGAGAGGAGAGAGAGGAGGGAGAGGAAGGGGAGGAGAGAGAGAGAGGAGAGAGGAGAAGAGAGGAGGCGGGAGAAGAGATGGAGGAGAGAGAGAGAGGAGGGAGAGGAGGAGAGGAGAAAGGGGAGAGAGTGGAGGGAAGAGGAGAGAAAGGGGAGAGGGAGAGAGATGGAGAAGAGAGAGAGGAGGGAGAGGAGGAGAGGAGAAAGGGGAGAGAGAGGAGGGAGAGGAGAGAAAGGGAGAGGGAGAAGAGATGGAGGAGAGAGAGAGAGGAGGGAGAGGAGAAAGGGGAGAGAGAGGAGAGGAGGAGGGAGTGGCGAGAGAGGAGAGAGAGAGAGGAGAGAGAGAGAGGAGGGAGAGGAAGAGAGGAGGAGGGAGAGGAGAGAGAGAGAGGAGGGAGAGGAGAGAGAGAGGCGGGGAAGAGATGGAGGAGAGAGAGAGAGAGAGGAGGGAGAGGAGGAGAGGAGAGAAGGGGAGAGAGTGGAGGGAGAGGAGAGAAAGGGAGAGGGAGAAGAGATGGGAGAGAGAGAGAGGAGGGAGAGGAGGAGAGGAGAAAGGGGAGAGAGAGGGAGAGGAGAGAAAGGGGAGAGGGAGAAGAGAGAGGAGAGGAGAAGGAGGGGAGGAGAAAGGGGAGAGAGAGGAGAGAGAAGAGGAGAGAGAGGAGGAGAGGAGAGAGAGGAGGGAGAGGAGAGAGAGAGGAGGGGGAGGAGAGAGAAGAGGCGGGAGAAGAGATGGAGGAGAGAGAGAGAGGAGGGAGAGGAGGGAGAGGAAGAAAGGGAGAGAGGGAGGAGAGGAGAGAAAGGGGAGAGAGAGAGAGGAGGGAGAGGAGAGAAAGGGGAAGAGAGAGGGAGAGGGAGAGGAGGAAGAGAGAGAGAGGAGGAGCGGAGAGAGGAGGGAGAGGAAGAGGGGAGAGAGGAGGAGAAGAGAATGGAGGAGAGAGAGAGGAGGGAGACAGAGATAGAGGAGAGAGAGAGGAGGGAGGGAGAGGAGGGAGGGAGAGGAGGGAGAAGAGAGAGAGAGGAGGGAGAGGAGAGAGTGGAGGGAGAGGAGGGAGAGGAGGGAGAAGAGGGAGACGAGAGCGACACGGAGGTGAAGACATTACCTCTGTCGATCACTGATGGTGGAGGTATTAACAGCTTGCTAGATGGTGGATGCTACAAAACATGAAATTCACGGTTGCTTGGTATAAACTTTCTTCACGGAAACGTTTTGCTTGCAGGAAGAGCTTTTGTACCATTTTGGGTCACTTACAGTTCATATACAAAAGTGGTTAGAAAAATATCAACAATGGTTGGTCACGTGTGATTGGTATAAATCAGTGGTTGGTTGAAAATATAAATCAATGGTTGTTGTAAAATGCAACAATGGTTGGTCACATGCAGTTGCTACCAATCATTGGTTGGTATAAATAGCAACAATGGTTGGTCACGTGTGGTTGGAATAAATCAGTGGTTGGTATTGTTACGGTTATGGGGGTAGATGGAGGAATTTCATCGGAGATAGGATTGTATGGAGTTCTTTGGTCCGTGGACGTGTAGGAGACATCTCGATGTAATTAAGTCAGGAAACTGTGAGTTTAAGTGTGACTTGTCACCACATGGGGGGTGGTGCTGTGTTAATTATGTCGGGTCTAAGACTAATTTGTCCGAGGATGTGATTACCCCCTGTGACCTTTTCCTGCATTTTCGCATTGACAAGTCAGCAATAAGAATAATTACGTTTTTATAACAACAACAACAACAACAGGAACCAAGCTTCCGAGCAGGCAGAAACCCCGCCTTCTTGCTTCGTGCCAATAAGCCACATCCCGAGGCTGATGATTGATCAGTGGACGTCAAAAGGTTCAGCGGTAATGCGAGTGAGAAGATGGCGGTTGGAAGAGAAGGGCATAACGGTTGCTTCTCCTCGACAGGACGAAGAAGGCTGCGCAATTCTCACGTTTGTGCTGTGTGAATTTGCCTGCGTGCTGGAGCAAGATGCTAGCCATTGACTATTCAGCTGAGCCGTGAAGTGTG
>CM068956.1:145557400-145573947 GCA_035128595.1 Eptatretus atami | reverse complement strand
TCTGAGGAGGGAAGGAACGTGTTCCTTGTGGCCTGATCACGGGGTCTGAGAAATCATCTCGTTGTGTGGGCGATCGTTGTGAATAGACCGGGTGCAATAGAGGAACGGTTGGCATATTCGCTCGTGAAAAGAAGCTGCTCGGGGTCTCTGAGCCTTGGCGTTGAGTATCGCCACCAAAATTACCTTGCGTATGTTTGCCTACCCAGAGAGCAGCTTGACGCCATTTTGGGTGCAGTTTTCCGCGAGAGACGACGCGGTTCGATCGTCAAGTCCTGAAAGGTCACTTCTGGACCCAAAGTTAAGTGCCGGGAGAAAGGGAGGATTTTTATTTCATTTATTCTTTTCCCCTTATCCGTTTTTGTGTTTGAGTGCAGAGGTGCCTCAAACAGGAAAATTGAATTCGTTTATCTCACGTTCCGTTTTTATTGTTACATCTTGTGTTGTTGCCATTGTAACTATTTGATTTTCATTTAAAACCAATATTTATTTCAGTTGCTTGTATCTGTTGTGGGGTCGAGTATAAAACCCTTGTGATACCGTCCTGGTGAACGCCTCTGGTACGTCCGAACCGTTCACCGTCCCGCGCGTGCCATAACCTCCGAGGATCACGTGTTCGCCTTCAAGGAAAACTGCTCGGCGATCCCGCCTGGTCGGTGTTAACCACCCGTCCATAACAATTGGGTCGGGGGAATTAACCTAACCGCCAGACCGGCGACAGTATAAATGGCAACAATGGTGGGTCACGTGCGATTGGTGTAAATCAGTGGTTGTTATGAATAGCAAGAATGGTTGGTCACGTGTGGTTGGTATAATTAGCAACAATGGTTGGTCACGTACGGTTGGTATATATCAAAGGTTGGTATAAATCAAGTCAAATTGATGGTTGGTATAAATCAAATTGATGGTTGGTATAAATCAAATTGATGGTTGGTATAAATCCATCCATCCCATCTATTGGGACCATACTCTGTGCAGAGTGTTGGTGCTGCCAAATTGGTCTCCTGGGCTGTTGAGCACAATCCTAGACAGGTCACCACTCCAACACAGGTTACCAGCATGCTGGCACTAATTTTGGTTGGTATAAATCGATGGTTGGTATAAATCGATGGTTGGTATAAATCGATGGTTGGTATAAATCGATGGTTGGTATAAATCAATGGTTGGTATAAATCAATGGTTGGTATAAATCAAGTTAAAGGTTGTTATAAATCAATGGTTGGTATAAATCGATGGTTGGTATAAATCAATGGTTGATATAAATCAAGTCAAAGGTTGTTATAAATCACTGGTTGGTATAAATCAATGGTTGGTATAAATCGATGGTTGGTATAAATCAATGGTTGGTATAAATCAAGTCGAAGGTTGTTATAAATCAATGGTTGGTATAAATCAAGTCAAAGGTTGTTATAAATCAATGGTTGGTATAAATCAAGTCAAAGGTTGTTATAAATCACTGGTTGGTATAAATCAATGGTTGGTATAAATCGATGGTTGGTATAAATCAATGGTTGGTATAAATCAAGTAGAAGGTTGTTATAAATCAATGGTTGGTATAAATCAAGTCAAAGGCTGTTATAAATCACTGGTTGGTATAAATCAATGATTGGTATAAATCAATGGTTGGTATAAATCAAAGGTTGTTATAAATCACTGGTTGGTATAAATCAATGGTTGGTATAAATCGATTGCTGTTATAAATCAATGGTTGGTATAAATCAAGTCGAAGGCTGTTATAAATCAAAGGTTGGTATAAATCGATGGTTGGTATAATCAAGTCAAAGTTTGCTTATAAATCGATGGCTGTTATAAATCAATGGTTGGTATAAATCAAGTGGAAGGTTGTTATAAATCAATGGTTGGTATAAATCGATGGTTGGTATAAATCAATGGTTGGTATAAATCAAGGCAAAGGTTGTTATAAATCACTGGTTGGTATAAATCAATGGTAGGTATAAATCGATGGCTGTTATAAATCAATGATTGGTATAAATCAAGTCGAAGGTTGGTATAAATCAATGGTTGGTATAAATCAATGGTTGGTATAAATCAAGTCGAAGGTTGTTATAAATCTAATCATGGTTGGTTAAATTCAATGGTTGGTATATAATAATTGTTGGTATAAAATAGTCGAAGGTTGTTATAAATCAAGGTTGGTAAATCATGGTTTGGTATAATGATGGTTGGTATAATCGAATGGTTGGTATAAATCAATGGGTTGGTATAATCAAGGTGAAGGTTGTTTATAATGAAAGGTTGTTATACAATCAGCTGGTTGGTATAAGTCATGGTTGGTATAAATATGTTGCGTATCTAAATCAATGCGTTGTTATAAAATCAAGTCGAAGGTTGTTATAAATCAATGTTTGTGTTAAATCAATGCTTGGTTATAAATAATGGTTGGTATAATCCAGTCGAAGGTTGTGCTATAATCTAAGGTATGGTACAAATCAATGTGTTGGTATAAATCGATGGATCGTGTATCTAAGATCAAGCTGGTTGGTATAAATCAGTGCAAGTTGTATTTAATCATGAAGTTGGTTAAATCAATGAGGTTGTTATAAAATCATGGTTGGTTAAATCAATGGTTGGTTATAATTGCAGCTGTTATAACGGTTGGCGTATAACTCAAAGTCGAAGGGTTGTTTTAATAGCAGTGTAACGTATGGTTGGTATAAATGAATGGTTGGTATAAGATCAATGGTTGCTATAAATCAGGCGTCGATATGTTGGTATAAATCAGATGTTGGTACTAAATCGATGGTGTATATAAATATGTTGGTATTAAATCAGTGAGGGTTGTCAAATAGGTTGTTATAAATCGAATGGTTGGTATGCAAATCATGAGTTGGTATAACATCGACCTGAGTTGATCATGGATGTATAAATCTAATGGTTGGTACTAATCAAGTGCGAGGTCTTATAGTCAAAGCGTTGTTATAAATAATGGTTTGGTATAAATGCATGGTTGGTATAAAAATGGTTGTATGCATTATCGCTTGGTCCGGATTAATGCACTCGGTGTACTCACGGCCAACTCAAGTCGAAGAGTTAGTGTAAAGTAAAGAGAAAAAGATATAACTCGGAGAGGTTTGTTTAGGTTAACGATTTGTGTTTGGTGACGGGGTATAGGTCGGCAAGAACGGTTCGGGTCAGATATAGACAATTGCGGGGTATAGCAGGCTAGGAGTACATTGGTTCGGTGTAGACTGTGAGATTATTATCAGTATGTTAGGTCATAAATATTTGAATTGTGTTTATGGTATACAATGTTCAAATGTCTGGTTTTCGAGCGTTTGGTAGTGAATGAGACTAGCGCTTGGACTTATAGACTTTAGGGTTCATTCCTGGATAATGGAAGCTTTACATTGACTTCGGAAGCGGTGACTCGTTAGTGCGGCTGGTTGCTTAATAAGGTTAATACAGGTAAGGTTGATTTGATTGATATGTGGTTGGTATCTGGGAGATACACTAAGGTTATGTCATTAAATAAGAATATCTCGAGATGGCGGTCTTGGTATGTATTAGGAAAGGAGAGATAGAGTGGTTGGTGAATTACATTTCAAGATGTCTGTTATAAATCACCTGGCTTGGGTATGGTGGTTCGAGAGGGAGACGAAATTAAGTCGAGCAGCGGTGGAAAGTTCTGTTAATCATTCATTTTAGTTGTTGATTTTATAGTTAATCGGTCGATGGATACTGGGTGTAATATCGGGAAATGCGATTTGTTTCTAGTCTCAGGACACGAAGAATCCCACTCACGATGTTCGTTTGGTATAAATCAATGGTATGGTAATAAATGAAGTCGATTTTACGTCTGGGGAGGTGTGGAGTGGGAGACTAACGGAAGAGTTGCGCTAGTGTTATAATCAAATCACTGGTTGGTATCTCAATTGTTGGTATAATGATGGCTGTTATAAATATGGTTGGTATAAATGTCACAAGGTTGGTTATAAATACCAATGTTGGTATAGACTTATGTCCTAGCGGATATAGGAGACGCTGCGTGATAGGCGTATGGACAGGTTAGATGTCGTGTGGGCGTGGTGGATAGTCAGTCAGCAGGGCTGGTGCTTCATATTAATTTAATCGTGGTTAGATGTACACTAAATAAGCTTCAAATGACATGGATAGGTTGCGGGTGCAGGAAGAAGTTGCGGCTTGTTGTAAGTAGATAGTCATGATAATAACGGTGATATATAGGGAGCGGGTTTGCGAGGGGTGACACTTCTGCAGTAACAGGATTTAGATACGAGCTCTGGAGCTAGAAGTTGATATTAGGGCAAAACTCATAACAGAGCTTTTACTTTGGGAAGGATACAACAAAAAGCACGCATTCAAATTTCGAAGCTGGGGGACTGGTTTATTGGCCCGTGCAGAACATTATAAAGCGTTGTATTGCTGCACGAAGAGAGGCGTTGGGCCTCTTCTCTTCTATTTTCAGAAAAGGTTATGGCGAGGGTAAAAAGGGGGATGGGAAGGGAGTAAGCAAGGGGGCAGAGATGCAACCGTTAGCGGGTAATATCCTCGTCGAATAATATTGGAACGGTGGATATATTGGGGGGGCTTGGGTTGGGACGGCCGTGACGTGTTTGAGTCTACGAGCAGCACGAAGGGGCAGAAAGCTGAGCGCCGAGTGGTCTTAACTGAAGAGGGGGGTGGGAGCAAAATTACGATTGCGTAGAAGTGAAACTATAGTGAAGTGGAGTGAACAACCGAGTAGCCGGAAAGTGGGAATATAGAAAGGTTGAAAAAAGGGCAGATTTACAGCTCACCGCCGCGGCCTAACGCGCAAGACATACACCAGCGGGCCATGACACTGTGATGTTGTGGGCACACCATTCGACTTCACGACATACAGGCCAGCAGGGTTGCCACGTGGTTTATGAGAGGGCGTACCAGAGTGGAGTAGGAGGTAGAGAGAGGACGAAGGAGAGAGAGAGGAGGAGAGAGGGACGAGAACAGGAGACAGAGACAGAGACAGAGACATGCAGACGGAGACAGTAGACTGAAGTGTAAAAGACGCAGTATTAGAGGTGGTGTGGAACCTGGCTGAAGGGATGGTGAAGAGAATTGGAGAGGAGAGGGTGCGAAAGAGGAGGGGCGAGGTCGGCTTTTGGGTTTGTTAATTTTCCAGGACTCAGGCGATCGTGGCAGCACGCTACACCTGGGGAGTCACGTTCAATTTGATTTTTTCCGCTCTCGGAGAGCATTCCTCCCTTAGTCGTCAATGGAAAGCATTCTTCTGGGCTCAGGGACTCAGCGTCTCGATGCTCAGCTTTGTTGAGGGTCGATTGGGTTTTCCAACTGTCTTAGTTTGGAATGATGGTTCCCCGATAATACTGTTGCATATGTTGTCAAAAAGACTCATTACAGCTTAGTGAAAGACTCTAGCACTGCTCCACTGAAAGAATGTGAATAGTCAAGAGTGCTACACCGCACAACTAACTGTAGCCTTGAACAGAGATGAATCATACAATATACACAGCACGGGGTGTGTTACTACTATCACCGCTTGCACAGAACTGTAACGCACTTCCAGCGACTGTCGATAATGCCTCTGATTCACAATTGCATTTGTTAATAATTAAGATCGTTTAGTGTACATTCTGCACTGATTCATCTAACAACGACAATGATCAATACTGTGACGTGTCTCAATAAACTAATATCTCGAAGTGCTCAACACTAACTTGGCTCTACGTAGTCCTGAGTTTTCATAAATTGAGATACTTCGATGTTAATTTCATTTTGGTGAACTGGTCGCCGGTGTGCATCTTTGAATTCATCTGGGTAAGCTTTGGTTGTAGATGTGTGAATTGTAGAAATAAAGTGAGTGAATGCTACTCCACTAAAATTGTGGTACACAGTCCTGTTTCACAAGTATTTTGACTTCACAACAGATTGGTCTACTCCAAGATACACTCTACTGAAGCCCCAAGAATCCAGGGCTCCAAGGCATAGCGCCAACTCGATCGCGATTTAACTGGGCCTTTTGGGCATGGTCATGACCACAAATTCTTAACTTGCTCGTTGGGAGGGTGGTTGTGCGCATGAGTAGACTCGTGCGCGAAATTTGGATGTGCAGATAATATGATTCCATTTTGGTTTATGTGCGTACTAGTTCTGCAAATTACTGGTATAAAACAAGCTATATCATCACAATCTCTATTGGATGTGGACTCAGACGGTCTCATCGCTGAGGGCTACACTAACATAACGATTGCGCTAGATGTCTAAGACATAGCATCAATATCACAATAACCACGCAACAGAGAAATCGGCCCTATGCAGCCTCTACCAGGATGAAGATTTTGTCATCACCCCGAAGACAAGGCCGGGCAACGGTAATTTGGAAACCGGCAGACTACAATGACAAATCTCAAGATTATTGAACGAGAGAACACCGTATCGCATCAAGGAGAACCCGACTAAAAAGACATCAAACGAAACAGGTCAAGTAAAGTGTGTGTGACCTCCGATGAAGGGGCTCTGACGGAAGAGAAACGATGACAATGTAGCCAGAGATTCCATAATACCGAAGTTTACGGCCTACCAAGGTGTGTAAGATGGAAATACATTCGACTATTGTAGCGCCGCCTACGAGGTGCCACCGGACAAACTCGCTAAAGGGCTCTTCGTGTTCAGATCCACTTCACAGGTCCGCAATGCTGAGGAGTTCTCTCACAATGAAGATCCGCATTGAAGATGAGACATATGGTGTCTTTTGATGTCACAGCCCTATTCACTGACATCCGTTTACTAGCAAGGAGAACTCTAGAGACCGCATCAGCGGATGCAATACCTGGCAGACAACAGCCGACTCATCCAACACCAGCTATTCACTGGTAGACTTGTGCTCACAATCCACATACTTCCTGCCTTTCAGGAGATCGAGTTTACCAGACAACCAAGGCTCCAACCAACCCAAGGTTTACCACACAACATGGGATTCCATATAAGTCTGCGCAGAGCTAGTAATGCAACATTTGTCAGTAACAGGCATTGCAGGGTGAGAAATACCCTAAACTTTGGCACCGTCTGTGGATGACACGTTCACCCTCATCAAAAAGAGACAATTTGACAGGTTCCAAACCCACATCACAGCATAAATACCCGCCATAGTCAGTTCTACACGAACCTCATCAATCTGGCTTCTTGCTTTTCTGGATGTGGACGTCACACGGGCAACAGACGGGCATTTAGCACCCAGGTGTACCGCAAACCGTACGCATGCTGACAGGTGCCAGTATAACAGTGGTCACCTGACTATGCACAAACGCTTGTCAGAACTTGGTTTGACCGGGCAAATGGCACTGCACGTGAGTGAGAGACATGACAGACCAAAATTGAACATGTCACCCTACTGCTTAAATGCAGGACACAATGACTTCCGGCAAACATACCATTTGGTCTTTGTTCTTGAAGAGGGGCACCGGTCAAAAACAGTAAGTATTACTGTACCTCGTCAATACTTGGAGATTGCTAACCTGTTTGCTGGTCAGTCATTAGGAACTGTGTCCCACAACCTAGGAAAACTAACCTCGCAAGCAAGATCTCTAAGTCCAAAGACAGGCGTGAATGGACTCGACAAGATAACGTGGTCTACGAAATCCCCTGTCGAGAGTGTGAATGCAACTATTGGGCCAGACTATTAAGCAACTCAGTCGCCTGGTTGATGCAACATCAGCAAGCTGTACAATGCCTTGACAAGGCTATTCGCTGGTAGTGCACATTGTCCACAATCTACATCACATATCTTCGCATGGAAACATGGTAGTTAAAGCTTTCGGCACCTGGCAGGCGCACTGTGAATTCTCGAAGCACACCAGTCCATCAACCATCACGTTGAACGCTGCATGCCTGCCGTATCGATGATTATGCAATTCCCACAGCCCCATCCACGGTGCAAAGGGCAAACCCAATAAAATACAAACGCATATAAACATGGACCGTGACATTGAACCGGTGACCACATCCAAATCGGAAGCAATCCACACTTCACCAATCCACTCCTTTATTTAAGTCTGTCTCAAACTCGTGCGATTGGTCCCCATCGCAGCCCATCCTGACGATGTAGTCGTTCCCGATTGGACGTATATGTTACAGCTCATGTCTCGACAGCTGCAAAATCTATTGTCTTGTTTTTGTTAAGCTCTGAGGACAGGATAGTGGTCTTCTGACACGCTGAAGATTTTAACAAACGAATTGTATTATTTTAGCTTCAGTGTGCTTTCAATCTCCGTCAAATATATATAATAAAATACACACTAATGAAGCTACAAACATATGACCACTGACAGTGCGAAGTGATAACATTGATATCTTGTTACAATGGCACCTGCCAAGGGGTGGGATATAAGGCAGTAATGAAGAGTCAGTTCTTGAATGTTTGATGTGTTTGGATGCAGGAGAAATGGCAGGAGTAAAGCCTGAGGCGGATCTTTGACCAAGCGCCAAACAATTGTTTATGCCAGAATGACTGGGTCAGAGCATCCTGAAACGGCAAGCTTGTGGGGTGCTCCCGGTCAGCAGTGGTGAGTACCTACGCGACAGGGTCCCGAGGAGGGACAAACAGAAAAAACCGGGCGACAGGGGTTGGGCGCCCAAGGCTCGTAGATGCGGAGGACAGAAGGGCTAATCCTGTCTGGTCCGAACCCGGACAGAAGGTCTAATGTGGCACAAGTCACAGAAAATTTTAAATGGTGGTCCACGGAAAGGAATGTGTCACAATCCACAGTGCACTCGCACCCTGCTGCGTATGGGGCTTGCGTAGTACAGACTGGTCAGAGTGCCCATGATGACCCTGTCCACCACGAAAGCGCTACAATGGGCAGCGAGCGTCGGAACTGGGAATCTTGGAGCAGTGGAAGAAGATCGCCTGGTCCGATGAGTCCCTTTTCTTTTTAGATCATGTGTATGGCCGTGTACGTGCGCGGATGTCCGTTTACTGGGGAGTGATGGCAAGTTCAGGAATGCACTGGGGAAGACGACAAGACCGGTGGAGGGAGTGTGATGCTCTTGGGGCAATGTTCTTGCTGGAAACCCCTGGGCTGGCTATTACATGTGGCACGTCATTTGACACGTGTCACCTACCTAAACATCGTTGCAGACAGGTACAACCCTTCATGAATGGTATTTCCTGATGGCAGTGGTCTTTCAGCAAGGATAATGTGCCCGCACACTGGCACACATTGTTCGGGAATGGTTGGAGGAACATGTGAGTGTTCACAGTGTTGCCCGAGCCTGGCCTCACAATTCTCCATGATCTCATTTTTATTTTTGAAAAAGGCAAAAAATCCCTGTGGATGTGCTTGGAACGGCAAGTCCATTCATGCGGCTCCACTCCAATTTACGGCTTGAAGACTGCTGCTCAATGTTTGGTGCCAGATACCACAGGACACCCTTCAGGGGTCTTGTAGAGTTATGTCTCGCAGTCGACGCTGTTTTGGCGGCACCACAAGAGGACCCACAGCATATTAGGTAGGTGGTATCATGTTTTGGCTCATCAGTGATTATATATATATAGTAATATATATATATATATAATTATATAACCCATACGTATATGTATATGTACTATTGATGTTTAATGTACATGTATATGTAACGTATCTATGCCATAATCAGTCCACCAAAAATTTTGGGGGTGGCCCAAGATCCATCATGTGCTGCCTTTTTGTCTGCTGGTGCTTATTGGTTCGGGACGGCAGCTATACCGTGATGCAATGCCCCGATACCATTGTACTGGTGTTCATTTTCACCAACTCAGAAGAATGACAGGCTGAGTCATACCCAGGTGTTAATTTCAGCTGCACAGGGCTATCTGGAGAACGCTGGGATGCCAAGCCGCCACCCCAACACTCAACCACCACCAGATTTTTAAGTCGCCAAGTGAATGGAAATTGTATTTTTTACAATCAAAGAAAGGCTTCAACAGAAACATTCCAAGACACAGCACGCACACGGCACAAGACACTTGGATCACTCCTTATTAATACGAGGCCTTTGTTGTGCAAAGTAGGAGAAGCTCGATGGGGTCCACCATCGGCGACACTTGTAATAAACACTTTTTTGACGCGCGAGGTTTTTATGTATCTTAACGACCAGGCATGCTGCTAATTGATGCACATGAGTTCCCTATTAACTCCAAATTGTAATTTGTAATATGCTCTGCCACCGACGTGTCCGATTAATTATTCAGGCACATACACAAGGGCTATTGCGAGTAGAGAGTGTTCGGGAGGGCAGGTGAGTTCCACGGTCACTATTCACGCCCCCTGTTGAACGAACCAAACGATGAGAGAACAGGTAAATTGAGCCACGGGGACAAAGGCCTTTGTGCCATTACCTCTGCACCTTCAGGTGTCTGCTCGCTTGGTGTAAAGGACCCTCGATGTCACATTTTCCAGATAATGACCATGAACCAATGTCGGCGTGCCTTTGCCTCGATCTGCTCCATTGCCGATTGCAACTGGTGGTGGTACAGGCGTCGCGCCGGGTCTGGGTCCGTACGCATGGGGTAGAGTGTGCCTGCGCGGAGGAGGCCACATTTCTTCTCTGCGGCCATCCACATCTCGCCTTTTAGCCTGAGTCGCTCGATACGACAAGAGAAACCCCGTGGGGTGATTTCCTATGGGGAGTTTTTTTTTCCAGCCGTCTGCTGCTAAAGCATCGCCATGTGGATCATGGAGAAGGAGAAGCACAGTGCTGCCTTGGCTTGAATAGCTCAGTGAACCTGGTGAACTGGCAGCGAGAACCATAATCACAACATGCGAGAATAGCGGTCGCTGCCGAGACGCACCTCGTTCGTACGGGCCCGCACGGGCCTCATTCCCTCAAACAGACAGAGATACGGTGGTAGGAAGAAACCGACTGCGGCCTCGAGCGTACGCAGCATTAAGGTTGGACACAACGTAAGTACATGGAGCATGGTCAAGGCCAGCAAAGGTGTACCCCTGGGTCACTCTCAGCGGTCGTCCCCTCATTCAATTGTTCCTCCTTCGTGACCGTCGACCATCCCGTTCCCACATCTCCTCCCCCACCTTCGGTTGCTACCCCTACACCTCTGCATCCGAGCTGCTCGCGGGACCGGCATATATCACACAGATCTTAAACACAGTGCGCAGACCATTCCTGTGGAGCCATAAAGGTTCGCCCACACATCGCTCCAGTCCTAAGTGTACTTTCATCCATGCTGATGAAGTTCTCACGAATCGAGTTCTCAACCTTGACTCCCCGTGCAGTTTTTGCCTTTGACAATAGACATGTGAAAAGACCACTGATTCAGAACAAGATGCCATTTCCTGAAAGGCAAACGTTTGTGCAACCACACTAAACCACAAACTCAGTGAATGCCATTAGCCTGCTAAAACCAATGATATCTAATAACCTTTACCAACCAGTAAGGAGCGCCATTGCTTACATCCATGACAACAGGACTGACGTACTGACTAGTAAAATTATTGGCCCTCGAGTCTTGTTTGTTTGCATCGGCCAAAGTCACGTCATGGTGGAGATGCAGGAGAGGATAAACAGCTCACATTTTACTCGCACACTACTGTTGTTGCCATCCAACAATCTAGTCCTGACTGCTCACCTCCACGCGCATTTTTCAACATACCTGTTCAATCATATTTCGACAAATCCATCCCGTGTCACTCCAATCCTCGCGACGGCACCACACTGCATGCCCTTAAGCACGGTTGTGGGTCAACCCACTCGGTTCTCTGATATGACGACCATTTTCTTAATCCACCCTCTATTTGTAAAATTTTGTTCTCAATGTAACTATCTCTGTGTAGGAGCCCTCTTGCTGGCTATTCCATCTGTTTACATTGATCATACAACCTGTTCTGCTGCTGCCTCGTTTCCTGCATGTTTGTCCATGTTCCCTTGGTAGTCCGTGCCTGCCATTCTATGGCTCTGTCCCTCTTCTTTAACTCCGATTGCCGATGCACTTGCCTTCACCTCATGTCCTCTTTCCTCGAGTTTGGTCTGTTTAATTAAAATTATATATACCAGAGTTTGTCAAAGTGTTTCTCTGCTTGTTACCCTGTACAAACGAAGGTGGAACAGAGGTTATGTATTCTCCCTGTTTTTGTCTGTGAGCGATCTCTCTGAATCGTTTTGGACAGATTCGGTACGATAACTTGGTAGATAGGTGTGTGTGTGAATAAGGACGAACGGATCGATTTTAGGTGAAGATCCGAAATCCGGGATCGCTACTAGAAATTTTCAATTGACCCTTCACCATTGAGAGTAGGACAAAACAGAAATGTACTGTATCAACAATATCTCAAAGCAGTTGCGGACTGATGAGGCACCTCAATCCATCTAGGCGTGTTTTTAATCCACTCTGCAACAGTTTAATATAATAGCCCCGATATTATATATATATATATATAATATAATATATTAATATATATATATAATAGTATCTATATATATATAATATTATAATATGGGCGTATAACCCACCACACATCCGTCAACGATCGGTTGGGTGTTATCGTGCTTTGGTCTGCTTACGTATCTTTTAAAAACCTCGTCTTCCCTCTTAACTGCAAAACAATCGGGTGATGAGCTTGTCCAAGTTGGACACGTTTGTTAAGGCATGGCATCTTGATAACAATGCAGGTTATATGAACACGCGTGTACTGGAATTACCGATACAGCAATGTTGTCACGGAAGTGAGACGAGTTTCCAACCATTTTTATCCGATTCGTGCATTAATCTTATTTTATGAAAAGTATTTATCCTGGAAGACCTGAAGCCAGGAAAACTTTGGTTACTCCAACCAGTTGAAGTCTGTGTGAATAGTGATGTGCTGTTCTTGTGAGGAATGGCTATCACTTCTGGTTATGAGAACGGTCGGACTAAAATATAATCATAGAAACCTTGACACACGACTCAGGTTGCAGAGCAGATAACATGACGTTACATATAGAATGTTAACATAAGCATGACCATCTGCTCTGCCATCGTCGTTCAAAATATTCTAGTGTTTACCAGCCTCAAAGCTTCAATCTTCTTATCAATTCCCACGAAAAGACACAACTAGTATGAAAAACACAACAAATAATGCCACCAGACGGGATCCCATTAACATTCCTCGAGGGGCACAATACCACAACACATGATGAATACCCGCTCTGTGGCAACACCGGTTGACAGTTAACAAATGATCAGGGAATTCAAACCTACAGACAAGACACTTTTGAGTGAGTGTGCATACCTCACGACCATCCTGTCAGCCCTACCACATGGTTACAAAAAAAAATCAACTTTACTTTCTTAAAAGACATAGTTTATTCGAAAAAACAGAAAAACAACCATGATCTGACTTTTCTTACAAGGGGATTCTGAACTTGTGAGATGTGTGAGTGTTAAAGTTTTTGTTTATCATGGCAAAATTGCATATATAATTTACCACCATATTCAGGGATTCCCATGTGAGTGTCAGTTAAACTTATCTTACAGTAATCTGAGGTGACACATAGATATTTTTACAGGGCTCCAGTATCTCAAATTTGGCACACACCACTGTATTATGTCATACCCATCATCTGGACATACTCTTGCAGAGCATTGGTGCTACCGTAAAGCAGACTTCCTTGTCATATTGACACAACTTGGAGTAGTTCAGACTCCGACAAAGGATACGAGCAGCAAGCTGGCCTCATTTTTGCCAGACCCGCATAAGATAACAAGGCAGGTCAACCCAGCTCGTATTCATTCAACATCCGAAGTAGGATTTCGAACTCAGGATCCTAGGAGCAACCCAAGCCCCCCTTAGCCTAACCATAAGGCCAACACCAGGCAATGTAATTATGGTATATATACGTTATCATTTGATAATCGTAACTTATGGTATATAATAAGTATGTTTGAATTACTTGTATCTGGTGGGTAACAATGGTATTATTTGAATTATTTCTATCTAGTCTGTATATAATCGGTGTTTCTTGATTATTTCATTTATGGTAGAAGATAATAATGGTATTTTTTGATATACTGTATTTAATATGTATTTTTTGATTATTTGTATTTATGGTAAATCAAATGGATTTTTTGAGTTATTTGTATTTATGGTAATTATATATGGGTTTTTTTGATTTGTATGTTATAGTATAATAATCAGTATTTTTGGTTATTGTATTATCGATATATATGGTATTTTTGATATTTGTATTATGGTAAATAAAATGGTATTTTTGATTATTTGTATTTAATGGTATTTAAATTGTGTGTTTTTGATTATTTGTCCATTAATGGTATTTAATATGTTGTTGTTTTTGATTTGAATCTATCATATATAAATAACAGTATTTTTGATTATTGTATTTATGGTATTCATATGGTTTTTTTTATTATTGTATTTATGGTATTTAAATGGTGTTTTTTTTGATTACTTGTATTTATGGTATTGTAGTTGTTTTTTGATTACTTGTAATTTATGGTATTTTAAATAATGGTTTTTTTTTGATTTGGTAATGCTATGTATATAATACAAGCATATTTTGATTATTTGTGTATTCATGATATTTAATAGTGTTTTTTTTTTTTGATTCTATTTTATGGTATATAAACAATATTTTTTTGGATTATTTCTGTCTTTGGTAATTATATGGTATTTTTTGAAATTTATTTGTATCTACTCGTTATATCAATTGGTATTTTTGGATTATTTGTATTTTGGTAATTCATATGTTTTTTTTATTATTTGTATTTATGGTATTAATATGGTGTTTTTTTGATATACTTGTATTATGTATTTAATATAGTTGTGTTTTTTTGATTACTGTATTTATGGTATTTAAATGGTGTTTTTGATTTCTTTGATTTATGGTAGTTTAATATATTGTTTATTTTTGATTGTAAATTATCGTTATATACGCATATTGATTATTTGTATTCATAGATATTTAATATGGTGTTTTTTGAATCATATTTTATGGTATATAATCAATCATATAGATTTTTTTTTTAATATAATTTTTTTTTTTTTTAGTTTTTTTTTTTTTTTTTTTTTTATTTTATTTTTTTATTTTTTTTTTTTTTTTGTTTTATATTTTTATTATTTTATTTTTTTTTTTTTTATTTTTTTTTTATTTTTTTTTTTTTTGGATTATTTCTGTCTTGGTACATCATAATGGTATTTTTATTATTTGTAAAAATCCCTATCGTTATATAATACGGCGGGTTTTTAAATTTGATTATTGTATTATGGTATATAATATGATTGTTTTTGATTTTGTATCTATGGCTATTTTAATATGGTGTTTTTTTGATTATTTGTACTATGGTATTTAAATACGGTGTTTTTGATATTTGTATCTATGGTAATTTAATATTGGTGTTCTTTTTATTATTGTATTTATGGTATATAATTTGCGTTTTGGATTATTGTATCTAAGTATATTACTGTTATATTGAATTATTTGAATCTATGGTAATACTAAAGTAATTTTTTGATTATTTGAATCTTTGGATATAAAAATTTTTTGACTTATTGTTCGATGGTATACAATATCTGTATTTTTGATTAATTTGTTGGTATAATGGTTATTTTTTTTGGATTATTGTATTTATGTTTATATGAACACAGATTGATTATTTGTATCAATGGAATAAATAGGTATTTTTTGTTCATTTGCAATTTTGGTATAATAGGTATTTTTTTATCATTTGTAAGTCTCTTTATATAATGTTATTTTTTATGGATTTATCTATGATATAGCTAATACAGATTTTTGGATTTTTGTGATTAGGTTATATAATTGGTATTTTATTAAATTATTGTATATAATGTATATAAATACTGTATTGTTTGATTAATTTGTATTTATGGTAAGAATAGGTAATGTTTATTATTTGTATCTATAGTATATAATACTGTATATTTTGGATTTTTTGTAATCTACAGTATACTTACATGTATTTATTTGATTATTATATCTGTGGTGTAAATATTTTTATTTTTGAATTTTAACAAAATGGTAATGTCACTACAGGGTATTTTTTGGATACTTTTATCTTTGGGATATAATACGAGGTATTTTTTTGGGATTATTTGTATCTATGTTACTAACTAATGGTATTTTTTTATTATTTGTAACTGGTAAATAAAACAGTATATATATATTATATATATACACTATATATATTATCAGTAATTATATATATTATATATATATATTTATATATATATATATATATGGTATTCTTTGATTATTTGTATTTAGTATAGATTAAATACGTATTTTTGGATTATTTAAATAGGTGTATAAATCGGTATTTTTTTTTTTAAATTATTTCGTATCCTAATGTTTTATGTAATAGGTATTTTGGTTATTTGTGGTATTTTTTTTGATTATTGTCACTATGGTATATATAAGGTATTTTTGATTATGTGTATATGGTATATAATTATTTTATATACCATATTATAATATTTGTATCGTATCGTACCATATTATTTTATACCATATTATTATTTGTATCTATGTATTATGTTTGGGATTAATTTGTATCTTATGTTAACATA
>CM068956.1:145543112-145557375 GCA_035128595.1 Eptatretus atami | reverse complement strand
TTGGTATAAATCAAGTCGAAGGTTGTTATAAATCAAAGGTTGGTACAAATCAATGGTTGGTATAAATCGATGGTTGGTATAAATCGAAGGTTGGTATAAATCAATGGTTGGTATAAATCAAGTCGAAGGTTGTTATAAATCAAAGGTTGTTATAAATCACTGGTTGGTATAAGTCAATGGTTGGTATAAATTGATGGCTGTTATAAATCAATGTTTGGTATAAATCAAGTCGAAGGTTGTTATAAATCACTGGTTGGTATAAAATAATGGTTGGTATAAATCAATGGTTGGTATAAATCAAGTCGAAGGTTGCTATAAATTACTGGTTGGTATAAATCAATGGTTGGTATAAATCGATGAAAGTCGAGGGTTGTTTAAATCAGCAGGTTGTTATAAAATCGTATGGTTGGCTATAAATCAATGGTTGGTGTAGAAATCAATGGTTGGTATAAATCATGGTTGGTATAAATCTAATGTTGCCGTATAAAATCGATGTATGGTATAAGATAAATATGGCGTTGGTATTAATCAAGTGAGGGTTGTTATAAATCAAAGGTTGTTATAAATGATGGTTGGGTTAAATCAAGGTTGTTAACTCGATGGCCTGTTACTAAATACAATGGTTGGTATACATTCAAGTCAAAGGTTGTTATAAATAATGGTCCTTGGTATAAATGCATGGTGGTATAAAAATGGTTGTATGCATTATCGCTTGGTCCGGATTAATGCACTCGGTGTACTCACGGCCAACTCAAGTCGAAGAGTTAGTGTAAAGTAAAGAGAAAAAGATATAACTCGGAGAGGTTTGTTTAGGTTAACGATTTGTGTTTGGTGACGGGGTATAGGTCGGCAAGAACGGTTCGGGTCAGATATAGACAATTGCGGGGTATAGCAGGCTAGGAGTACATTGGTTCGGTGTAGACTGTGAGATTATTATCAGTATGTTAGGTCATAAATATTTGAATTGTGTTTATGGTATACAATGTTCAAATGTCTGGTTTTCGAGCGTTTGGTAGTGAATGAGACTAGCGCTTGGACTTATAGACTTTAGGGTTCATTCCTGGATAATGGAAGCTTTACATTGACTTCGGAAGCGGTGACTCGTTAGTGCGGCTGGTTGCTTAATAAGGTTAATACAGGTAAGGTTGATTTGATTGATATGTGGTTGGTATCTGGGAGATACACTAAGGTTATGTCATTAAATAAGAATATCTCGAGATGGCGGTCTTGGTATGTATTAGGAAAGGAGAGATAGAGTGGTTGGTGAATTACATTTCAAGATGTCTGTTATAAATCACCTGGCTTGGGTATGGTGGTTCGAGAGGGAGACGAAATTAAGTCGAGCAGCGGTGGAAAGTTCTGTTAATCATTCATTTTAGTTGTTGATTTTATAGTTAATCGGTCGATGGATACTGGGTGTAATATCGGGAAATGCGATTTGTTTCTAGTCTCAGGACACGAAGAATCCCACTCACGATGTTCGTTTGGTATAAATCAATGGTATGGTAATAAATGAAGTCGATTTTACGTCTGGGGAGGTGTGGAGTGGGAGACTAACGGAAGAGTTGCGCTAGTGTTATAATCAAATCACTGGTTGGTATCTCAATTGTTGGTATAATGATGGCTGTTATAAATATGGTTGGTATAAATGTCACAAGGTTGGTTATAAATACCAATGTTGGTATAGACTTATGTCCTAGCGGATATAGGAGACGCTGCGTGATAGGCGTATGGACAGGTTAGATGTCGTGTGGGCGTGGTGGATAGTCAGTCAGCAGGGCTGGTGCTTCATATTAATTTAATCGTGGTTAGATGTACACTAAATAAGCTTCAAATGACATGGATAGGTTGCGGGTGCAGGAAGAAGTTGCGGCTTGTTGTAAGTAGATAGTCATGATAATAACGGTGATATATAGGGAGCGGGTTTGCGAGGGGTGACACTTCTGCAGTAACAGGATTTAGATACGAGCTCTGGAGCTAGAAGTTGATATTAGGGCAAAACTCATAACAGAGCTTTTACTTTGGGAAGGATACAACAAAAAGCACGCATTCAAATTTCGAAGCTGGGGGACTGGTTTATTGGCCCGTGCAGAACATTATAAAGCGTTGTATTGCTGCACGAAGAGAGGCGTTGGGCCTCTTCTCTTCTATTTTCAGAAAAGGTTATGGCGAGGGTAAAAAGGGGGATGGGAAGGGAGTAAGCAAGGGGGCAGAGATGCAACCGTTAGCGGGTAATATCCTCGTCGAATAATATTGGAACGGTGGATATATTGGGGGGGCTTGGGTTGGGACGGCCGTGACGTGTTTGAGTCTACGAGCAGCACGAAGGGGCAGAAAGCTGAGCGCCGAGTGGTCTTAACTGAAGAGGGGGGTGGGAGCAAAATTACGATTGCGTAGAAGTGAAACTATAGTGAAGTGGAGTGAACAACCGAGTAGCCGGAAAGTGGGAATATAGAAAGGTTGAAAAAAGGGCAGATTTACAGCTCACCGCCGCGGCCTAACGCGCAAGACATACACCAGCGGGCCATGACACTGTGATGTTGTGGGCACACCATTCGACTTCACGACATACAGGCCAGCAGGGTTGCCACGTGGTTTATGAGAGGGCGTACCAGAGTGGAGTAGGAGGTAGAGAGAGGACGAAGGAGAGAGAGAGGAGGAGAGAGGGACGAGAACAGGAGACAGAGACAGAGACAGAGACATGCAGACGGAGACAGTAGACTGAAGTGTAAAAGACGCAGTATTAGAGGTGGTGTGGAACCTGGCTGAAGGGATGGTGAAGAGAATTGGAGAGGAGAGGGTGCGAAAGAGGAGGGGCGAGGTCGGCTTTTGGGTTTGTTAATTTTCCAGGACTCAGGCGATCGTGGCAGCACGCTACACCTGGGGAGTCACGTTCAATTTGATTTTTTCCGCTCTCGGAGAGCATTCCTCCCTTAGTCGTCAATGGAAAGCATTCTTCTGGGCTCAGGGACTCAGCGTCTCGATGCTCAGCTTTGTTGAGGGTCGATTGGGTTTTCCAACTGTCTTAGTTTGGAATGATGGTTCCCCGATAATACTGTTGCATATGTTGTCAAAAAGACTCATTACAGCTTAGTGAAAGACTCTAGCACTGCTCCACTGAAAGAATGTGAATAGTCAAGAGTGCTACACCGCACAACTAACTGTAGCCTTGAACAGAGATGAATCATACAATATACACAGCACGGGGTGTGTTACTACTATCACCGCTTGCACAGAACTGTAACGCACTTCCAGCGACTGTCGATAATGCCTCTGATTCACAATTGCATTTGTTAATAATTAAGATCGTTTAGTGTACATTCTGCACTGATTCATCTAACAACGACAATGATCAATACTGTGACGTGTCTCAATAAACTAATATCTCGAAGTGCTCAACACTAACTTGGCTCTACGTAGTCCTGAGTTTTCATAAATTGAGATACTTCGATGTTAATTTCATTTTGGTGAACTGGTCGCCGGTGTGCATCTTTGAATTCATCTGGGTAAGCTTTGGTTGTAGATGTGTGAATTGTAGAAATAAAGTGAGTGAATGCTACTCCACTAAAATTGTGGTACACAGTCCTGTTTCACAAGTATTTTGACTTCACAACAGATTGGTCTACTCCAAGATACACTCTACTGAAGCCCCAAGAATCCAGGGCTCCAAGGCATAGCGCCAACTCGATCGCGATTTAACTGGGCCTTTTGGGCATGGTCATGACCACAAATTCTTAACTTGCTCGTTGGGAGGGTGGTTGTGCGCATGAGTAGACTCGTGCGCGAAATTTGGATGTGCAGATAATATGATTCCATTTTGGTTTATGTGCGTACTAGTTCTGCAAATTACTGGTATAAAACAAGCTATATCATCACAATCTCTATTGGATGTGGACTCAGACGGTCTCATCGCTGAGGGCTACACTAACATAACGATTGCGCTAGATGTCTAAGACATAGCATCAATATCACAATAACCACGCAACAGAGAAATCGGCCCTATGCAGCCTCTACCAGGATGAAGATTTTGTCATCACCCCGAAGACAAGGCCGGGCAACGGTAATTTGGAAACCGGCAGACTACAATGACAAATCTCAAGATTATTGAACGAGAGAACACCGTATCGCATCAAGGAGAACCCGACTAAAAAGACATCAAACGAAACAGGTCAAGTAAAGTGTGTGTGACCTCCGATGAAGGGGCTCTGACGGAAGAGAAACGATGACAATGTAGCCAGAGATTCCATAATACCGAAGTTTACGGCCTACCAAGGTGTGTAAGATGGAAATACATTCGACTATTGTAGCGCCGCCTACGAGGTGCCACCGGACAAACTCGCTAAAGGGCTCTTCGTGTTCAGATCCACTTCACAGGTCCGCAATGCTGAGGAGTTCTCTCACAATGAAGATCCGCATTGAAGATGAGACATATGGTGTCTTTTGATGTCACAGCCCTATTCACTGACATCCGTTTACTAGCAAGGAGAACTCTAGAGACCGCATCAGCGGATGCAATACCTGGCAGACAACAGCCGACTCATCCAACACCAGCTATTCACTGGTAGACTTGTGCTCACAATCCACATACTTCCTGCCTTTCAGGAGATCGAGTTTACCAGACAACCAAGGCTCCAACCAACCCAAGGTTTACCACACAACATGGGATTCCATATAAGTCTGCGCAGAGCTAGTAATGCAACATTTGTCAGTAACAGGCATTGCAGGGTGAGAAATACCCTAAACTTTGGCACCGTCTGTGGATGACACGTTCACCCTCATCAAAAAGAGACAATTTGACAGGTTCCAAACCCACATCACAGCATAAATACCCGCCATAGTCAGTTCTACACGAACCTCATCAATCTGGCTTCTTGCTTTTCTGGATGTGGACGTCACACGGGCAACAGACGGGCATTTAGCACCCAGGTGTACCGCAAACCGTACGCATGCTGACAGGTGCCAGTATAACAGTGGTCACCTGACTATGCACAAACGCTTGTCAGAACTTGGTTTGACCGGGCAAATGGCACTGCACGTGAGTGAGAGACATGACAGACCAAAATTGAACATGTCACCCTACTGCTTAAATGCAGGACACAATGACTTCCGGCAAACATACCATTTGGTCTTTGTTCTTGAAGAGGGGCACCGGTCAAAAACAGTAAGTATTACTGTACCTCGTCAATACTTGGAGATTGCTAACCTGTTTGCTGGTCAGTCATTAGGAACTGTGTCCCACAACCTAGGAAAACTAACCTCGCAAGCAAGATCTCTAAGTCCAAAGACAGGCGTGAATGGACTCGACAAGATAACGTGGTCTACGAAATCCCCTGTCGAGAGTGTGAATGCAACTATTGGGCCAGACTATTAAGCAACTCAGTCGCCTGGTTGATGCAACATCAGCAAGCTGTACAATGCCTTGACAAGGCTATTCGCTGGTAGTGCACATTGTCCACAATCTACATCACATATCTTCGCATGGAAACATGGTAGTTAAAGCTTTCGGCACCTGGCAGGCGCACTGTGAATTCTCGAAGCACACCAGTCCATCAACCATCACGTTGAACGCTGCATGCCTGCCGTATCGATGATTATGCAATTCCCACAGCCCCATCCACGGTGCAAAGGGCAAACCCAATAAAATACAAACGCATATAAACATGGACCGTGACATTGAACCGGTGACCACATCCAAATCGGAAGCAATCCACACTTCACCAATCCACTCCTTTATTTAAGTCTGTCTCAAACTCGTGCGATTGGTCCCCATCGCAGCCCATCCTGACGATGTAGTCGTTCCCGATTGGACGTATATGTTACAGCTCATGTCTCGACAGCTGCAAAATCTATTGTCTTGTTTTTGTTAAGCTCTGAGGACAGGATAGTGGTCTTCTGACACGCTGAAGATTTTAACAAACGAATTGTATTATTTTAGCTTCAGTGTGCTTTCAATCTCCGTCAAATATATATAATAAAATACACACTAATGAAGCTACAAACATATGACCACTGACAGTGCGAAGTGATAACATTGATATCTTGTTACAATGGCACCTGCCAAGGGGTGGGATATAAGGCAGTAATGAAGAGTCAGTTCTTGAATGTTTGATGTGTTTGGATGCAGGAGAAATGGCAGGAGTAAAGCCTGAGGCGGATCTTTGACCAAGCGCCAAACAATTGTTTATGCCAGAATGACTGGGTCAGAGCATCCTGAAACGGCAAGCTTGTGGGGTGCTCCCGGTCAGCAGTGGTGAGTACCTACGCGACAGGGTCCCGAGGAGGGACAAACAGAAAAAACCGGGCGACAGGGGTTGGGCGCCCAAGGCTCGTAGATGCGGAGGACAGAAGGGCTAATCCTGTCTGGTCCGAACCCGGACAGAAGGTCTAATGTGGCACAAGTCACAGAAAATTTTAAATGGTGGTCCACGGAAAGGAATGTGTCACAATCCACAGTGCACTCGCACCCTGCTGCGTATGGGGCTTGCGTAGTACAGACTGGTCAGAGTGCCCATGATGACCCTGTCCACCACGAAAGCGCTACAATGGGCAGCGAGCGTCGGAACTGGGAATCTTGGAGCAGTGGAAGAAGATCGCCTGGTCCGATGAGTCCCTTTTCTTTTTAGATCATGTGTATGGCCGTGTACGTGCGCGGATGTCCGTTTACTGGGGAGTGATGGCAAGTTCAGGAATGCACTGGGGAAGACGACAAGACCGGTGGAGGGAGTGTGATGCTCTTGGGGCAATGTTCTTGCTGGAAACCCCTGGGCTGGCTATTACATGTGGCACGTCATTTGACACGTGTCACCTACCTAAACATCGTTGCAGACAGGTACAACCCTTCATGAATGGTATTTCCTGATGGCAGTGGTCTTTCAGCAAGGATAATGTGCCCGCACACTGGCACACATTGTTCGGGAATGGTTGGAGGAACATGTGAGTGTTCACAGTGTTGCCCGAGCCTGGCCTCACAATTCTCCATGATCTCATTTTTATTTTTGAAAAAGGCAAAAAATCCCTGTGGATGTGCTTGGAACGGCAAGTCCATTCATGCGGCTCCACTCCAATTTACGGCTTGAAGACTGCTGCTCAATGTTTGGTGCCAGATACCACAGGACACCCTTCAGGGGTCTTGTAGAGTTATGTCTCGCAGTCGACGCTGTTTTGGCGGCACCACAAGAGGACCCACAGCATATTAGGTAGGTGGTATCATGTTTTGGCTCATCAGTGATTATATATATATAGTAATATATATATATATATAATTATATAACCCATACGTATATGTATATGTACTATTGATGTTTAATGTACATGTATATGTAACGTATCTATGCCATAATCAGTCCACCAAAAATTTTGGGGGTGGCCCAAGATCCATCATGTGCTGCCTTTTTGTCTGCTGGTGCTTATTGGTTCGGGACGGCAGCTATACCGTGATGCAATGCCCCGATACCATTGTACTGGTGTTCATTTTCACCAACTCAGAAGAATGACAGGCTGAGTCATACCCAGGTGTTAATTTCAGCTGCACAGGGCTATCTGGAGAACGCTGGGATGCCAAGCCGCCACCCCAACACTCAACCACCACCAGATTTTTAAGTCGCCAAGTGAATGGAAATTGTATTTTTTACAATCAAAGAAAGGCTTCAACAGAAACATTCCAAGACACAGCACGCACACGGCACAAGACACTTGGATCACTCCTTATTAATACGAGGCCTTTGTTGTGCAAAGTAGGAGAAGCTCGATGGGGTCCACCATCGGCGACACTTGTAATAAACACTTTTTTGACGCGCGAGGTTTTTATGTATCTTAACGACCAGGCATGCTGCTAATTGATGCACATGAGTTCCCTATTAACTCCAAATTGTAATTTGTAATATGCTCTGCCACCGACGTGTCCGATTAATTATTCAGGCACATACACAAGGGCTATTGCGAGTAGAGAGTGTTCGGGAGGGCAGGTGAGTTCCACGGTCACTATTCACGCCCCCTGTTGAACGAACCAAACGATGAGAGAACAGGTAAATTGAGCCACGGGGACAAAGGCCTTTGTGCCATTACCTCTGCACCTTCAGGTGTCTGCTCGCTTGGTGTAAAGGACCCTCGATGTCACATTTTCCAGATAATGACCATGAACCAATGTCGGCGTGCCTTTGCCTCGATCTGCTCCATTGCCGATTGCAACTGGTGGTGGTACAGGCGTCGCGCCGGGTCTGGGTCCGTACGCATGGGGTAGAGTGTGCCTGCGCGGAGGAGGCCACATTTCTTCTCTGCGGCCATCCACATCTCGCCTTTTAGCCTGAGTCGCTCGATACGACAAGAGAAACCCCGTGGGGTGATTTCCTATGGGGAGTTTTTTTTTCCAGCCGTCTGCTGCTAAAGCATCGCCATGTGGATCATGGAGAAGGAGAAGCACAGTGCTGCCTTGGCTTGAATAGCTCAGTGAACCTGGTGAACTGGCAGCGAGAACCATAATCACAACATGCGAGAATAGCGGTCGCTGCCGAGACGCACCTCGTTCGTACGGGCCCGCACGGGCCTCATTCCCTCAAACAGACAGAGATACGGTGGTAGGAAGAAACCGACTGCGGCCTCGAGCGTACGCAGCATTAAGGTTGGACACAACGTAAGTACATGGAGCATGGTCAAGGCCAGCAAAGGTGTACCCCTGGGTCACTCTCAGCGGTCGTCCCCTCATTCAATTGTTCCTCCTTCGTGACCGTCGACCATCCCGTTCCCACATCTCCTCCCCCACCTTCGGTTGCTACCCCTACACCTCTGCATCCGAGCTGCTCGCGGGACCGGCATATATCACACAGATCTTAAACACAGTGCGCAGACCATTCCTGTGGAGCCATAAAGGTTCGCCCACACATCGCTCCAGTCCTAAGTGTACTTTCATCCATGCTGATGAAGTTCTCACGAATCGAGTTCTCAACCTTGACTCCCCGTGCAGTTTTTGCCTTTGACAATAGACATGTGAAAAGACCACTGATTCAGAACAAGATGCCATTTCCTGAAAGGCAAACGTTTGTGCAACCACACTAAACCACAAACTCAGTGAATGCCATTAGCCTGCTAAAACCAATGATATCTAATAACCTTTACCAACCAGTAAGGAGCGCCATTGCTTACATCCATGACAACAGGACTGACGTACTGACTAGTAAAATTATTGGCCCTCGAGTCTTGTTTGTTTGCATCGGCCAAAGTCACGTCATGGTGGAGATGCAGGAGAGGATAAACAGCTCACATTTTACTCGCACACTACTGTTGTTGCCATCCAACAATCTAGTCCTGACTGCTCACCTCCACGCGCATTTTTCAACATACCTGTTCAATCATATTTCGACAAATCCATCCCGTGTCACTCCAATCCTCGCGACGGCACCACACTGCATGCCCTTAAGCACGGTTGTGGGTCAACCCACTCGGTTCTCTGATATGACGACCATTTTCTTAATCCACCCTCTATTTGTAAAATTTTGTTCTCAATGTAACTATCTCTGTGTAGGAGCCCTCTTGCTGGCTATTCCATCTGTTTACATTGATCATACAACCTGTTCTGCTGCTGCCTCGTTTCCTGCATGTTTGTCCATGTTCCCTTGGTAGTCCGTGCCTGCCATTCTATGGCTCTGTCCCTCTTCTTTAACTCCGATTGCCGATGCACTTGCCTTCACCTCATGTCCTCTTTCCTCGAGTTTGGTCTGTTTAATTAAAATTATATATACCAGAGTTTGTCAAAGTGTTTCTCTGCTTGTTACCCTGTACAAACGAAGGTGGAACAGAGGTTATGTATTCTCCCTGTTTTTGTCTGTGAGCGATCTCTCTGAATCGTTTTGGACAGATTCGGTACGATAACTTGGTAGATAGGTGTGTGTGTGAATAAGGACGAACGGATCGATTTTAGGTGAAGATCCGAAATCCGGGATCGCTACTAGAAATTTTCAATTGACCCTTCACCATTGAGAGTAGGACAAAACAGAAATGTACTGTATCAACAATATCTCAAAGCAGTTGCGGACTGATGAGGCACCTCAATCCATCTAGGCGTGTTTTTAATCCACTCTGCAACAGTTTAATATAATAGCCCCGATATTATATATATATATATATAATATAATATATTAATATATATATATAATAGTATCTATATATATATAATATTATAATATGGGCGTATAACCCACCACACATCCGTCAACGATCGGTTGGGTGTTATCGTGCTTTGGTCTGCTTACGTATCTTTTAAAAACCTCGTCTTCCCTCTTAACTGCAAAACAATCGGGTGATGAGCTTGTCCAAGTTGGACACGTTTGTTAAGGCATGGCATCTTGATAACAATGCAGGTTATATGAACACGCGTGTACTGGAATTACCGATACAGCAATGTTGTCACGGAAGTGAGACGAGTTTCCAACCATTTTTATCCGATTCGTGCATTAATCTTATTTTATGAAAAGTATTTATCCTGGAAGACCTGAAGCCAGGAAAACTTTGGTTACTCCAACCAGTTGAAGTCTGTGTGAATAGTGATGTGCTGTTCTTGTGAGGAATGGCTATCACTTCTGGTTATGAGAACGGTCGGACTAAAATATAATCATAGAAACCTTGACACACGACTCAGGTTGCAGAGCAGATAACATGACGTTACATATAGAATGTTAACATAAGCATGACCATCTGCTCTGCCATCGTCGTTCAAAATATTCTAGTGTTTACCAGCCTCAAAGCTTCAATCTTCTTATCAATTCCCACGAAAAGACACAACTAGTATGAAAAACACAACAAATAATGCCACCAGACGGGATCCCATTAACATTCCTCGAGGGGCACAATACCACAACACATGATGAATACCCGCTCTGTGGCAACACCGGTTGACAGTTAACAAATGATCAGGGAATTCAAACCTACAGACAAGACACTTTTGAGTGAGTGTGCATACCTCACGACCATCCTGTCAGCCCTACCACATGGTTACAAAAAAAAATCAACTTTACTTTCTTAAAAGACATAGTTTATTCGAAAAAACAGAAAAACAACCATGATCTGACTTTTCTTACAAGGGGATTCTGAACTTGTGAGATGTGTGAGTGTTAAAGTTTTTGTTTATCATGGCAAAATTGCATATATAATTTACCACCATATTCAGGGATTCCCATGTGAGTGTCAGTTAAACTTATCTTACAGTAATCTGAGGTGACACATAGATATTTTTACAGGGCTCCAGTATCTCAAATTTGGCACACACCACTGTATTATGTCATACCCATCATCTGGACATACTCTTGCAGAGCATTGGTGCTACCGTAAAGCAGACTTCCTTGTCATATTGACACAACTTGGAGTAGTTCAGACTCCGACAAAGGATACGAGCAGCAAGCTGGCCTCATTTTTGCCAGACCCGCATAAGATAACAAGGCAGGTCAACCCAGCTCGTATTCATTCAACATCCGAAGTAGGATTTCGAACTCAGGATCCTAGGAGCAACCCAAGCCCCCCTTAGCCTAACCATAAGGCCAACACCAGGCAATGTAATTATGGTATATATACGTTATCATTTGATAATCGTAACTTATGGTATATAATAAGTATGTTTGAATTACTTGTATCTGGTGGGTAACAATGGTATTATTTGAATTATTTCTATCTAGTCTGTATATAATCGGTGTTTCTTGATTATTTCATTTATGGTAGAAGATAATAATGGTATTTTTTGATATACTGTATTTAATATGTATTTTTTGATTATTTGTATTTATGGTAAATCAAATGGATTTTTTGAGTTATTTGTATTTATGGTAATTATATATGGGTTTTTTTGATTTGTATGTTATAGTATAATAATCAGTATTTTTGGTTATTGTATTATCGATATATATGGTATTTTTGATATTTGTATTATGGTAAATAAAATGGTATTTTTGATTATTTGTATTTAATGGTATTTAAATTGTGTGTTTTTGATTATTTGTCCATTAATGGTATTTAATATGTTGTTGTTTTTGATTTGAATCTATCATATATAAATAACAGTATTTTTGATTATTGTATTTATGGTATTCATATGGTTTTTTTTATTATTGTATTTATGGTATTTAAATGGTGTTTTTTTTGATTACTTGTATTTATGGTATTGTAGTTGTTTTTTGATTACTTGTAATTTATGGTATTTTAAATAATGGTTTTTTTTTGATTTGGTAATGCTATGTATATAATACAAGCATATTTTGATTATTTGTGTATTCATGATATTTAATAGTGTTTTTTTTTTTTGATTCTATTTTATGGTATATAAACAATATTTTTTTGGATTATTTCTGTCTTTGGTAATTATATGGTATTTTTTGAAATTTATTTGTATCTACTCGTTATATCAATTGGTATTTTTGGATTATTTGTATTTTGGTAATTCATATGTTTTTTTTATTATTTGTATTTATGGTATTAATATGGTGTTTTTTTGATATACTTGTATTATGTATTTAATATAGTTGTGTTTTTTTGATTACTGTATTTATGGTATTTAAATGGTGTTTTTGATTTCTTTGATTTATGGTAGTTTAATATATTGTTTATTTTTGATTGTAAATTATCGTTATATACGCATATTGATTATTTGTATTCATAGATATTTAATATGGTGTTTTTTGAATCATATTTTATGGTATATAATCAATCATATAGATTTTTTTTTTAATATAATTTTTTTTTTTTTTAGTTTTTTTTTTTTTTTTTTTTTTATTTTATTTTTTTATTTTTTTTTTTTTTTTGTTTTATATTTTTATTATTTTATTTTTTTTTTTTTTATTTTTTTTTTATTTTTTTTTTTTTTGGATTATTTCTGTCTTGGTACATCATAATGGTATTTTTATTATTTGTAAAAATCCCTATCGTTATATAATACGGCGGGTTTTTAAATTTGATTATTGTATTATGGTATATAATATGATTGTTTTTGATTTTGTATCTATGGCTATTTTAATATGGTGTTTTTTTGATTATTTGTACTATGGTATTTAAATACGGTGTTTTTGATATTTGTATCTATGGTAATTTAATATTGGTGTTCTTTTTATTATTGTATTTATGGTATATAATTTGCGTTTTGGATTATTGTATCTAAGTATATTACTGTTATATTGAATTATTTGAATCTATGGTAATACTAAAGTAATTTTTTGATTATTTGAATCTTTGGATATAAAAATTTTTTGACTTATTGTTCGATGGTATACAATATCTGTATTTTTGATTAATTTGTTGGTATAATGGTTATTTTTTTTGGATTATTGTATTTATGTTTATATGAACACAGATTGATTATTTGTATCAATGGAATAAATAGGTATTTTTTGTTCATTTGCAATTTTGGTATAATAGGTATTTTTTTATCATTTGTAAGTCTCTTTATATAATGTTATTTTTTATGGATTTATCTATGATATAGCTAATACAGATTTTTGGATTTTTGTGATTAGGTTATATAATTGGTATTTTATTAAATTATTGTATATAATGTATATAAATACTGTATTGTTTGATTAATTTGTATTTATGGTAAGAATAGGTAATGTTTATTATTTGTATCTATAGTATATAATACTGTATATTTTGGATTTTTTGTAATCTACAGTATACTTACATGTATTTATTTGATTATTATATCTGTGGTGTAAATATTTTTATTTTTGAATTTTAACAAAATGGTAATGTCACTACAGGGTATTTTTTGGATACTTTTATCTTTGGGATATAATACGAGGTATTTTTTTGGGATTATTTGTATCTATGTTACTAACTAATGGTATTTTTTTATTATTTGTAACTGGTAAATAAAACAGTATATATATATTATATATATACACTATATATATTATCAGTAATTATATATATTATATATATATATTTATATATATATATATATATGGTATTCTTTGATTATTTGTATTTAGTATAGATTAAATACGTATTTTTGGATTATTTAAATAGGTGTATAAATCGGTATTTTTTTTTTTAAATTATTTCGTATCCTAATGTTTTATGTAATAGGTATTTTGGTTATTTGTGGTATTTTTTTTGATTATTGTCACTATGGTATATATAAGGTATTTTTGATTATGTGTATATGGTATATAATTATTTTATATACCATATTATAATATTTGTATCGTATCGTACCATATTATTTTATACCATATTATTATTTGTATCTATGTATTATGTTTGGGATTAATTTGTATCTTATGTTAACATA
>CM068956.1:145504286-145514716 GCA_035128595.1 Eptatretus atami | reverse complement strand
CAATGGCCTTCCCAAACAAAAAGACCTTTATTTGGGTTGTTTAAAATTTCTTTCGCAACGCCAAATAACACAGCAGAAGGTTCAATGGAGAGACCTCTTACCTTGTTCTCCCCCTTATTTTCCTAATTGGAAAGGTTTTCATCACCCTCCTGTACCACCACGACATGGCGACCTCCAATGGAGACTAGTACACTGGATCCTTCCTTCTAATCACTTGTTACAACGTTTTTCAAATCTGCTTGTAGATGAATGTCCTTTTTGAAAGAAATCTGAAAACCTTTTTCACATCTATGTTGAATGCCAATGGTTGGCACCTTTATTTATTTTACTTCGGAATTGTTTTGTGAGGTTTGGTTTGTTTTTAACACTTGTGTGTTCATCTACGGATTGGATATCCCACACAAAAATTCCAATGCTGTGTTAGCCAATTTCCTGCTTGCTCAGGCAAAGATGGCATATATAAGTCAAGGAAAGAAAACTTGACTGGTTTGGAGTAAATGATGAAGATGCTTTGTTTTTGTTCCAAAACCTTGTATTAAGTCGTGTTAAATTGGATTTTGCTTTCTTTTCAGTAACTGGAAGATTACCGCAGTTCGAATCAAAATGGTGTATAAAAGAAGTTATTTGCAAAGTCCGAGAGGAATGTTTATCCTTTCGTGAAATGTTCTGTATATAATCCACCCGATTCATCCTTCCTTTCTTCAGAAATTGTTCTTGGTTTCCTTCTTTCCTCAAATGAAAATAACCCCATTTGGGGCTTTCTTTCTATTTTTATAATAAAAAGATACAAAAGTCTCTCTTCTCTCTCTCGTCTTGTCTCTCTCTCTGTTCTCTGTGTCTCTGTCTCTCGTCCGTCTCTCTCTCTCTCTCTCTCTCTCTCTCTCTCTCTCTCTCTCTCTCTCTCTCTCTCTCTCTCTCTATGGGACCAATCATACAGGTTCTTCATCGTGCAACATCTTGACCTGCCCAGCCAGCTTCTGCTTGTCTGGACGGATCTCTATCCTACCAGTCAGCCATGCTATTGTCCAATGATGACTGCTTCTGACCCATGGTGACTTACGAGTTACGTGCCGTTTGTACTAAAATTAGGAATCAAGTTGACATTTCTCTACTCTTTAGTTAACCAGCATTGTAAATACAAAACAATTATACGACAAAATAATTATAATTGTTCATGTTCTAGATTCTAATTCCCAACAACAAAAAGTTAAATCATTAACCATTGGACTCCATCAAAGGAAACCATCAAAACAAAATGCTGGAATTCTCATTTTTATCTTCATCCAAGACTGCAAGCATCGGTATTGGTATCGGTGCTTTGTTTACCTTTGTTCAATATACTTTTGTATACATAACGAGTTTCCAAAATCTGAACCTGGTCCTCCCTCGTCCATTGGATGTAATTTTGTAATCCCTCCATTACTACATCCAACCGGTGATTGTTTTATTCTTCATTTTCCACGCTGATGAGATCACCATTCCTGGAATCAGAAAATTCAACTTCAGTCATCTCACCTGGTTAATACCAGAGAAGGGTATCGTACAGTGCCTGTGCCACCATATTCGCTCCACGATGGACTGTGAGGTTTCTTATGTTTTCATTTCCCTCAAACATTTGGAAGCTCCAATATAATGAAATGTTTTGTAATTTGTTCATTGATCACATTTTAGATTTTATATGAAAGTTCAACAAAGCTCTTGAAGGCTCAAAATAACACAATTAAATCGCATCAAGGTATGGCTCCTCAATTCTTTGGGGGTTATGGAGAGGGATCATTTTCATGGGGTTGTGGGATGTGGATATGGCAGCATAGTCTATTTATTTATTATGTATGCATGGGAGATTGGAGAGAGGGAAGGGGATTCAGGCTGGCATGTCTGTGGTGCTTACAGAAGGAAAGGTTAAAAATGAGAGGTGTTGATCGCAACTAATTCATCCCTTAATGGGTCCTCAGAACCACCAAATGAAGCAGTGACCACGTCCAAAATTCACCCCAAAGACCAGGTATATTTAATAAACAAACAACACAAGGGAAGGAATATATAAGAAGCAATACAATCGATAACCCCTTAACCCACTACCGATCATACGTGCCCACGGTGTCAATGAACTAATGACGCCTTTTTTTTTGTATTCCAAGTTGAGGTTCGTGTAAGAGCTAATACCCAGAAACGTATAACAAGGCAGGAGACAAGAGGGGCGTGAGAGGGATGCACAAAATAGTGGGGAACAGATACAATAGGATATCTGAAAGGGAGAGGGATGGGGCGGGGTGCACGGGGTAAACAAGATGGTACTACAGGGACTTTCAGGAAGGAAAGCAGGGAATTTGAAGGAGGTGGGTTGGGGTGGATTAACGGGTAGAAAAGATCGAGGATTTGGATGGGGACGATAAGGTATAAATCATTGGTTGGTATAAATCGATGGTTGGTATAAATCGATGGTTGGTATAAATCGATGGTTGGTATAAATCAATTTTGAAGGAGGTGGGTTTGGGGTGGATTAACGAGGGTAGAAAAGATCATGGTTTTGGATTGGGGACGATCTGAGAGGGTGGTGAACAGCTGTCTTGAAGACCTGCAGGGAAGAATGAGATTGAAGAAAATGTGGAAGTTGGTTCCACAGGCAGGAAAAAAGAGGAACACATGAGTGGAAGTGAGCAGTGATCCTGGATTTGTTTGGTTTTGCCAGAATGGAGTTGATGGTGGACCATATGCACCCTGCAGGAACCTGGGTGGGGAGGGAAGGACAAAACAGAAGGGTGCAAGACCAGAAAGGAGGCGATAGAAGACAGAGAGACCACCTTTCTGTGATGGGAGAGTGATAGGCCTGCAGACTCAAATTCAGCGCAGGAGATTCCAATGATCTTGAAGGTCTTTATTTCCATGGCGTCAATCTGAGCAAGGTGTGAGGTAGAGGAGCCAGCCCAGAGGGGAGAGTGACGGGGCATCCTCCATCAAGCTGTGGATGAAAGCTTTGTGGTAAACAGGAGCACAGGTGTGCAAGAAATAACTTTTACGACAGAAGATGCCCAGTTGGAGACTGGCTTTGGAAGCCAATTTTGGAGAGAGAGAGAGAGAGAGAGAGAGAGAGAGAGAGAGAGAACGAACGAACCTGATTTGTTCGAATTGAAAGGCACGTTCCAAGTGTTTGACCAACTTGTGATATTTATCAAGGTTTAAAGAGAGGGAACTTCCGAGCTGAAGGATGAGGGGTGTCACAGCAGAGGGTGGACTCATCAGCAAATAGGTACAGGGGATTTTACAGTCAGAGAGGACATTTATGAAGATTAGGAATAGGAACACTGCCTTGGGGCACTCCATCCTTGCCAGAGAGAGGAGATGAAAGGATTCCTTTGAGAGCAACACTTTGGCTGTTAGAGTAGAGGAGGTCAGTAAACCATGTGTGGTGTTGAGAGAGTTTGGAGAGCAAGACGGACGGAATGCCAGACTGAATCAAAAGCACAAGATATGACCAGAGAGGTGAGTAGAAGCACCATATCCAAGGTGAAGTGAACTTGTCTAAATCCAAATTGGTGTTCTGAGATGAGGTTGTTGGACTAAAGGAAGGATTTCATATCAACAGCAATGATGGATTACATGACCTTGCTGATGATTGGAAGTAAGCTGATCGGTCTGAAGTGAATTGTTCACAGAATCTTTATAAAAACAAGCTCAAATGAGCTAAGATCCTCGTCCTCTTAATGATGACGTCATAAAAACGAATATGACGTCATTGTGATGTATCAGGTTTGCGATAAATTATCTGTGCTAATGCCCGGCTTGATTCCCGCAAAGAAAATTCAAACAGCTTGCCTAGTTTCGGAGTTAATGGTATAGGCGATTTCCATTAGCGGCGATATTATGACGTCAACTTTTTTTCTAGGAAGAATTTCCAAAATCGGAGATGGTTACTGCCTGCACGTGGGCTTTCTGCATATACATGGCAAGTTTCACGAAGATCCGATGAAAACTCTGGGTTGTGAAACAAAAAATGTCAAAAAATAGGAATGACGTCATAAAAATTGATATGACGTCATAGTGATGTATCATATGTGCGTTAATTCATCTCTGCTCATGCCCTGTTCGATTCCCACAAACAGAATTCAAAAAGCTTGCCTAGTTTTGGAGATATTTTTTTAGGCGATTTCCATTAGCGGAGATATTTTGACGTCATAACTTTTTTTCTATGAGGAATTTTCAAAATCGGAGATGGTTACTGTCTGCGCAGGGAATTTTTACATATATATGGCAAGTTTCAGGAAGTTTCGATGAAAACTGTAGGCTGTGAAACAAAAAGTCCACAAGAAGAAGATGAAGAACGACAACGTGAGTAAGACTTAGAGATCCTCCACGAGGATCTAAAATTTTTTAATGCAATGTTGATTTGTAAGTAATAAACAAAGAACTGAATGTGGTTTTTAATGCTAATAATTGTTTGAGGTGTTAAAGTTAAAAAAAAACCAACCTAGCTGGAACCGCCCCTAAAAATTCCAGAAAACCTCCATGGCCATTGCATCCTGTGTGACGTCATCACAAGTACAATTGTCTCGGCATGCAAATAATAATAGCTGCGCAACTCACTTCAGACTCGTCAGAAAATGAATTTGACAAATAACATTCTGATCAAGAATCCTCAGATTACAATGATAATCAAAATATTTTGTAGAAGGTGCCGTCAGACCGTACATGCATGAACCCGAGGTGGAAATTGGGGATGATAATGGTCATGATATACCTGGCGTTCACAACATCAGGGATGACATCAGGGAAAGACTCAGCAATAACAACTGGTAAGTGGTAAGTCATAGAGCTGGAACGTGATAAAGAACACTAGAACACCAGCGGCGCAGCTTATTACCATACTGGATGGGACTATCCTGCCAATGTACATGTACATGTAGTGAGTGAGTGAGTGATGTACAACAGGTTAATTAACACTGATTGAACACAACTGTACAACCTCCAGGGAAACAGTACGCTACTTACCCTCAGTTTCTGGCACTTTTCTGGCCCTTTTCTCCTCCATTAAATAACAACGATCTTTAATGTTCAAGGGGATCACGTCGGCTTTCAATTGCTTCAGTTTTTAAAAAAACCGATGACGCAATTATGGTGTTTCTATGTATAAAGCATATGTAGGTCGCACGTAAACACAAGTCCGGAAGCGAAAGTGTTCTGAAGAAGACGTAGTGGGTCATGTGATGTCTGACATAATCTCATCGCCGTTTTTTTGAGGCAGGACCAATCAAGAACACAATGACACCAAAAAACACGAAAATTTTCATTTCAAGATATTTATTCAAGAAAAAAAAATAACAACGATTGAGTGTTCAGTGAAGCCATATTTATTCATTAAAACCAAACATGAATTTCTGATTCTGTGGATCTTTAAGGGGATCCGTTTTTGCACCTTTTTAATGATGTTGGCATCAATGCAGTGATTTTCACTGATTTCCAAGCAGATGGAAGATGACATGACCGGGTGTAAGCAGCAGAGAGAGGATGTGCAAGGTCAGCAGAGCAGGTTTTTAGGTGCCGTGAGCTGATGCCATCTGGTCCTGTTGCAGAATCAGAGTCGAGGGTTGGCAGAAACCTCTCCACCTTCTCAGCTGCAAAGTATGCAGAGTCCAGGAGCAGTTGGGTTTGAATGGGAAGGGTGGGTATGGAGAATATGGGGTTGGGGACACAAGATTTGGAAGCAAACACAGAATTGAGGCTTTCGACCTTCTCAAGAACAGAGTCGGCTGTGGTGCCATTTGAAGTGAGGGAAGGGATGGAGGGGAAGCATACACCAGAGACAGACTCAACAAGGTGCCACCAAGTTTAAGAGGGAGACAAGTTTGAAAGTTAAATCTTGAGGTTGGGAAGATGTTGTTTTCTGGCTCTCCTGAGAGTGGACACACACACGTGTTGCAGGCTTTTTGGAATGATCTCCAGTTGCCTTTGGTTGAATTTGCTTTCGAGAAAGAGAAGGCAAGTTGTTTCCCAGCAACTGCCTCACCACAGGATTCAGCGTACCATGTGTTGGAAAAAGGGTGGGATAACTGAAGACGAGATGGGATGAATCTGTGCATAAGAGAGAGCAGGTTTCTGTGGAATAATTCCCAGGCTGAGTTAATACAGTATCAGCGGCAGTTGATATGGGAGACCAATCCTGAAGACAGATGGTTGCTTCCAGTCCCTGCCAATCTGCCTGAGTGAATTGCCAGGCTCACCAGCACTGAGGCAGCTCTCTGAGAATAGCCAGAGAGATGTTGACTATCACAAGCATATGATCATATGAACCAATTGGAGCAGAGGAAGGACATTTGTGGGAAAGTTTGTGATAACCAAGTCCAGCAGGGAAGATTTGCCATTGGGAGAAATCCAGGTGGAAAGGTTCACAGACTGTCAGTCCCATAGTTCCCTTTGTTATGTTATTTCTCCTGCTGTTCCCTTTGTTATGTTGTGTCCTGATTTATTCTGTGTTAACAGCTTCTTCAGCTTGAGGAGTGTGGGAGGTGTCAATTATTTATATAATCCTAGCCACCTGGGTTTACTTGATTAGGTGAGAGCTGATTGGCAATTCCCTCCATTCACAGGTGAGAGATGTGAGTGGGTCTTTATGATTTATATTTTGACTGCTTTTGACATTTGCACGTGGTACAAGCTTGGGAGCCTCATTGGTATGCATTGCTGTCGGTGATGATTTGACAATAAGTGATGAAACCGGTCCGGCAGCTGAGGAGGTGTGTAGCATTGGGATTGTCATGTGTGTACTATGTGTGAACATCGTTGGAGCTGTGGAGGAACTGTGGGAAGGGTTTCAAACAGCAAAACACTTACCTTATGAAAGACTTCTTGGGTTGCTTCATGCAGCTTCTTCGGCTCGACAAGTGTGGGAGGTGTCAAACATATATATGTATATATATATATATGTTTATGTATATATATGTATATATATGTATATATATATATATGTTGTTGTGGCTGGGGGTCCTGGTGAGAAGACCACTAGGGGGGAAGCTATCTCGGGTTCCCACCAGACTCCTCGGAATCGCAGGCCGTCGCACACGGATAACTCCGTGACACAGCAGGTCGCTAACCGACCGTGAACGCCAATAACTCAACCACGTGACTTGGGGTCCTCCGTCTAATATCGGTTCCCTAAAAATAATCACGTGACCTAATTACCGGGGAACACGCCCTCGGTACGCCTTGTCCGAACTGGATCACCTTACCGGATCAGATGCAGCCGAGCGACACTGCCAAGGAACGTACCGGCTCTAAGGAACGGATTGTTGGGAATAAAGTCCTGGCTAGGCTAGGATACGGACAATGCTGGATCAATGAAAGAACAGACAAAAACAAGCTGGGAACATTTCTGCACAATTATTTATTACAGGCAGGCGAGGGAAAATATGTGGCACAATTAATAGAGTTTATTGTTGTGTTTTTCGTTCAATCCAATATGGCTGCTAGACCATGTGACCTAGTGGTCAGTAAGTGGAGTAACTGGAGACATTACTTACCTCAGTAAGTGGAGATAGAAAGAAAAGTGTGGTGTGACAATAAAACAAGCAATTTACAAAAGCAGACACAGAGCAGACTTATCCCGATATAATTCTTCTGCAATCTTAACTTTCACGAGGACAGGCGCCATGACAATCACCACCCACACACACACACACACACACACACACACACACACACACACACACACCAATGAAGGAAGAAATGAGCAAAAAGAAGAGGAGATGAGGCTAACGGTCTCGTAATACCTTGCACGATTGACCGACCATGCCACCCAGTACGTTTTGGGGGGATGCTCCGCTGGACGATCCCTCCTTGATAGTTGGCGTGTCATATCCTGCTTGGCTATGATGCCCGCAAGCGTCTGCGCCGATCCAGAGAATGGATCCAGGATGACGGAGCACGAACCACTTGCTCAGGATGACGGAGCAAGTACCACTTGCTCAGGATGACGTTGCACGAACCACTCAATCAGCATGACGGAGCAAGAACCACTTGCTCAGGACGACGTTGCACGAACCACTCGCTCAGAATGACGGAGCAAGAACCACTCGCTCAGGATGACGGAGCACGAACCACTCACTCAGGATGACGGAGCAAGAACCACTCGCTCAGGATGACGGAACAAGAACCACTCGCCCAGGATGACGGAGCATGAACCTCTCGCTCAGGATGACGGAGCACAAACCACGCACTCAGGATGATGAACCACTAGGTCACATGGTCTAGCAGCCATATTGGATTGAACGAAAATCTTCAAAAAATTATTTCTCTTGAACCACTTCATCAATTAACATGAAACATCACAATTATAATTGAGTAGTCATGGAGGAATAAGTGTTTTAAATTTCAACCTGCTCGGAGACATGGTGTGGCAGCCAAAATTATTTAATATTTTGAATCTGTTTCAGGGATTTAAATCAAACATGGTACAAGAATGTATAATGATGTAATAATGTGGACGGAGCCATATCTGGTGACGTCACAATGTCGAAGAGTGCCTTTCTAGTTAATGAGTTTTTATCATATGAATATCTTTTTGTGTGTGGATATTTTTTATTGTATGAATATTGCTGCAGAGATCGCTTTGAGAGGTTGTGAATGTGTAGCTGAGAAAGAGTTCATTCCTTTATTGCATACGTGTTAGCATAAGAATGAGTAAAAAAAAAAAAAAAGATTTTAATGGGAATATGCATTGATATTCACAGAGACAGTCTGTCGTTTCCCTCCCAATTTGCGTTTATAAAAACCCTTCTTCCGAAACCCTTTTTAATTTTAACCCTTGTAAATCTATCCTTTATGTGCTGTTGGGGATCGACTAAGGTACAAGTTTTGGGGCACCATTGCAGGGTCTTGAACACTCACAAGGGACTTGAGAAGGTTTGAGGTGGGACTCAGCTTGAGTGGTGCCTGAAACACCAATGGGAAAGAGCAGGCAGAGCAGGCAGACCTGGGAAACGTCACAGGCAAGGTGTCACCGACATTATAAAACCAATGGTGGACAGGAAGCGAACTGGTCTGGTCTGGGGTTCGTTGGGAGAAGACGTTTTTCAAGAAAGTCTTGTGAAGATGGAGCCGATATTCCAGCCAACTACATTTGCTCCTCATCCAGCCGCGGTAGTTCGAGCCAGCCCTCCTGCCGATACATCGGACCAAGGGTTCTGTGCTGCCTGCCTGCCTGCGGTCATCCCAGTTCAGTGGTCATTCTGTGGAACTTGCGGCGCCCACATGGGACACTATTTGGTATTATTTTTTGTCAACATCTCTCTGGACTTTCTTCTGTGGAGTGACTGAGGCTCTAAAGATAGGCTATTTAAGGATCTGCCGCCTTTATGAATTCCAAGTGTTGTATTCCATTTATTGTAAACTAGCAAATACCACCTGTCGCTTCGCTGACGGAAATAAAGGGAGGGGGAGGTGGAGGGAAAGAGAGATGAGGGAGGGAGCGAAGAGGGGTGGAGGAGCAACGAGGGAGAGTAACGAGGGGTGGGCAAGGAAAGGTAGCATGAGGTAGGGGAGGGAAGGCAGACGTGCGGTGGAGCATTAATTACGATTCATACTATCTCATAAAATGATTCTGCATGGAATAACAGTGAAGATCAAAACAAAATAATGTCTGAAATCCATTTTCTACCAGTTATACTATAAACACTGCCTGGAGACAAACACCGCCCGGAAATAAACACCGCCCAGACACGTCCGGAGACAAACACTATGGACATAATCACTGTCCAGAATAATAACCTGGATACATCCGGGGAGGGGGTGGAAGGGAGAGAGAGAGGTGTGGGAGGAGTTGCTGCACTGTATTAGGAGAGAAGCGAGGATGGACACAGAGAGAGGGTGGGAGGAGTGGAGTTAGCTGAGAGAAAATGTTAGCTTTATGAACAACACACATACACACACATACACCACACACACACACACACACACACACTCGGTGTGATTACCGACAACAGTACGTACTGTATACAACCCAAAAACCTTGAGTAGCTTTCAACCTTGTTTTGGGTGAATTTCAATAAAGAAATGAAAAAAGCAACGATGCATTTTCGACATTTCAAGGAGATGTGCATAAACATTATTCTTTATAACAGCTGCCAATCATCGTGTGACAGGTGGAAAAAATTCGCTCTGTAATTTAGAAAATGTGTTGATATGGCAAACGGCTCAGAAATCAGGTTTTATCAAATAGATTTTGCTTTGAAACTCAAAAAGAGAAACAACATAATCCTTTCTGAAGCAAACCCAACTCATATAAAATAACCAATTGCTTTAGAAACAGCCATGAGGACAACGGAAAACGCAATCGCTCGAACGCTGCTGAGGTTAAAAGTTGAAACCTCCACCACCCATCATCATCATAAGATAAGGGATGAAACTTTGCCACCACGGCACCCGTAACCATGCATGCA
>CM068956.1:145480746-145493634 GCA_035128595.1 Eptatretus atami | reverse complement strand
GTGCTTGTTTTTATTATACCATTATAAATTACCTGTGCTTGTTTTTATTATACCATTATAAATTACCTGTACTTGTTTTTATCATACCATTATGAATTTCCGGTGCTTGTTTTTATTATACCATTATAAATTACCTGTACTTGTTTTTATCATACCATTATAAATTACCGGTGCTTGTTTTTATCATACCATTATGAATTTCCGGTGCTTGTTTTTATTATACCATTATAAATTACCTGTGCTTGTTTTTATCATACCATTATAAATTACCTGTGCTTGTTTTTTTATTATACCATTCATAAATTTCCCGTTGCTTGTTTTATTATATTATTATTAATTAAAAAAAAATTCCCTTTAACCGTGCATTGTTTTATTATATAATTATTAATAAAAATATCCTTTTTTATTTCCTGTTTTGCTTTTTATTTAACATTATAAATTACCTATGCTGTTTTTGATTATACTTATAAAATTACCTGTTGCTTTTTTTTATTATACCATTATAAATTACCTGGCTTGTTCTATTATACCATTATAAATTAGCCTGTGCTTGTTTCTATTATACCCATTATAAATACCTGTGCTTGTTTCTATTATACCATTATAAATTTACCTGTGCTTGTTTTTATTATACCATTATAAATTACCTTGTGCTGTTTCTATTATACATTATTAATTACTCTGTGCTTGTTTTATTAACATTGTGAAATTCACCTGTGCTTGTTTTTATTATACCATTTAATAATTACCTGTGCTTGTTTTTATTATACCATTATAAATTACCTGTGCTTTGTTTTTTTATACCATTATAAATTACCTGTGCTTGTTTTTATTATACCATTATAAATTACCTGTGCTTGTTTTTATCATACCATTATAAATTAACGGTGCTTGTTTTTATTAATACCATTATAAATTACCTGTGCTTGTTTTTATCATACCATTATAAATTACCTGTGCTTGTTTTTATTATACCACTATAAATTACCTGTGCTTGTTTTTTATTATACCATTATAAATTACCTGTGGCTTGTTTTTTATACCATTATAAAATTACCTTGTACTTGTTTTTATGCAATACCATTATGAATTTCCGGTGCTTGTTTTTATTATACCATTATAAATACCTGTCTGTTTTTATCATACCATTATAAATTACCGGCTTGTTTTTATCATACCATTATGAATTTCCGGTGCTTTTTTTATTATACCATTAATAATTACCTGTGCTTGTTTTTATTACCATTATAAATTACCGGTGCTGTTTTTATTATACCATATAAATTACCTGTGCTTGTTTTTATTATACCATTATAAATACCTTGTGCTTGTTTTTATCATACCATAATAAATTACCGGTGCTTGTTTTTATTATACCATTATAAATTACCTGTGCTTGTTTTTATATACCATTATAAATTACCGTGCTTGTTTTTATTACACATTATAAATTACCTGTGCTTGTTTTTTATTATACATTATAAATTACCTGTGCTTGTTTTTATTAAAATAATTATTCATAAAAAATTTCCCTTTAACCTGTGATTCTTTATTACATAATTATGAATTTAAAAAATTCCTTTAACCCGTGCTTGTTTTTATTATATAATTATTATTAAAAAATTCCTTTTTAACCCATGATTGTTTTTATTATACATTATAAATTACTGTGCTGTTTTTATTACATAAATTATGCCATGAAAATTTCCCTTTAACTGTGCTTGTTATAAAAACCATTATAAATTACCTGTGACTTGGTTTTATTACATAAAGTATTCATGAAAATTTATTCTTAACCGATGCTTGTTAATTAGCCATCAGACATTACTGTGATTTTGTTTTTTTATGATTTAATTATTGATAAAAAATTTCCCTTTATCCTGTGCTTGTTATTATCTATACCATTATACATTACCTGTGGTTGTTTTTTTTATTGTATAATTATTAATGAAAACATATTAATTTATCCTATGCTTGTTTTTATTTCTCTAACCATTATAAATTAACCGTGTGGCCTTGTTTATTAAACATAATTATTCATGAAAATTTCCCTTTTATCCTGCTGCTTGTATTTAATTGTACCATTATATAATTACCTGTGCTTGTGTTTTTGTTACCATAATTATTCATGAAAAATTCCCTTTATCTTGTGCTTGTTATTTATAGATTATACATTACGCTGATTGTTTTTATGATATAATTAATTCATGAAAATTTTCCCTTAATCCGGTGATTGTTTTTTTATATTATTATTTTTTACCAATTATAAAATGACCTGTGCTTTGTTTTTATATCTATAAATTATTCATGAAAAAATTTTCCTTTAACCTATGCTTGTTATTATACGCATTATATATGTTAACCTATGCTGTTTTTTATTATATATAATTATTGATGAAAATTCCCTTATTTCCCTGTGCTTGTTTGTTATTGTATAATTATTCATGAAAATTTTTCCCTTTAACCTATGCTTTTATCTATACCATTATAGCATTACTGTACTTGTTTTTATTATATAATTATTGCATGAAAATTTCCCTTTATCCTGCACCATTATAATTACCTGTGTTTGTATTTGTTTATATAATTATTCATGAAAATTCCCCTTGATCCTGTCCTTGTGTTTAGTTATTATATTATTATTTACCATTATAATTACCTGTGCTTTGTTTTTATTATAGCCAATATACATTACCTGTGATTGTTTTTATGAATTTAAATTATTCATGAAAAATTTCCCTTAACCCATGTTAGTTATTATACCATTAAAATCTACCTATGATTGTATTTGTTATATAATTATTCATGAAAATTCGCCTTTATCCTGTCCTTGCTGTATATTATATTATTATTTACCATTTATAAATTACCTGTTGCTGGTTTTTATTATACCATTATACAACATACCCTGGATTGTTTTATGATATAATTATTCATGAAAATTTCCCTTTAACCCATGTTATTATTATACCATTATAAATACCTATGATTGTATTTGTTATAGTAATTATATTCATGAAAATTTCCCTTTACCTGTCCTTGTGTATATTATTATTATTATTTTACATTTAAAATTACCTGTGCTTGTTTTTGTATACCATTATACTATTACCTGTGATTGTTTTTATGATATATATTATTCATGAAAATTGCCCTTTATCCTGTCCTTAGTGTATATTATATTATTATTTACAATTATAATTACCTGTGCTTGTTTTTATATTCATACACCATTATACATTACCTGTGATAATGTTTTTATGATATAATTATTCATGAAAATTTCCCTTTAACCCATGTATGTTATTTATACAATTATAAATTACCTATGATTAGAAATTTGTCCTATATAATTTATTTCGATGAAAAATCCCCTTTATCCTGTCCTTGTGTTTATTCATATTATTATTTTACCATTATAAATTACGCTGTGGTTGTTTTTATGTATACCATTATACATTACCCTGTGATTGTTTTTTATTATATAATTACGAAATAAAATTTCCCTTTATCCTGCACCATGTATAAATTAACTGTGCTGTTTTTATTACAGAGATTATTCCATGAAAATTTCCCTTTATCATGCTTGTTTTTTATTATGTTATTATTTTACCTCCCGGCCATCCCTCCCATCAACATTTCTCTTGCTTTTATATAACGTAAGTTATTCATTGAAAATTCCTTTATCCGGTGATTGTTTTATATTATTATTATTATTTCACCATTAATAAATTACCTGGTGCTTGTTTTTATTTTATAAAATTATTCATGAAAATTTCCCTTAACCTATGCTTATTATACCATTTATATATTGTTAACCTATGCATTGTTTTTATTATATAAATTATTGATGAAAATTTCCCTTTATTCCTGCTGCTTGTTTTTATTGTATATTATTTCATTGAAAATTTCCCTTTAACGCTATGCTTGTTATTATACCATTATTACATTACCTGTAGCTTGTTTTTTATTATATAATTATTGATGATAAATTTCCCTTTATCCTGTTGCTTGTTTTATTATATATTTTTTTTTTTAATTTTTTTATTTTCATGAAAATTATCCCTTTTAACCTATGCTTGTTATTTAATACCCATTAGACATTACCTTGTGCTTGTTTTTTTGATATGATATTAATGAAAATTTCCCTCTTCAACCTATGCTTTGTTATTATACATTATAGTTACCTGTGATGTTTTTATGATATAATTAATCTCATGAAAATTTCCCTTTAACCTGTGCTGTGTTATATATACCTATTATAATTACCTGTGCTTGTTTTTATGACTATTTTATTAATGAAAATTTCCTTATTATGTCTACTGCTGAGTGCTGATGTGACGTTTACTATGTGTTATACCATTATACGTTACCTGTTGATTGTCTTTATTATATAATTATTAATGAAATTCCCCTTTAATCTGTGCTTGTTATTAATACCATTATACTATTACCTGTGATTGTATTTATTATGTAATTATTCTATGCAAAAATTTCCGCTTTAAACCCTGTGCTTGTTTTTATTATATAACTAGTCAAGGTAAGTGGCGTTCGCTCCCACCCCTTCCCATCCCTGCCTTCCACCCCTTCCCAACCCTCCTCCACCAACAACCTCCTCCAGGAGTCCCACCCATCCCTTCCCTCCCTTCTCCCACTCACCCTACCCTTCCCTTCCCTCCTCTCACTTCATTCCCTACTCCTTCCACCACACCCCTTCAATCCGGACTCCCACCCACAGACCCCTTTCCCTCCCCCAGACTTCCACCCACCCCTTCCCCTCCTCCGGACTCCCAACCCACCCCTTCCCCTTCCTCCGGAACTCCCAACCTCCAACCTCCTCCCCTCCCTCCGGACTTCCACCCAACCGCTTCCCCTCCCTCCGGGACTCCCAACCCACCCCTTCCCTCCTTCCACCTTTAAATGGGGGGAATGAACTGAAATGGGAGTAACAAAAATACTGAAGCTGAAATGGGGGTCAGAATAGTTGGAATAAAAGTATTTTATTAAAATTCAGTGACGTCAAACCAGAGCGATGGCTTTTCAGAACATTATTTTACCCTTTTTTGCCTGTTGAATTAAGCAATGCACCAAAAGCACTTGGGACTGAATGAACACGCACACGCACACATTCTCTTTTGTTTTAGTTTTTTTACCCAGGAATAACACTAACGTTAAGTGCAGGCAACTGAACTGCATACGATTATACAGCGTTGCCTCATTTGGCACTGCCTGTGTCATAAAAAGACTGTGTGAACACCATGGGGACACACGCAGGTCTCTCTCAACAATACCGCCGACACTAGAAAATTCCACCTTTCGCTTTGCTGAATATGTGGATAGGAGGGAACTTCTTCTCTTCTTTTATAAGTTAATGATGGTTTTTTTTTTCAGAGGAATTTTAAAACAGATGGTTCAAATCTTGGTTTCAAACAAGTATCACCAGGTCGCAGTAGAGTTTACCAGCACTTTTCCTATGGAGGAATGAATAAAGATGACATTTGCAAATGAGGAATGAACAGCCTTGCTTAAACTAAATTGCGACTTGGTATAAAGAATCACTAATTTCTTTAAAATTTCGGAATTTCACTCCAGATTTTGACACTTATTTAAGTCCACGACATCCGATCCTCAGAGTCCAAAGCCAGATTTGATTTATACTATAATTAGCCATGGTAAGTCCCATCGTGCGTTCCAAGGCGAGGCATTTTTCAGCAGGGACAAAAATAGTAGCTTAAGAACACAGCGATGTGAAACAAGCTGATGACAAGATGGCATGCCACCATTTTGGTGAGGCTTCTTTGTTTTTTTTTGTGATCAGCACCCCATAAAATTATCTCAAGGTTCTTAAATTTACCCAAACAAATTTTCATTCGGCACTCCCTTGAGTTCTCTTGCGTATCGCATGCCAAAGTTTTGAGGCCACTTCAGGTTTCTGGTTTTGGAGTATGAGGCGACACACACACTTGACCCTGACTAACAACACCACAATGAACTGAAACTGAGATTGATAAACGAACACGATAACACACTGACATTTATTATTATTATTATTATTATTATTATAGACTAGCCAAATACCACCATCGCTTTTGCTGTGACGGAATATAAGAGAGGGGTGGAGAGAGAAGGGTGGGAGGGAAAGAGGTGGAGAGGGATGACAGAGAGGGTGGGCGGGGTGGGAGGGAAGAAAGAGGAAAGGGGGGGGGGGGAGAAGCGATGCCTCACCACACATTACTATACACTGTGGGAGGGAGGGGTGTGAGGAAAGGGGTGGACCGAGAGAGACAGAGGTGTGGAGGAGAGTCTGCACTTTATTAGGAGTGGTGGAGTGAGAATGGATAGAAAGAGAGGGGGGGAGGATGGGTGTAAAAAATGAGAAAGGTTGAGGGGAGGAGGTGGGGTTAGCGAGACAATGATATATTATGACTTAATGACCGTACACACACAAACACACACACACACCATCACACGGATACTTTGAGACCGGGTATGTCTCTGTTCCATAACCTGAAACCCACTGACATGTGGAGCATGGCAGTCAAACAACATCAACTTACACACACAGCATATATACACAGATACAATACACACAATTCGCATACATATTATGAATCGAACCCCCGAACTGTGACGAGTGCAGAGAGCACAAATCAAGTCCGATCACAGCGCTTTCTGCACAACCTGCCAGAAACAGTGTCGCCTGCCATGCGAGCACATTGTCTCTGCCTGCTGATCAACCAGTCAGGAGGTTTGCAGCCAGGAATATTAAATTCGACAAAGGAGCAACACTGACTCTATGACTCATGACACTATTATGTACATGACATACGGCGTATGTCTCAAAAGTCAAAGTCAAAAAGGTCATCTTGAAGTCAAATTTCTGAAATCTCTCATTATTTTCATTCCAGTTTGACTTGAAATTTGAACAAGATTTTGCAGAGTCCACACGAATTGGAAACCAACTATTTTTGAGGTCAAAAGGTCAAAGGTCAAACTTCAAGGTTCAAACTTCTTAAAATCATAAATTTCTTCTGAAAAATCGATCATTTTCATCTGATTAATCGTGAAAATTAAGCAGACATTTGCATAGTACATTTGCTGGATTTGCGAACAAACTATTTTTGAGGGTTAAAAATCAAGGTCAACTGAAAGGTTCAAACTCGAAAATCATCAATTTCATCTGAATATGAAAAATAATCATTTTCATCTATACCAGCATTTCATGATTGATCATCAATCAATCGATTGCACCTGAACTTTGATTAGCATTATGAATTTTTAAATCTTAATGAAATGGACAATTTGATGTATCCATGGCAACTTTCCAGAGAGGGGGGGGGGGGGTTGGATTTAGCAAAGTTTTTGTGCTCGACACGATGTCTTTTTGTTTTGTTTGCTGATATTGTCTTGTATGTCTTGTCTGTTTGTTATGTTTGTCACACAGAACATTTCGTGTTTTTCACTGCAACCGCGTTGTCGTCGATTGAGACGAAATTTCACCATTAGGTGTGAATACTCATGCCGATTGTATATAATGATAATTATGACTCTCCATAAGTCACGTTGCATATGCAGCAATATTGGAAAAAAGGAAAAATTTTGCACCTCTGTATCTCTGAAAAACCGCCACCAGGAAAAAAATATGAAACTTGGCAGACAACAGTAACTTTTATGGGGAATGAGTGATATTTTTTAAAGACGTCATAATTCAATATGTAGAACGTTCACATCCGATCAGTATGAAAAATTTTTGAGGATCATCCTTGGATAATATAGTCCAACAGAAAAAATTTCAGGGCATCATCCACGTGATTCAGCAGTCATATCGTTTTTAAAAAACAACAAAAAACTTGCAAAAATCTTCTTATAAAAAAGCATACATATAATATATATTATATATAATATATATATATATATATGTAATTAAATGTATTATATATGGATATATAATATTATATGAATGTGTGTGTGGAAATATGGTAATATATGTTTATAATATATATATATATATATATATATATATATATATATATATGTGTGTGTGTGTGGTCCACACATCCACTGCGTTGGGGCTGCACTGTCAGTCGAATGATTTGCTTCAGAATTGACAGTAACAGGTAAACTTTGCATGTATTGCCATGACTTTGAAACAATAACAAAGGCAGCTTTAGAGTGTTCGCCAAGTGGCTTAAAGCACTCAAGCAAGCAATCCATGAAATGGTTGATAAGCTAAGCGACTGGCCTTTGGCAAAGTTGAATTGTGCGATCGCCAATCAATCAATTAAACACCATGGCACCCGGAGACGCTGGAATGTCATAACATTGTCCGAATTGGATAAATGAACATTTTGTTAAAGCAGCTGGAACTGTCTGCGGGTGAAGTCAATTGAGAGTTTAAAATTTTAAAATTTTGACTTGGGTTAAGAGATTAGAGAGCTTATTGGCATTGTGAAAGTAAATTAATGCATGAACAACCGGCGTGTCCCAGGCATCTTAAGCATTGTGATGTAATCACACGAGTCAGGCGTTGTGAAAATGAAGGCATTCAATATGTAGAGGATAGTGAAAAAAAAATTGAGCGCTTTTCATTAAGAAACCATTGCAAGGCCTGTTCCAAGTCAAGGCATTTTGAAGGCAAGGGCCAAAAAAAAATGGTCGAATTAAGAACCCCATGTGGATGAACAGAGGCTCATGAAAAGGGGCGACAAGGATGAGCCTTGATAAAGGATGATTAAATAAAGACCGTTAATTATCTCTCAAAAGGGGTGTTTAAATTAACCACAACACACTACCTCGGAGTTCGACTTTGTATGCATGCAAAGTTCGGTGCCCTAGGTTTCAATGGTTTGTGAGTTATGGGGATGAGACACACTGACTGACACCACCTACATTTACTTTGGTAATAACGCGTATATTATAAATTTACCTGTGCTTTGTTTTTAATGATGCTAATTATTAATTAACATTTCCCTGTTAACCTGTGCTTTGTTTTTTCTCTGCTATGCAATTTAAACATTTGCGTTTAATTACATGTTTTCCCATGCGTTTTGCAACAAACGGAGTGGGGGGGGAGTATGGTGTGGTGGGATATTGTAATCAGCTCTGTCTGTCTGTCTGTCGCATCCCTCTGTCTATTTTGTCCGTCCATTATCCGACACCTATCTCCTCCTAAACGGTTGTGTGCAGAAATTCATAAACTTGGTAGTTAAGATCACCACATCGGCAAGAAGACGCAATAGTAAATATCATGGTTTGTCCCCACCCCCTGGGGTGTGGTCAAAGTGTCACATACCAAAGAAAATGCAATTACGGGCACATTTACGAAGTGAAGTCGTATGGGGTTTCCCAACATCAAAAACAAAATCCCCCCAAACTTCCCACAAAAGCAAAGTTGAAACGATGGCTAAAGCATTCCACCAGGAATGACCCAATATCAAATTTTGAGTAAAACATTGTTTCCGTTTTGACCTGTGACTCTAAGTCCCCCCCTGGGGCAAGAACACGTGGGTAAATTCCAAAAAAATTGTTACATATTTCATGTGTCCACCAATGTTAATTCGCCATATACAAAAGTTCATTTAAAAATGTGCAGTAATAAGCATTTTTCCAGTGCTTGACCCTTTGACCCCACGCCAGGGGGTGGGGCCAACAATGATGCTCTTCCACATTCTTTGCCATGTGATCATAACATACCGAGTTTTAGTGAATTTCTGCAAACCGTTTTCGGAGGAGATAGCTTGACGACAGATGGACAGACGGATGGAGCAGATTACCAATGTCCCAGTCTTTTTCAAGAAACGTGGTGATAAACATTGTTTTAATGAAACTCGTATATGCAATCAACATTGGGGAACGCATGGAAATATGCAAATTTTGGGGATTTTACCCCCCCCCCCCCGGGTTCACACCCCAGGGGTGTGGTGAAAACGGAACAAATTTTTTTAACTGAAAAATTTGATATTGGCGTCCATTTCCTGGTGGACACGCTTTACATCTTTCACTTTGCTCTGAAATGGTAAGCGGTGGGAAATTTGCGATTGGTGTCCATTGACTGCGTCGCAGTGGGCTCCTTGTGTGGTTAAAAATGGGAAGAAAAGAAAACCTCTTTTACATTGTTGATCTGCTGTGGCTCATGGAAAGAGTTGTTCACATGACTACAACATCTTTCAAACATCATGGCAGTTTTTCCTTGAATTACAAGGATAATTATTAAACAAAGACAAACATACGGTGGTGGGATTCGAACCTCGGTTCCCCCACATTCAATGAGCCAGAGGTTTGCAGATCGGAACACGAACAGGCAACCAAATTTCATTTTCGTTAAATTAATTACTTCTTAATTCCCTCCTTTTTAATTTGGACTGGATAATGGGCCAGGAGGCATCTTTTTATTACTAACGCACCAGGGGAGGGTCACAGGAGAGGTAATTTGAAAGAGAAAAAAAACAGAGACAGGAGGGACATAGGGGAGTGGGGCAAGAGGAGGGAGAGGAAGGTTTGGTGAGAAGAGATAAATGGAGGAAAAAAAGAGGAAATGAGGGACACAGGGGAAGTGAGGGAAAAGAGTAGGGAAATGGAAAGGTTGCGAGAAGAGTGGGGCAAAGGGAGGGAGGAGAAAGAAAAGGAAGGACAGATGGGAGTGGGGTTAAAGCAGGGAAAAGAGGAACTGAAGGACATAGGGGAGTGGAAAAGGGAGAGGTTAGCGGGGAGATGTGGAGTATGCATGAAGGCATGCAGGGAGAGAGAGGAGAAATGGGGGAGAGGAGGGTGTGAGAAATTCCACCACACTTCTGAGTACGTAATAAAATACGGCTCAATTGCTTGTGGGTTTAGTTGCACAAGGATGGAGAGTGAGGGAATGCGAGAGATGAAATGAAAAAGAAGAGGTGAATTTTTAAATGCGGACAGTTTTCTACCTCGACCAATGGTATAAATCCTCGAGGAGAGAATGGGGTTTTGTAATGTTCCTCAGTTTGCCAGTGAAGACATTCGGAGTGGAGGTTACATTCGTGTGTGACGAGGCCTTTTCTCACCCAGCGGGGAGGGACCATATTTTGGTCAAGGTGGCTATTTTTTTTAAACATGTTTTTTTTTTTGATCGCATGATGGGTCAGTCATTCAAAACGACGTGTTTCACCCAAAGTCCGGTTGGATTGATTGGCCTATTTGAACACTGAATCTCACCGGTGTGGTATCCGACTGATTCGCATTCAGATACGAATAAGGCACACATCGGCTTTGGTGGGCCTTTTGTAGCTCTCATGTCGCCGGATTGTACATGCATGATGCACGAATTCCAGATTAATCCTCGTATGATGTGTCCAATTGTGTCCTTGCAATTTTCAGTTCTATATTCAAGCACAAGTTCTTCATGAGTTCTCATCGTTGTACAATGAAAGGCTCTTCCTCGGAGCACGGATAACTCGATGCACGAGAATGATGGTTACAAAGTACAGTAATGTCATGGACTTTTGCGCTACAAGATCAAAGGGTCATTTCGCACCTTCTGGTGCAACATGCGGCTTGAGATTGCAACAATGAAGGCGGATGATTTTTTTGCCATTGGTGACGTCACATCGTGACTCGTATTTGTAATCAATGTCACGTTAACGTGCGCCGGTGTCCCTCAGGTGATGATCGGAGTGAATGGACATCCTGGCGAGCGTCGAGCTCAGACAATATGGGAAACTGGGAAAGGGAGTTTTATTTCAAGCGCTACCTCGATCTCACTGACGTGAAGAGATCGAAGGTTTGTTGGGCCTAGTTTAACAGAGCATCCAATTGAGGACTTGTGCCTGGGAAAGCACCGCAGGAGCGTGCGGACGATGCGACTTTGCCATCAGAGGACAAGTTGGCTCGACGGAAACCCTCATTTCGAGCTCTCCCTGCATACATGCATACATAACGACGTTACGTACAAAGAAAGCCCCCCTTGTGCGGTGCGTTCCTCGAAGAGTCCCATTTGCCTCAGGAGCAGCGGCTTGACGGGGGCCATCCATCACTAGCGAAATGAAACCACATGAAGCCCTTCCCAAGATGTGGGCCCTCATTTCTGGAGCAACGCACGACAGTACGCAACACGCACACATGCACAGCCTTGCGTTCATCACCACAAAGACCTCGAACGTGTTCCAAGTCAAAATGTCTGAGACGCCAAGCGGACGACGACGCGCGGCAATGGCTTGGGAATGCGCACATGCACGGAGTGTACGAAGTACGAACCCGTGCATCCCATCACACAGCAGCAAGTCAAGACGATCTTTCTCATGGGATGCGTGGGTCTCCAAAGAACGTTTTTTGCACCAATTGTGGGTTCGTCCATTCCGCACTGGGCCGCCTCGTGTCCGTGACTCGTACCACCGATTGCTGCAGGTCTATACGGTCCATCGGTAATTGCTCTATCAGAATGGGTTATTTCAAATGATTCAGTTTTTGTTCTTTATCCTGAGCTGGTTCCCCCTCCCCATCCCCACTGCTCTACCCCTCCTCCACCATCCCCCACCTCGCTACCCCTTCCTCCACCATCCCCACCTCGCTACCGCCTTCCTCCACCACCCCAGCCTTATCCCCATTGGAGGCTAACAGCTCGTGAGCGCCGCCGGTTTGCCTCGTTCAAACACAAGTTCCTTAATCAAGCACCACTGGCAGTCTGTTTTAAATCTAAGCAACGAGGGCGAATCTGGAATTTATCCTCATTTTATAGTCTGGTCTTTCCGAGTCAATAAAATGCGTAGCGTATTGTTGTTCGCGTGCTAGGAAATACCCGGCCTATCAACGTGCTTGTGGTCCCGAATCGGTGATTTATCAGATTGCATTTTTGCCAATTGTACGGCATCGCCTGTGTAATCGAATGGAATGTCGATTTGGTGAAGCAGGTCACCCGAAAAA
>CM068956.1:145469547-145479873 GCA_035128595.1 Eptatretus atami | reverse complement strand
TATTATATTATTATTATTTTACCATTATAAATGACCTGTGCTTGTTTTTATTATATAATTATTCATGAAAATTTCCCTTTAACCTATGCTTGTTATTATACCATGCATTATATATGTTAACCTATGCTGTTTTTTTAATTATATATAAATTATTGATGAAATATTCCCTTATCCTGTGCTTGTTTTTATTGTATAATTATTCATGAAAATTTCCCTTTAACCTATGCTTGTTATTATACCATTATACATTACTGTACTTGTTTTTATTATATAATTATTGATGAAAATTTCCCTTTATCCTGCACCATTATAATTACCTGTGTTTGTATTTGTTTATATAATTATTCATGAAAATTCCCCTTTATCCTGTCCTTGTGTTTATTATATTATTATTTTACCATTATAATTACCTGTGCTTGTTTTTATTATACCATATACATTACCTGTGATTGTTTTTATGAATATAATTATTCATGAAAAATTTCCCTTTAACCCATGTAGTTATTATACCATTAAAATTACCTATGATTGTATTTGTTATATAATTATTCATGAAAATTCCCTTTTATCCTGTCCTTGTGTATATTATATTATTATTTTACCATTATAAATTACCTGTGCTTGTTTTTTATTATACCATTATAAACTTACCTGTGATTGTTTTTATGATATAATTATTCATGAAAATTTCCTTTAACCCATGTTGTTATTATACCATTATAAATACCTATGATTGTATTTGTTATATAATTTATTCATGAAAATTTCCCTTTATCCTGTCCTTGTGTATATTAATTATTATTTTACCATTATAAATTACCTGTGCTTGTTTTTTGTTATACCATTATACATTACCTGTGATTGTTTTTATGATATAATTATTCATGAAAATTCCCCTTTATCCTGTCCTTGTGTATATTATATTATTATTTTACCATTATAAATTACCTGTGCTTGTTTTTTATTATACCATTATACATTACTGTGATATGTTTTATGATATAATTATTCATGAAATTTCCCTTTAACCCATGTATGTTATTATACCATTATAAATTACCTATGATTGATTTGTTATATAATTATTCATGAAAATTCCCCTTTATCCTGTCCTTGTGTTTATTATATTATTATTTTACCATTATAAATTACCTGTGTTGTTTTTATATACCATTATACATTACCTTGTGATTGTTTTTATTATATAATTAGAAATAAAATTTCCCTTTATCCTGCACCATTATAAATTACCTGTGCTTGTTTTTATTACAGAATTATTCCATGAAAATTTCCCTTTATCTGCTTGTTTTTTATTATGTTATTATTTTACCGCATTCCATATACATTTCCTTTGCTTTTTATATAACGTATTATTCATGAAAATTTCCCTTATCCGGTGATTGTTTTTATTATATTATTATTATTTTACCATTATAAATTACCTGGTGCTTGTTTTTATTTTATAAATTATTCATGAAAATTTCCCTTTAACCTATGCTTATTATACCATTATATATGTTACCTATGCTTGTTTTTTATTATATAATTATTGATGAAAATTCCCTTTATCCTGTGCTTGTTTTTATTGTATAATTATTCATGAAAATTTCCCTTTAACCTATGCTTGTTATTATACACATTATACATTACCTGTACTTGTTTTTATTATATAATTATTTGATAAATTTCCCTTTATCCTGTGCTTGTTTTTATTATATATTATTTATTATTTTCATGAAAATTTCCCTTTTAACCTATGCTTGTTATTATATACCATTAGACATTACCTGTGCTTGTTTTTATGATATGTATTATTAATGAAAATTTCCCTTCAACCTATGCTTGTTATTATACATTATAGTTACCTGTGGATGTTTTTAATGATATAATTATCTCTGAAAATTTCCCTTTAACCTGTGCTTGTTATTATACCTTATTATAAATTACCTGTGCTTGTTTTTATGATATTTTATTAATGAAAATTTCCTTCTTATAGATCGTCTAATTGCTTGTTATTATACCATTATACGTTACCTGTGATTGTCTTTATTATATAATTATTAATGAAAATTCCCCTTTAATCTGTGCTTGTTATTAATACCATTATACATTACCTGTGATTGTATTTATTATGTAATTATTCATGAAAATTTCCTTTAACCTGTGCTTGTTTTTATTTATATAACTAGTCAAGGTAAGTGGCGTTCGCTCCCACCCTTCCCATCCCTCCTTCACCCCTTCCCAACCCTCCTCCCACCACAACCTCCTCCAGGATCCCACCCATCCCTTCCCTCCCTTCTCCCACCTCACCCTACCCTTCCCTTCCCTCCTCTCACTTCATTCCCTCACTCCTTCCACCACACCCCCTTCAATCCGGACTCCCACCCACACCCCCTTTCCCTCCCTCCAGACTTCCACCCACCCCTTCCCCTCCTCCGGACTCCCAACCCACCCCTTCCCCTTCCTCCGGACTCCCACCTCACCTCCTCCCTCCCTCCGGACTTCCACCCCACCGCTTCCCCTCCCTCCGGACTCCCAACCCACCCCTTCCCCTCCTTCCACCTTAAATGGGGGAATGAACTGAAATGGGAGTCAAAAACTACTGAAGCTGAAATGGGGTCAGAATAGTGGAATAAAAGTATTTTATTAAATTCAAGTGACGTCAAACAGAGCGATGGCCTTTTCAGAACATTATTTTACACTTTTTTGCCTGTTGAATTAGCAATGCACAAAAGCACGGGACTGAATGAACACGCACACGCACACATTCTCTTTTGTTTAGTTTTTTTACCCAGGAATTAACACTAACGTAGTGCAGGCAACTGAACTGCATACGTTATACACGTTGCTCATTTGGCACTGCCTTGTCATAAAAAGACGTGTGTGAACACCATGGGGACACACCGCAGGTCTCTCTCAAAATACCGCCCGACACTAGAAAATTCCACCTTTCGCTTTGCTGAATATGGGGAAGGAGGGAACTTCTTCTTCTTCTTTTTAAGTTTAATGATGGTTTTTTTTTTCAGAGGAATTTTAAAAACAGATGGTTCAAATCTTTGGATTTCCAACAAGTATCACAGGTCCCAGTAGAGTTACACCTTTTCCTATGGAGGAATGAATTAAGATGACATTGCAGAATGAGGAATGACAGCCTTGCTTAAATAAATGCACTTGGTATAAAGAATCACTAATTTCTTTAAATTTCGGAATTTCACTCCAGATTTTGACACTTATTTAGTCCACGACATCCGATCCTCAGATCCAAAGCCAGATTTTGATTATATACTATAATTAGTCCATGGTAAGTCATCGTGGTTCCAAGGCGAGGCATTTTTCAGCAAGCGGAACAAAATAGTAGCTTAAGAACACAGCGATGTGAACAAGGCTGATGACCAAGATGGCATGCCACCATTTTGGTGAGGCTTATTTTTTTTTTTTGTGATCAGCACCCCATAAATTATCTTCAAAAAGGTCTTTAAATTTACCCAAAACACAATTTTCATTCCGGCACTCCCTTGGAGTTCTCTTGGTATGCATGCAAAGTTTTGAGGCCACTTCAGGTTCATGGTTTTTGGAGTTATGGAGGCGACACACACACTGACACTGACTAACACACCAACAATGACACTGAAACTGAGATTGATAAACGAACACTACACACTGACATTTATTATTATATTATTATTATTATTATAGACTAGCAAATACCACCCATCGCTTTGCTGACGGGAATACTAAGAGAGGGGTGGAGAGAGAAGGGTGGGAGGGAAAGAGAGTGGGAAGGGAGACAGAGAGGTGGGGGTGGGAGGGAGAAAGAGAAAGGGGGGGGGGGAGAGAGCGATGCCTCACCACACATTACTATACACTGTGGGAGGGAGGGGTGTGAGGAAAGGGGTGGAGCGAGAGAGACAGAGGTGTGGGAGGAGAGTGCTGCACTTTATTAGGAGGGTGGGAGTGAGAATGGGATAGAAAGAGAGGGGGGGGAGGAGGGTGTAAAAAAGTGAGAAAGGTGAGGGGAGGAGGTGGGGTAGCGAAGACAATGATATATTATGCTTAATGACCGTAACACACACAAACACACACACACACACACACACGGATACTTTGAGACCGGGTAGGTCTCTGTTCCATAACCTGAAACCCACTGACATGTGGAGATGGCAGTCAACAACATCAACTTACACACACACATATATACACAGATACATACACACAATCGCAACATATATGAATCGAACCCCCGAACTTGACGAGGCAGCAGAGCACAAATCAAGTCCGATCACAGCGCTTTCTGCACAACCTGCCAGCAAACAGTGTCGCCTGCCATGCGAGCACATTGTCTCTGCCCTGCTGATCACCAGTCAGGAGGTTTGCAGCCAAGGAATATTAAATTCGACCAAAGGAGCACACTGACTCTATGACATGACACTATTATGTACATGACATCGGTGTCCTCAAAGTCAAAGTCAAAAAGGTCATCTTGAAGTCAAATTTCTGAAATCCTCATTTTTTCATCCGTTTGACTTGAAATTTGAACAAGATTTGCAGAGTCCACACTGAATTGGGAAACCAACTATTTTTGAGGTCAAAAGGTCAAAGGTCAACTCAAGGTCAAACTTCTAAAATCATCAATTTCTTCTGAAAAATCGTCAATTTTCATCTGATTAATCTGAAAATTAAGCAGGCATTTGCATAGTACATTGCTGGATTTGGAAACAACTATTTTTGAGGTTAAAAGATCAAAGGTCAACTGAAGGTCAAACTTCGAAAATCATCAATTTCAATCTGAATATGAAAAATAATCAATTTTCATTATACCATGATTTCATGATTGATCAATCAAATCAATCCGATTGACCTGAACTTTGATTAGCATTATGAATTTTTAATCTTAATGAAATGGACAATTTGATGTATCCATGGCAACTTTCCGAGAGGGGGGGGGGGGGTGGATTTTGCAAGTTTTGTGCTCGACACGATGTCTTTTTGTTTGTTTGTCTGTTTGTCTGTATGTCTGTCTGTTTGTTGTTTGTCACACAGAACTTTCGTGTTTTTCACATGCAACCGCTTGTCGATTGAGACGAAATTTTCACCATTAGTGTGAATACTCATGCCGATTGTTATAAATGATAATTATGACGTCATAAGTCACGTTGCATTGCAGCAATTATTGAAAAAAAGGAAAAATTTTGCACCTCTGTATCTCTGAAACCGCACCAAGGAAAAAATTGAAACTTGGCAGACAACAAGTACTTCTTATGGGGAATGAGTGATATTTTTTAAAATGACGTCATAATTGCAATATGTAGAACGTCACATCCGATCAGTATGAAAAATTTTTGAGGATCATTCTTGGATAAATAGTCCACAGAAAAAATTCAGGGCATCATCCACGTGATTCGCAGTCATATTGTTTTAAAAAACAACAAAAAACTTCAAAAATCTTCTTATAAAAAACGACATACATATATATATATATATATATATATATATATATATATGTAATTAATTATATATATGGATATATAATATTATATATGTGTGTGTGGAAATATGTATATATATGTTTATATATATATATATATATATATATATATATATATATATATATATGTGTGTGTGTGGTGTCCAACACAGTCCACTGCGGTTGGGGCTGCACTGTCAGTCGAATGATTTGTTCAGATTGACAGTAACAGGTAACTTTTGCATGTATTGCCATGACTTTGAAACAAATAACAAGCAGCTTGTAGAGTGTTCGCCAAGTGGCTTAAGCACTCAAGCAAGCAATCCAATGAAATGGTTGATAAGTAACGACTGCCTTGGCAAGTGATTGGCGATCGCCAATCAAATCATATTAAACACCATGCACCCGGAGACGCTGGAATGTCAAACGATGTCCGAATTGGATAAATGAACATTTTGTTAAGCAGCTGGAACTGCTGCTGAGTCAATTGAGAAGTTTAAATTTTAAAATATTGACTTGGGTTAAGAGATTAGAGAGCTTATTGCATTGTGTGAAAGTAAATAATGCATGAACACCGGCGTGTCCAGGCATTCTTAAGCATTGTGATGTATACACGAGTCGTCGTTGTGAAAATGAGGCATTCAATATGTGAGGATAGTGAAAAAAAAAATTGAGCGCTTTATCATTAAGAACCATTGCAGCCTGTCCAAGTCAGGCATTATTGAGCAGGCCAAAAAAAAATGCGAATTAAGACCCCAGTGGATGACAGAGGGCTCATGAAAGGGGCTGACCAAGGATGAGCCTTGATAAAAGGATGATAAAAAAGACCGTTAATTATCTTCAAAAGGGGTGTTTAAATTAACCCAACAACTACCTCGGAGTTCCTTTGTATGCATGCAAAGTTTGGTGCCGCTAGTTTCATGGTTTTGAGTTATGGGATGAGACACACTGACTGACACACCTACATTTATTGGTATACGGTATATTATAAATTTACCTGTGCTTTGTTTTTATGATGTAATTATTAATTAACATTTCCCTTTAACCTGTGCTTGTTTTTCTCTGCTATTGCTAATTAAACATTTGGTTTAATACATGTTTTATCCCCATGCGTTTTGCAAAAACGGAGTGGGGGGGGAGTATGGTGGGTGGGATATTGTAATCAGCTCTGTCTGTCTGTCTGTCGATCCCTCTGTCTATTTGTCCGTCCATCTATCCGACACCTATCTCCTCCTAAACGGTTTGTGCAGAAATTCACTAAACTTGGTAGTTAAGATCACCACATGGCAAGAAGACGCAATAGTAATATCATGGTTTGTCCCCACCCCCTGGGGTGTGGTCAAAATGTCACATACCAAGAAATGCAATTACGGGCACATTTAACGAAAGTGAAGTCGATGGTTTCCACCATCCAAACAAAATCCCCAGACTTCCCACCAAAGCAAAGTTGAAACGATGGCAAAGCATTCCACCAGGAATGACCCAATATCAAATTTTGAGTAAAACATTGTTTCCGTTTTGACCCTGTGACTCTAAGTCCCACCCCTGGGGCAAGAACACGTGGGTAAATTCCAAAAAAATTGGTTACATATTTCATGTGTCCACCAATGTTAATTGCATATACAAAAGTTCTCATTTAAAAATGTGCAGTAATAGCATTTTTCAGTGCTTGACCCTTTGACCCACGCCAGGGGTGGGGCCAACAATGACTGCTCTTCCACATTCTTTGCCATGTGATCATAACTACCGAGTTTTAGTGAATTTCTGCACAACCGTTTTCGGAGGAGATAGCTTGACGGACAGATGGACAGACGGATGGAGCAGATTACAATGTCCCGTCTTTTTCAAGAAACGTGGTGATAAACATGTTTTAATGAAACTTCGTATATGCAATCAACATTGGGGAACGCATGAAATATGCAAATTTTGGGGATTTTACCCCCCCCCCCCGGGTTCACACCCAGGGGGTGTGGTGAAAACGGAACAAAATTTTTTTAACTGAAAATTTGAATATTGGGTCCATTCCTGGTGGAACGCTTTACAATCTTTCAACTTTGCTCTGAATGGTAAGCGTGGGAATTTGCGATGGTGTGCCATTGACTGCGTCCAGTGGGTCCTTGTGTGGTTAAAAATGGGAAGAAAAAACCTCTTTTACATTGTTGATCTTGTGGCTCATGGAAGAGTTGTCACATGAACTACATACATTTCAACATCAATGCAGTTTTTCCTTGAATTACAAGGATATTTTAAACAAAGGACAAACATACGGTGGGTGGGATTCGAAACCTCGGTTCCCCACATCATGAGCCAGAGGTTCAGATCGGAACACGAACAGGCAAACCAAAATTTCATTTCGTAAATTAATTACTTTTATTCCCTCCTTTTTAATTTGGACTGGATAATGGGCCACGGAGGCATCTATTTATTACTAACGCACCAGGGGAGGGTCACAGAGAGGTAATTTGAAAGAAAAAAAAACAGAGACAGGAGGGACATAGGGGAGTGGGGCAAGAGGAGGAGAAAGGAAGGTTTGGGAGAAGAGATAAATGGAGGAAAAAGAGGAAATGAGGGACACAGGGGAGTGGGGAAAGAGTAGGGAGAAGGAAAGGTTTGCGAGAGAGTGGGGCAAAGGGAGGGAGGAGAAGAAAAGGAAGGACAGATGGGAGTGGGGTAAAAGCAGGGAAAAGAGGAAACTGAAGGACATAGGGGAGTGGGAAAGGGAAGGTTAGGGAGGAGAGTGGAGTATGCATGAAGCATGCAGGGAGAGAGAGGAGAAATGGGGGAGAGGAGGGTGTGAGAAATTCCACCACACTCTGAGTACGTAATAAAAATACGGCTCATTGCTTGTGGGTTTAGTGCACAAGGGAGGAGAGTGAGGGAATCGAGAGATGAAATAAAAAGAAGAGGTGACATTTTAAATGCGGACGTTTTCTACCTCGACCAATGATAAATCCTCGAAGGAGAGAATGGGGTTTTGTGAATGTTCCTCAGTTTGCCAAGTGAAGACATTTCGGAGTGAGGTTACATTCGTGTGTGACGAGGCCTTTTCTCACCCAGCGGGGAGGGACCATATTTGGTCAAGGTGCTATTTTTTTTAAACATTTTTTTTTTTTGATCGCATGGTCAGTCATTCAAAAACGACGTGTTCACCCCAAAGTCCGGTTGGATTGATGGCCTTTTGAACACTGAATCTCACCGGTGTGGTATCCGACTGATTCGCATTCAGATACGAATAAGGCACACATCGGCCTTTGGTGGGCCTTTTGTAGCTCTCATGTGCGCACGGATGTACATGCATGATGCACGAATTCCAGATGTAATCCTCGTATGATGTGTCCATTGTGTCCTTGCAATTTCAGTCTATATTCAAGCACAAGTTCTTCTGAGTCTCAATCGTTGTACAATGAAAGGCTTCCCTCGGAGCACGGATACTCGATGCACGAGAATGATGGTTACAAAGTACAGGTAATGTCAGGACTTTTGCGCTACAAGATCAAAGGTCATTTCGCACCTTCTGGCTGCACATGCGGCTTGAGATGCAACAATGAAGGGGATGATTTTTTTGCCATTGGTGACGTCACACGTGACTCGTATTTGTAATCATGTCACGTTAACGTGCGCCGTGTCCCTCAGGTGATGATCGGCAGTGAATGGACATCCTGGCGAGCGTCGAGCTCAGACAATTATGGAAACTGGGGAAAGGAGTTTTTATTTCAAAGCGCTACTATTCCAATGACGTGAAGAGATCGAAGGTTTGTTGGGCCTAGTTTAACAGAGCATCCCAATGAGGACTTGTGCCTGGAAAGCACCGCAGGAGGTGCGACGATGCGACTTTGCCATCAGAGGACAAAGTTGGCTCGGACGGAAACCCTCATTTCGAGCTCTCCCTGCATACATGCATACATATACGTACGTACGTCAAAGAAAGCCCCCCTTGTGCGGTGGTTCCTCGAAGAGTCCCATTTGCCTCAGGAGCAGCGGCTTGACGGGGGCCATCCATCACTAAGCGAAATGAACCACATGAACCCTTCCCAGATGTGGGCCTCATTTCTGGGCACGCAACGCACGTACGCACACACGCACACATGCACAGCCTTGCGTTCATCACCACAAAAGACCTCGACGTGTCAAGTCAAAATGTCTGAGACGCCAAGCGGACGAGACGGCGCATGCTTGGGAATGCGCACCATGCACGGAGTGTACGAAGTACGAAACCCGTGCATCCATCACACAGCACAAGTCAAGGACGATCTTTCTCATGGGATGCGTTGGGTCTCCAAAGAACGTTTTTTGCAACCAATTGTGGGTTCGCCATTCCGCACTGGGCCGCTCGTGTCGTGACTCGTACCACCGATTGCTGGCAGGTCTATACGGTCATCGGTATGCTCTATCAGAATGGGTATTTCAAATGTGATCAGTTTTTGTTCTTTATCCTGAGCTGGTTCCCCTCCCCATCCCCACTGCTCTACCCCCTTCCTCCACCATCCCCACCTCGCTACCCCTTCCTCCACCATCCCACCTCGCTACCCCTTCCTCCACCACCCGCACTTTCCCCATTGGAGGCTTAACACTCGTGAGCGCCGCCGGTTTGCTCGTCAAACAGCAGTTCCTTAATCAAGCACCCACTGCAGTCTGTTTATAATCAAGCAACGAAGGGCGATCTGGAATTAGTCCTCATTTTATAGTCTGTCTTTCCGAGTCAATAAAATGGTAGCGTATTGTGTCCGTGCTAGGAAATACCCGGCCATCAACGTGCTTGTGGTCCCGAATCGGTGATTTAATCGATTCATTTTTTGCCAATTGTACGGATCGCTGTGTAATCGAATGGAATGTCGATTTGGTGAAGCAGGTCACCCGAAAAA
>CM068956.1:145459447-145469522 GCA_035128595.1 Eptatretus atami | reverse complement strand
TTATACCATTATACATTACCTGTACTTGTTTTTATTATATAATTATTGATGAAAATTTCCCTTTATCCTGCACCATTATAAATTACCTGTGTTTGTATTTGTTATATAATTATTCATGAAAATTCCCCTTTATCCTGTCCTTGTGTTTATTATATTATTATTTTACCATTATAAATTACCTGTGCTTGTTTTTATTATACCAATATACATTACCTGTGATTGTTTTTATGAATATAATTATTCATGAAAAATTTCCCTTAACCCATGTATGTTATTATACCATTAAAATTACCTATGATTGTATTTGTTATATAATTATTCATGAAAATTCCCTTTTATCCTGTCCTTGTGTATATTATATTATTATTTTACCATTATAAATTACCTGTGCTTGTTTTTTATTATACCATTATACATTACCTGTGATTGTTTTTATGATATAATTATTCATGAAAATTTCCTTTAACCCATGTATGTTATTATACCATTATAAATTACCTATGATTGTATTTGTTATATAATTTATTCATGAAAATTCCCTTTATCCTGTCCTTGTGTATATTATATTATTATTTTACCATTATAAATTACCTGTGCTTGTTTTTTGTTATACCATTATACATTACCTGTGATTGTTTTTATGATATAATTATTCATGAAAAATTCCCCTTTATCCTGTCCTTGTGTATATTATATTATTATTTTACCATTATAAATTACCTGTGCTTGTTTTTATTATACCATTATACATTACCTGTGATTGTTTTTATGATATAATTATTCATGAAATTTCCCTTTAACCCATGTATGTTATTATACCATTATAAATTACCTATGATTGTATTTGTTATATAATTATTCATGAAAATTCCCCTTTATCCTGTCCTTGTGTTTATTATATTATTATTTTACCATTATAAATTACCTGTGCTTGTTTTTATATACCATTATACATTACCTGTGATTGTTTTTTATTATATAATTAGAAATAAAATTTCCCTTTATCCTGCACCATTATAAATTACCTGTGCTGTTTTTATTACAGAATTATTCATGAAAATTTCCCTTTATCCTGCTTGTTTTTTATTATGTTATTATTTACCTATTCATATACATTTCCTTTGCTTTTTATATAACGTAATTATTCATGAAAATTTCCCTTATCCGGTGATTGTTTTTATTATATTATTATTATTTTACCATTATAAATTACCTGTGCTTGTTTTTATTTTATAATTATTCATGAAAATTTCCCTTTAACCTATGCTTATTATACCATTATATATGTTACCTATGCTTGTTTTTTATTATATAATTATTGATGAAAATTTCCCTTTATCCTGTGCTTGTTTTTATTGTATAATTATTCATGAAAATTTCCCTTTAACCTATGCTTGTTATTATACCATTATACATTACCTGTACTTGTTTTTATTATATAATTATTTGATAAATTTCCCTTTATCCTGTGCTTGTTTTATTATATATATTATTATCATGAAAATTTCCCTTTAACCTATGCTTGTTATTATATACCATTAGACATTACCTGTGCTTGTTTTTATGATATGATTATTAATGAAAATTTCCCTTCAACCTATGCTTGTTATTATACCATTATATGTTACCTGTGATTGTTTTATGATATAATTATCTCTGAAAATTTCCCTTTAACCTGTGCTTGTTATTATACCATTATAAATTACCTGTGCTTGTTTTTATGATATTATTATTAATGAAAATTTCCATCTTTCACTATCCTATATGCTTGTTATTATACCATTATACGTTACCTGTGATTGTCTTTATTATATAATTATTAATGAAAATTTCCCTTTAATCTGTGCTTGTTATTATACCATTATACATTACCTGTGATTGTATTTATTATGTAATTATTCATGAAAATTTCCCTTTAACCTGTGCTTGTTTTTATTATATAACTAGTCAAGGTAAGTGGCGTTCGCTCCCACCCCTTCCCATCCCTCCTTCACCCCTTCCCAACCCTCCTCCCACCACAACCTCCTCCAGAGTCCCACCCATCCCTTCCCCTCCCTTCTCCCACCTCACCCTACCCTTCCCTTCCCTCCTCTCACTTCATTCCCTCACTCCTTCCACCACACCCCCTTCAATCCGGACTCCCACCCCACCCCTTTCCCTCCCTCCAGACTTCCACCCACCCCTTCCCCTCCCTCCGGACTCCCAACCCACCCCTTCCCCTTCCTCCGGACTCCCACCTCACCTCCTCCCCTCCCTCCGGACTTCCACCCCACCGCTTCCCCTCCCTCCGGACTCCCAACCCACCCCTTCCCCTCCTTCCACCTTAAATGGGGGGAATGAACTGAAATGGGAGTCAAAAATACTGAAGCTGAAATGGGGGTCAGAATAGTGGAATAAAAGTATTTTATTAAATTCAGTGACGTCAAACAGAGCGATGCTTTTCAGAACATTATTTTACACTTTTTTGCCTGTGAATTAGCAATGCACCAAAGCACGGGACTGAATGAACACGCACACGCACACATTCTCTTTTGTTTAGTTTTTTTACCCAGGAATTAACACTAACGTAGTGCAGGCAACTGAACTGCATACGTTATACACGTTGCTCATTTGGCACTGCCTTGTCATAAAAAGACGTGTGTGAACACCATGGGGACACACCGCAGGTCTCTCTCAAAATACCGCCCGACACTAGAAAATTCCACCTTTCGCTTTGCTGAATATGGGAAGGAGGGAACTTCTTCTTCTTCTTTTTAAGTTTAATGATGGTTTTTTTTTTCAGAGGAATTTTAAAAACAGATGGTTCAAATCTTTGGATTTCCAACAAGTATCACAGGTCCCAGTAGAGTTACACCTTTTCCTATGGAGGTATGAATTAAGATGACATTGCAGAATGAGGAATGACAGCCTTGCTTAAATAAATGCACTTGGTTATAAAGAATCACTAATTTCTTTAAATTTCGAATTTCACTCCAGATTTTGACACTTATTTAGTCCACGACATCCGATCCTCAGATCCAAAGCCAGATTTTGATTATATACTATAATTAGTCCATGGTAAGTCATCGTGGTTCCAAGGCGAGGCATTTTTCAGCAAGCGGAACAAAATAGTAGCTTAAGAACACAGCGATGTGAAACAAGGCTGATGACAAGATGGCATGCCACCATTTTGGTGAGGCTTATTTTTTTTTTTTGTGATCAGCACCCCATAAATTATCTTCAAAAAGGTCTTTAAATTTACCCAAACACAATTTTCATTCCGGCACTCCCTTGGAGTTCTCTTGGTATGCATGCAAAGTTTTGAGGCCACTTCAGGTTCATGGTTTTGGAGTTATGGAGGCGACACACACACTGACACTGACTAACACACCACAATGACACTGAAACTGAGATTGATAAACGAACACGTACACACTGACATTTATTATTATTATTATTATTATTATTATAGACTAGCAAATACCACCCATCGCTTTGCTGACGGAATACTAAGAGAGGGGTGGAGAGAGAAGGGTGGGAGGGAAAGAGAGTGGGAAGGGAGACAGAGAGGGTGGGGGTGGGAGGGAGAAAGAGAAAGGGGGGGGGGGAGAGAGCGATGCCTCACCACACATTACTATACACTGTGGGAGGGAGGGGTGTGAGGAAAGGGGTGGAGCGAGAGAGACAGAGGTGTGGGAGGAGAGTGCTGCACTTTATTAGGAGGGTGGGAGTGAGAATGGGATAGAAAGAGAGGGGGGGGAGGAGGGTGTAAAAAAGTGAGAAAGGTGAGGGGAGGAGGTGGGGTTAGCGAAGACAATGATATATTATGCTTAATGACCGTAACACACACAAACACACACACACACACACACACGGATACTTTGAGACCGGGTAGGTCTCTGTTCCATAACCTGAAACCCACTGACATGTGGAGATGGCAGTCAACAACATCAACTTACACACACACATATATACACAGATACATACACACAATCGCACATATATGAATCGAACCCCCGAACTTGACGAGGCAGCAGAGCACAAATCAAGTCCGATCACAGCGCTTTCTGCACAACCTGCCAGCAAACAGTGTCGCCTGCCATGCGAGCACATTGTCTCTGCCCTGCTGATCACCAGTCAGGAGGTTTGCAGCCAGGAATATTAAATTCGACCAAAGGAGCACACTGACTCTATGACATGACACTATTATGTACATGACATCGGTGTCCTCAAAGTCAAAGTCAAAAAGGTCATCTTGAAGTCAAATTTCTGAAATCCTCATTTTTTCATCCGTTTGACTTGAAATTTGAACAAGATTTGCAGAGTCCATCACTGAATTGGGAAACCAAACTATTTTTGAGGTCAAAAGGTCAAAGGTCAACTCAAGGTCAAACTTCTAAAATCATCAAATTTCTTCTGAAAAATCGTCAATTTTCATCTGATTAATCGTGAAAATTAAGCAGCAGTTGCATAGTACATTGCTGGATTTGGAAAACAACTATTTTTGAGGTTAAAAGATCAAAGGTCAACTGAAGGTCAAACTTCGAAAATCATCAATTTCAATCTGAATATGAAAAATAATCAATTTTCATTATACCATGATTTCATGATTGATCAATCAAATCAATCCGATTGACCTGAACTTTGATTAGCATTATGAATTTTTAATCTTAATGAAATGGACAATTTGATGTATCCATGGCAACTTTCGAGAGGGGGGGGGGGGGTGGATTTTGCAAGTTTTGTGCTCGACACGATGTCTTTTTGTTTGTTTGTCTGTTTGTCTGTATGTTGTCTGTTTGTTGTTTGTCACACAGAACTTTCGTGTTTTTCACTGCAACCGCTTGTCGATTGAGACGAAATTTTCACCATTAGTGTGAATACTCATGCCGATTGTTATAAATGATAATTATGACGTCATAAGTCACGTTGCATTGCAGCAATTATTGGAAAAAAGGAAAAATTTTGCACCTCTGTATCTCTGAAACCGCACCAAGGAAAAAATTGAAACTTGGCAGACAACAAGTACTCTTATGGGGAATGAGTGATATTTTTTAAATGACGTCATAATTGCATATGTAGAACGTCACATCCGATCAGTATGAAAATTTTTGAGGATCATCTTCTGGATAAAATAGTCCACAGAAAAAATTCAGGGCATCATCCACGTGATTCGCAGTCATATTGTTTTAAAAAACAACAAAAAACTTCAAAAATCTTCTTATAAAAACGACATACAATATATATATATATATATATATATATATATATATATGTAATTAATTATATATATGGATATATAATATTATATATGTGTGTGTGGAAATATGTATATATATGTTTATATATATATATATATATATATATATATATATATATATATATATGTGTGTGTGTGGTGTCCAACACAGTCCACTGCGGTTGGGGCCTGCACTGTCAGTCGAATGATTTGTTCAGATTGACAGTACAGGTAACTTTTGCCATGTATTGCCATGACTTTGAAACAAATAACAAAGCAGCTTGTAGAGTGTTCGCCAAGTGGCTTAAGCACTCAAGCAAGCAATCCAATGAAATGGTTGATAAGTAACGACTGCCTTGGCAAGTGATTGGCGATCGCCAATCAATCATATTAAACACCATGCACCCGGAGACGCTGGAATGTCAAACGATGTCCGAATTGGATAAATGAACATTTTGTTAAGCAGCTGGAACTGCTGCTGAGGTCAATTGAGAAGTTTAAATTTTAAAATTGACTTGGGTTAAGAGATTAGAGAGCTTATTGCATTTGTGGAAAGTAAATAATGCCATGAACACCGGCGTGTCCAGGCATTCTTAAGCATTGTGATGTATACACGAGTCGTCGTTGTGAAAATGAGGCATTCAATATGTGAGGATAGTGAAAAAAAAAATTGAGCGCTTTATCATTAAGAAACCATTGCAGCCTGTTCCAAGTCAAGGCATTATTGAGCAGGCCAAAAAAAAATGGCGAATTAAGACCCCAGTGGATGACAGAGGGCTCATGAAAGGGGCTGACCAAGGATGAGCCTTGATAAAGGATGATTAAATAAGACCGTTAATTATCTTCAAAAGGGTGTTTAAATTAACCCAAACAACTACCTCGGAGTTCCCTTTGTATGCATGCAAAGTTTGGTGCCGCTAGGTTTCATGGTTTTGAGTTATGGATGAGACACACTGACTGACACACACTACATTTATTGGTATACGGTATATTATAAATTTACCTGTGCTTTGTTTTTATGATGTAATTATTAATTAACATTTCCCTTTAACCTGTGCTTGTTTTTCTCTGCTATTGCTAATTAAACATTTGGTTTAATACATGTTTATCCCATGCGTTTTGCAAAAACGGAGTGGGGGGGGAGTATGGTGGGTGGGATATTGTAATCAGCTCTGTCTGTCTGTCTGTCGATCCCTCTGTCTATTTGTCCGTCCATCTATCCGACACCTATCTCCTCCTAAACGGTTTGTGCAGAAATTCACTAAACTTGGTAGTTAAGATCACCACATGGCAAGAAGACGCAATAGTAATATCATGTTTGTCCCCACCCCCTGGGGTGTGGTCAAAATGTCACATACCAAAGAAATGCAATTACGGGCACATTTTAACGAAAGTGAAGTCGATGGTTCACCATCACAAATCCCCAGACTTCCCACCAAAGCAAAGTTGAAACGATGGCAAAGCATTCCACCAGGAATGACCCAATATCAAATTTTGAGTAAAACATTGTTTCCGTTTTGACCCCTGTGACTCTAAGTCCCACCCCTGGGGCAAGAACACGTGGGTAAATTCCAAAAAAATTGTTACATATTTCATGTGTCCACCAATGTTAATTGCATATACAAAGTTCTATTTAAAAAATGTGCAGTAATAGCATTTTTCAGTGCTTGACCCTTTGACCCCACGCCAGGGGGTGGGGCCAACAATGACTGCTCTTCCACATTCTTTGCCATGTGATCATAACTACCGAGTTTAGTGAATTTCTGCACAACCGTTTCGGAGGAGATAGCTTGACGGACAGATGGACAGACGGATGGAGCAGATTACAATGTCCCGTCTTTTTCAAGAAACGTGGTGATAAACATGTTTTAATGAAACTTCGTATATGCAATCAACATTGGGGAACGCATGAAATATGCAAATTTTGGGGGATTTTACCCCCCCCCCCCGGGTTCACACCCCAGGGGGTGTGGTGAAAACGGAACAAAATTTTTTTAACTGAAAATTTGATATTGGGTCATTCCTGGTGGAACGCTTTACAATCTTTCAACTTTGCTCTGAATGGTAAGCGTGGGAATTTGCGATGGTGTGCCATTGACTGCGTCCAGTGGGTCCTTGTGTGGTTAAAAATGGGAAGAAGAAAACTCTTTTACATTGTTGATCTGTGGCTCATGGAAGAGTTGCACATGAACTACATACATTTCAACATCAATGCAGTTTTTCCTTGAATTACAAGGATATTATTAAACAAAGGACAAACATACGGTGGGTGGGATTCGAAACCTCGGTTCCCCACATCATGAGCCAGAGGTTCAGATCGGAACACGAACAGGCAAACCAAAATTTCATTTCGTAAATTAATTACTTTTATTCCCTCCTTTTTAATTTGGACTGGATAATGGGCCACGGAGGCATCTATTTATTACTAACGCACCAGGGGAGGGTCACAGAGAGGGTAATTTGAAAGAAAAAAAAACAGAGACAGGAGGGACATAGGGGAGTGGGGCAAGAGGAGGAGAAAGGAAGGTTTGGGAGAAGAGATAAATGGAGGAAAAAGAGGAAATGAGGGACACAGGGGAGTGGGGAAAGAGTAGGGAGAAGGAAAGGTTTGCGAGGAGAGTGGGGCAAAGGGAGGGAGGAGAAGAAAAGGAAGGACAGATGGGAGTGGGGTAAAGCAGGGAAAAGAGGAAACTGAGGACATAGGGGAGTGGGAAAGGGAAGGTTAGGGAGGAGAGTGGAGTATGCATGAAGCATGCAGGGAGAGAGAGGAGAAATGGGGGAGAGGAGGGTGTGAGAAATTCCACCACACTTGAGTACGTAATAAAAATACGGCTCCATTGCTTGTGGGTTTAGTGCACAAGGAGGAGAGTGAGGGAATCGAGAGATGAAAATAAAAAGAAGAGGTGACATTTTAAATGCGGACGTTTCTACCTCGACCCCAATGATAAATCCTCGAAGGAGAGAATGGGGTTTTGTGAATGTTCCTCAGTTTGCCAAGTGAAGACATTTCGGAGTGAGGTTACATTCGTGTGTGACGAGGCCTTTTCTCACCCAGCGGGGAGGGACCATATTTGGTCAAGGTGCTATTTTTTTTAAACATTTTTTTTTTTTGATCGCATGGTCAGTCATTCAAAAACGACGTGTTCACCCAAAGTCCGGTTGGATTGATGGCCTTTTGAACACTGAATCTCACCGGTGTGGTATCGACTGATTCGCATTCAGATACGAATAAGGCACACATCGGCCTTTGGTGGGCCTTTTGTAGCTCTCATGTGCGCACGGATGTACATGCATGATGCACGAATTCCAGATGTAATCCTCGTATGATGTGTCCAATTGTGTCCTTGCAATTTCAGTCTATATTCAAGCACAAGTTCTTCTGAGTCTCAATCGTTGTACAATGAAAGGCTTCCCTCGGAGCACGGATACTCGATGCACGAGAATGATGGTTACAAAGGTACAGGTAATGTCAGACTTTTGCGCTACAAGATCAAAGGTCATTTCGCACCTTCTGGCTGCACATGCGGCTGAGATGCAACAATGAAGGCGGATGATTTTTTTGCCATTGTGACGTCACACGTGACTCGTATTTGTAATCATGTCACGTTAACGTGCGCCGTGTCCCTCAGGTGATGATCGGAGTGAATGGACATCCTGGCGAGCGTCGAGCTCAGACAATATGGAAACTGGGAAAGGAGTTTTTATTTCAAGCGCTACTCATTCCAATGACGTGAAGAGATCGAAGGTTTGTTGGGCCTAGTTTAACAGAGCATCCCAATGAGGACTTGTGCCTGGGAAAGCACCGCAGGAGGTGCGACGATGCGACTTTGCCATCAGAGGACAAGTTGGCTCGGACGGAAACCCTCATTTCGAGCTCTCCCTGCATACATGCATACATATACGTACGTACGTACAAAGAAAGCCCCCCTTGTGCGGTGGTTCCTCGAAGAGTCCCATTTGCCTCAGGAGCAGCGGCTTGACGGGGGCCATCCATCACTAAGCGAAATGAAACCACATGAACCCTTCCCAGATGTGGGCCTCATTTCTGGGCACGCACGCACGTACGCACACAACGCACACATGCACAGCCTTGCGTTCATCACCACAAAAGACCTCGACGTGTCCAAGTCAAAATGTCTGAGACGCCAAGCGGACGAGACGGCGCATGCTTTGGGAATGCGCACCATGCACGGAGTGTACGAAGTACGAACCCGTGCATCCATCAACAGCACAAGTCAGGACGATCTTTCTCATGGGATGCGTTGGGTCTCCAAAGAACGTTTTTTGCAACCAATTGTGGGTTCGCCATTCCGACTGGGCCGCTCGTGTCGTGACTCGTACCACCGATTGCTGGCAGGTCTATACGGTCATCGGTATGCTCTATTCAGAATGGGTATTTCAAATTGATCAGTTTTTGTTCTTTATCCTGAGCTGGTTCCCCTCCCCATCCCCACTGCTCTTACCCCCTTCCTCCACCATCCCCCACCTCGCTACCCCTTCCTCCACCATCCCCACCTCGCTACCCCTTCCTCCCACCACCCGCAGCTTTCCCCATTGGAGGCTTAACACTCGTGAGCGCCGCCGGTTTGCTCGTCAAACAGCAAGTTCTTAATCAAGCACCCACTGCAGTCTGTTTATAATCAGCAACGAAGGGCGATCTGGAATTAGTCCTCATTTTATAGTCTGTCTTTCCGAGTCAATAAAATGGTACGTATTGTGTCCGTGCTAGGAAATACCCGCCATCAACGTGCTTGTGGTCCCGAATCGGTGATTTAATCGATTCATTTTTTGCCAATTGTACGGATCGCTGTGTAATCGAATGGAATGTCGATTTGGTGAAGCAGGTCACCCGAAAAA
>CM068956.1:145418845-145438886 GCA_035128595.1 Eptatretus atami | reverse complement strand
TTGTGAGATTTATTTATTGGATGATGTGGATTGTGAGAGATTTATTTATTTAATGATGTGGATTGTGAGATTTATTTATTGGATGATGTGGATTGTGAGGGAGATTTATTTATTGGATGATGTGGATTGTGAGGGAGATTTATTTATTGCATGATGTGGATTGTGGAGAGATTTATTTATTGGATGATGTGGATTGTGAGAGATTTATTTATTGATGATGTGGATTGTGAGAGAGATTTATTTATTTAATGATGTGGATTGTGAGAGTTTATTTATTTGATGATGTGGATTGTGAGGGATTTATTTATTTAGTGGATTGTGAGAGAGATTATTTGATGATGTGGATTGTGAGAGAGATTTATTTGATGATGTGGATTGTGAGATTTTATTTATTTGATGATGTGGATTGTGAGAGATTTATTTATTTGATGTGGATTGTGAGAGAGATTTATATTTGATGATGTGGATTGTGAGAGATTTATTTATTTGATGATGTGATTGTGAGAGATTTATTACTGGATGATGTGGATTGTGGAGGGATTTATTTATTTATGATGTGGATTGTGAGATTATTTTATTGGATGATGTGGATTGTGAGAGATTTATTTATTTGATGATGTGGATTGTGAGAGATTTCTTTATTTATTGGATGATGTGGATTGTCGTTGCGTTATGTGAGCAGCTAAATTTACTCGAGTTATCAAGAATTATTAAAATGAGGTCGGTCTTTATTTCATAGTTTATAGCTGTAATGGTGCTTACATCTTTAAAAAAAAAATCATGTTTGTTTTAATGTAAATACGCGCAAAATTATTAAGGAGGCCGCATGTTAGATAGTTAAACCGAGCAACCAGTTCGAGTGTACCTCCATTGTCTTGGGTAGGTGACCCACCGTGAGCTGAGCAAGTCTGCACCAGCCTGCTTTTATTTACGGATATCTTTGTTTATTGAAATTTTCCGATGGTTTTGTGTTTTTATTTATTTATTTTCCTGGTATGTTGGCTTCGAGTTGTATCAGTATGCAAAATATCAGCTTTCTATGCCACCTAGATGGGCCTATGCCTGTTGTTGGCCTAATAGTTATGGTGGTGGGCTTTGGATCTGAGGGTCCTGAGTTCAAATCCTGCTTGGTTGTTGAATTAAAACCAGGTGGGGTTGACAGCCTGTCATCCTTCTGAGGTCGGCAAAATGAGTACCAGCTTGCTGGGATGATTAAGCCACTCGAGTATCCTGTGTCAGAATGGCGACCTGTCCAGGATTGCGCCCACTAGGCCAGGAGACTGCTTCGGCAGCGCCGACGCTCTGCACAGAGTGTGGTCCTAATGGATTTGGATTTTGGAATGATGGGACAAAACACTTGTCAGTGAGTGAGTGGTTAGAAAGAGCTTTATTTATGGACTAGCAGAGAACCTGGTTCTACTGGGCTGTTGTAAAGGAATTTGTTCCCAGTGGAATATTTAGGGAGTTTGCCAAGAATGTCCTTTGACAGCATAATAGCAGGGACCCATTAAACCTCTACGTAATATAAAATGTGACTTCAAGTCCACAACCCCCCCCTCCCTTTTTCTCCCAAACTTCAAATCCATATATTAGACCAGTCAATAACTATTAAGACTGCTTATCGGTGAAGTAAATAGATGAAGAGGTAATTATATGTTGGATGGAATTGACTGAAAAGTTTATTGTTTATATATATATAATTTTAAACTTTGGTTTGGTGTGCGAACCAGTGACTCTGAGCCTATACACCACACGTGTGCTACAACAATTCGCAATTGCTTTGATATAGATATTTGTAGACTTCTGCACGCACTGTCTGGACCCAAGAGCTCTTGAGTGAGATCATTCAGCATTATACGTGTTGTCTTTACGACGTATACCCTGTTCACACACAATCGTAGTGTATACGCATGTGCTTTTCGGATTGTGCGGTTGCGTGCACGGTCGAGTGGGGAACGTTTTCTCACAGTAAGCAACTACTCAGGTCAGCCTGGTGTTGGCTTTGTGGTTCGGGTGGTGGGCTTGGGATCCTTGGGTCCTGAGTTCAAGCCCCGTTGGCCGCTGAATTAATACACCAGGGGGTTGACTCAGCCTGTCATCCTTCCGAGGTTGGCAAAATGAGTACGAGTGTGTACTGGTAGAGGGGCACTGCATCAGCGACACAGTTGCGCTTCCAATAAATTGTAGCTACCCCGGCAGCTAAGCTGCCATACGCAAGAAGAATACATCTCAGGTACATCCTACATGCAAACATAATAAATAGAAGCTATAATTTTTTTAAATGTAAATATGGCAAAAATGATAAAATGAGAGGCGTGTGTTAGCGTTGCCTCGCAACCAGTTTAATTGCATGCCCCATTGTCTTGGGTCACGTGACCCACCATGAACAGAACAAGTCTGCACCGGCCTACTTTTATTCATGGATATTTTTCTTTATGGACATTTTACAACGGTTTTGTAATTTTTTTCCTGGAATCTTGTTTTTGAGCTGTATCAGTTTGTGAAATTTCAGCTTTTTCGTTATATCATTGAGTGAAGTTAGAAAGAGCTTTCTGTATTCGATGAAGTAAATCAGGAATTAGTGGTAAGCATGAGCTCTTTATTTAAAAGTTGGCTTCTATAGCATGGGAAAAGTTATAAAATAAGAGGAGAGCATGTTAGCATTGCCTAGCAACCAGTTTGATTGCAAGCTCCATTGTCTTGGGTCACGTGACCCACAGTGAGCAGACTGAGGTTGCACTAGCTGGCTTTTACTCGTGGAAATTTTCTGATGGTTTTGTGATTTTTTTTTTGTCCTGGGATATTGGCTACAAATTACATCAGTATGTGAAATGTCTGCTTTGTACGACACATTTATATCATTGAGTCAGTAAGTGAGAAAGAGCTTTATATTTTAGAACTAAGTTGGGCATGCTTGCACACTGCAAGCAACTACTCAGGTGCATCTGACTTGCAGACAATAAATGTAAGCTTTATGTATTTGACCAAGTAAATTGTCATTGCATTCTGTAAGCGGCGAGATACCTTAAGTAAATCTCAAATTAGTGATTCAAATGAGTTCTTTATTGAAAAGTTTATAGCTACAGTAATTTTTTTTTTAATGTAAATGTGGCAAAAGTTATAAAATAAGAGGTGGAGGAGGTGCTTGTTACTGTTGCTTAGCGACTAGTTCCAGTGTCAGCTCCATTGTCTTGAATCACGTGACCTCCGAGCAAAACAATTCTGCACAGGCCGACTTTTACTACCACCGCCACCGAAGGTGGAAGGAGGTTGTTTTCATCCCTGTCTGTCTTTTTGTCTGTCTCTCTCTGTGTTTGTCTTTGCAGGATATCTCTCATTGTTGTAGACAGATTCAGACGAAATTTTGTGGGCAGGTTCGGTGTGTGACAAGGACTAACTGATTGGGTTTTGGTGAAGATCCGGATCCAACTACTAGAAGTTTTTTTAAGTGATTCTTCATTGAGAGAGGGGGACAAAAACGATGTACAGCACGATATCTCAAAAATGTATCTGTTCTCATGGATCAGGCATTGTGTGGTGGAGTTATGTGCTCTACCGAGTGCCCTTCAAGTTCATGGATATTTTCGTTTACAGAAATTTTCTTGCAGTTTTGTGTTTGTTTGTTTGTTTTTCCTGGGATATTGGCTTCTAAGTGCAGCGGTGTGCAAAATTCAGCTTTATACCCCACCTAGAAAGTACTAAACATTTATATCAGTGAGTCAGTGGTTACAAAGAGCTTTATATATTTCCAATGGGGCCTGCTTGCTTATTGCAAGCAACGACTCGGGCGCGTCCTACGTGCAGAGATCATAGATATAAGCGTTATACGTTTGAAGTGGTTTGTGAAAGAGCTTTATATTCAAGAGCCTGATGTTACAATGATATGCAAGCAAAATACAAACTAAAAATGTTTCATATTCATAATTAACTTGATCAAACGATCACCAAAAAATAAAATGGCAAGTGGTGTAACCCAAAATGCAATATAATTAAATATGCAATATTTATAAGGGTGTTATCATTACTATGATTACCAAGTAATCAACAAATTGCTGGTTATTAAAATTACTTGGTCTTCTCTTCCATTTTTATAAGGGGTGAGGTCCAATGGCACCAAGCTTCTGCCCTGCCTTGATTACGATGCTACTCCATTTCTCGCTGTCCTCAGCCAGTTGGTTCCACTCTCTAACCACCCCTACCTTACCGATATTCCTCCTCACACAATCCTTCCATCTCAACCTCGTTTACCTCTTTTCCTCCTACCTTCCTCCCTCAACCTAGCTTCTCTTTGCCATTCTCTCTTCCCTCATTCGCACCAAGTGTCCAGGCCATCTCAGCCGGCATTTCATCAATCTCCCCGTCAAGCTCATCTGAACACCAATCTCCTCCCTCTGTTCATCCATTCTCCTCCTCTCCACCCTCTTCACTTCCATAATCCTCCTGACCCAGTTGGTCTCGCAAACTTGCAGCCTCTTGTCTCTGTCAATGCCACTGTTTCCAGACCGCCAAAGGTAGGCGGCATTTCACACGACATCAGAAGCTTCCCTTTTAATTTCTTTGATAGATTTCTGTCTGCCATAATCCTTCCACCCTCCTCCACGCATTTGCACCCACCTGAATCCTTTCTGCACCTCTGCTCTGACTTGCCACCAAGGTCACTGTTCTCCCCCCCCCCAGATACCTCAAACCTATTTCCCTGTCTGATCTTCCCCTCTAACCTGATATTGATATATTTACTCTGATACCTGACCCACATCCACTCAGTGTTCTCCATACTCATCTTCAGCACATGTTTCTCAAATGCCTTCTTCCACTCCCCCAGTACCTCCTGCATCTCCCACCTACTCTCCACAACAGCCAGATCTTCTGCATACAACATCCTCCCCATACTACCCCTCATGTTTACCTTCCTGCTTTACCAGCTCCATCACCATGATAAACATGAGTGGGCTGAGAGAGCTTCCCTGCCTCAAACCAATGTTCATGCTGAACTCCTCAAACATCCCAGCACCAACAAAAACTTTTCCCTTCATTCCCTTGCACATCTCTTTCACCGATGTAACTTCTGCTTCCGGCACTCCATTCATTTTGGTGTCGCCATCATCTCTCTCGATACAGTGTCGTCGGCCTTCTCCAGGTCCACAATTCCAATGCCCTCTCACCTTGTATCTCCAACCTCTCCACCAGCTGTCTCAGCGGAACATCTCATCCTTCATCCCCCTACCCTCTCTAAATCCCTGCTGCTCTTCTCCGATTTCCATCTCCATCCTCTTCCTTATCCTCCCATCCAGAATCCTTTTCAGCCGCTTTCTGACATGACTTGGGAGCGTAATGCCCCTGTACTTCCCCGGATCTTGAACATCGCCCTTCCCCTTACATAGCAGCACAATTAACCCCATCCAATCCTCCAGAACTGAATTCCCATACATACATGATGCAGTTATCTCTGTACACACCTCGTCAATCCCGGGTGCTCTTCCCTTCATCCTCTTCAAAGCTGTCTGCACCTCCTTCTCCGTGATCTCCACCAGCTCCAATTTCCCCTCTACATAACATGGTAGCTCCAGCTCACTGCCACCCCCTCCCCGGTTCAATAGCTCCCCGAAATATCCTTCCCACACATTCAATACTACCCCCTTCTGTCACGAGCCTCCCGCCCATATCCTTGATCACCGCCCCTCCCTCCCTCCCCCCCCTTCATGGTCTTACTATCCTCATCCCTGTCAAGAGCCAGTTTATATATCATCTTCTTCCCACCATCCTCTTTCAACTTGTTGTATACCACCTCTTCCATATCATTCCTCGCCTTATCCTCAGCTGCTTTCTTCCTTTGCCCATACAGATGCAAGAACCCTCCATCCTTGATCTTCTCTATCCTCTTCCAAGCCTCCTTTTCACCAACTGCCTTCGCTCCTTCTATCATCCCCCATACCTGGTTTCTATCCCTTGACGATGTACCCTTTCATGATGTCCTTCCACATAAAACTTCTGCAATTCCCCTAAACACCCATCCGTACTTTTTCCACCACTCCAAACCTTCCGCTTCTTTGCAAAGTTGCTCATACCTGGCCCTCAACCTCTCCTTGTACTCTCAGGACATTTCCCTTACATTTCCCCCACCTAATGATCTTCTGACCTCTGCTGTTAACCTCCCTCCTTTGTTTTTTTTCATCTGTACCACAAGCACCACACTCTTGTGCTGGGTGGTAACATGCTCTCCCGCCACTGCCTTACAATCCTTAACCATCCACAACTGTTGCTTCCTTACCACCACCAAATCCAGTTATGTTCTATGTTGTCTACTCCTATAGGCAATCTTGTGGCTTTCTCGCTTTTGAAAGAATGAACCAGCTCTGGCCATCTCATTCCTCGCCACCAGCTCTACCAGCTCTCGACCTTCTATATTCCTCGTTTTCCAACCATATTTACCAACACATTCCTCTTCAACAAGCTTCGCTACTCCCACAATGCACAATAAAGTCCCCCCGCAATGCACAGCATCACCTCCGGCTCAACCATTCCCATCATCCTCTCCAGTGCATCCTTGAATTCTCGCTTCTCTGCCCCAGTTCTTCCCATTTGAGGCCCATATACCGACCTCGCATACCATTTGCCTCTATCACCAACAATGCCTAACTATCTGTCCCTTCTATCTTTCCACTCTGACCGCCTGCTTGCTGATCTCTTCCAATACTATTATTCCCACGCCATTACTCCTTCCGTCCCCACCCGCATGCAACATCTTGTATCCTCCTCGCCCTGCCTCCTCTCCATTTGGTCTCCTGCTGTTGGACAACAGTTTCAACATCTTTCTCCCTGCTTCATCTCCACCACCTTGACTCCCCTTCCACCCCCCCCCCAATTGATCCCACATTCAAACTACCTAGCTGGACCTCGCTTTTGAACTGCTGCCCACCTGGCCCAGCTAGTACCATATTGATTAATTTGGGATGTGAATTAGCAATATTTAAAACTTATCGATACTTTCAAAGCACATCATAGATCAGAGACATTGACATAGGAATCATTTGCAATTGCTTCCTTTCTAATGTATAAAGTATAGTCTCCTTCGACTGTTTTGAAAGCCATGGTGGTTGCATGCATGCTACATGCAGCTAAATAACTCGAGTATATCAAGAAATGGTGATTAGAATGGGATCTTTATTTAAAACTTTACAGCAATAGTGATTTTTAATGTAAATATGGCAAAAGTTATAAAATGAGAGGTGCTTGTTACCGTTGCTTAGCAACCAGCTCCATTGTCTTGGGTTACGTGACCTGCAGTGAGCAGACAGTCTACACTGGCTGACTTTTAATCTTGGATATTTTTGTTTTTGGAAAATTTCTGTTTTGTCATTTATTTATTTTTTCTTGGGATATCGGCTTTGAGTGGCATCAGGATGCAAAATTTCAGCTTTCTACCCCACCTAGCAGGTACTAAACATTTCTATCAATATCAGTGGGGCATCTTGCACACTGCAAGCAACTACTCTACTTGACTCCCCTTGACTGTTTCAAATTCCCTTTTTCCTCGATTTGGTCCCCAATGCAGAAACCAGTTTATTTAATCAATTCTTGTCAGGTGAGTGATATGTAACATTCAAAGTCGAAACATTATGCGATTTGAACAATCGTTTCTCTGAGAGGACGACCAGTTGTTGCCATGGTAATGGCTCGGGCTAACAAGTGGGTGGGTGTGGGTTCCATTTGTCTTTGTAACGTTACAGGATCCTGTTCAGGTTTCACCATGTTGACAGGTAGGGTTCCATTTTCGTATTTGTGACGTTACAGGGACTATTTCAATGCAGCACGTGACGCGATCGATCCGTTGAGATGGGTTTTCACACGAGGAAAGGCACGTCGTTCAAATGCAGGCACCGGTGCCTGCAGGACACCCAATATGACTGAGCGCTGGTCTAATTGAAAGAATAGAGTGCAAGTAAAGGAAATATTTCATGAGACTTCCTCGTGCGAATCCCATGCGGACAATAACTAGTACCAGTTGTACTTTATGCTGAAGTCTGATGGTATTCTATCTCTGCACTGAGACTCACTAAAACTTACCTGAGATCAACTGTGGCACAAGAAAGATGGTGAGCCTTCGTTTTCATTGAAGGTCCATCTTATAAAGGTGAGTGCAAAATGAATGCCGGACACCTTGTTGAGAGATTTATTGTACAATGTTTTAAATTAACCTGTTATTTGACTCTTTAAATTGGACAAATTAAATGACCAAATGTGTCGATGTAATGTGGTTGTGACTTTGTATGTCAACAAACTAAAATCTACAAGCTCCCCTTCAACAAAATGTGCATATTGGAACAAGTGGAGTGCTGAATCTGCCCACACTGGAACTATTTGTGACGTCAGATCGCTGGGTGATGCAATGCTGCATGTACAGTACAAGCTTCAGTAACTCGTATTAATGACTACAATAGATTTGAACACTGTGTGAGCTATTTTTGTTTTCTTGAAGTTATTTTGCGAAAAGCGATTATATTGTGAGACACCTTGTTGTGTCGGATTTATGATTACTTAACACGACTTGAGCCCTCATGATGAGTTGTTTCTGCTCTTTATGAATAACTGTTCGATTATTTGTCACAGGCGAGGGAAGAAATCACAACTTGAAATTAAAATGCAAGCGAACAAGATAACGACAGTTGGTGGTCACATGATCGAGGTCATTGTGGGGCGCTAGCTGCATCCTTGGGGACGAGCTCATTGCTCCACATGGTAATAACGATGTAAACGCTTTACATGGTTCCCATCATGTGCTGCCTTTTTGGCTGCTGGTTGCATCATTGGTTAGGGGCGTATCTATGCCGCTGATGCAGTGCCCCTATTACCAGTAGACGGGTGCTCATTTCGCTGACCTCGGAAGGATGACAGGTTGAGTCAACCCTCTGGTGTTAATTCAGTGGAAAACGGGTCTCCAACTCAGGACCCGAGGATCCCAAGCCACTACCCTAACCGCTAAGCCAACACCAGGCTTTATGCTTTACATGGTACATGGCGCCTTATGTTGGCCTCATTTGGTAATCGGCTTTCATTCAACGTCGGGGTCATTCATGGTGTTCAGCTTGTTTTTTGTTTTTTAGATCCTCGTGGAGGATCTCTAAGTCTTACTCACGTTGTTGTTCTTGTGGACTTTTTTGTTTCACAGCCTACGGTTTTCATCGAAACTTCCTGAAACTTGGCATATACATGTAAAAATACCTTGCGCAGACAGTAACAATCTCTGATTTTGAAAATTCCTCCTAGAAAAAAAAGTTATGATGTCAAAATATCTCCGCTAATGGAAATCGCCTAAAAAATTATCTCAAACTAGGCAAGCTTTTTGAATTCTGTTTGCGGGAATCGAACAGGGCATTAGCAGAGATGAATTACCGCACATATGATGCATCACTATGACGTCATATCAATTTTTATGACGTCATTCCTATTTTTTGTTTCACAACCCAGAGTTTTCATCGGATCTTCGTGACTTGCCATGTATATGCAGAAAGCCCATGCGCAGGCAGTAACCATCTCCGATTTTGGAAATTCTTCCTAGAAAAAAAGTTGACGTCATAATATCGCTGCTAATGGAAATCGCCTATACCATTATCTCCAAAACAAGGCAAGCTGTTTGAATTTTGTTTGCAGGAATCAAGCCGGGCATTGGCACAGATAATTTATCGCAAACCTACTACATCACAATGACATCATATTCGTTTTTATGACGTCATCATTAAGAGGACTAGGATCTTAGCTCATTCGAGCTTGTTTTGGAAGATAACCAAATAATGCAAAAAACAGAATGGAGTAAAATAGGTCCAACATTTGCAGAACTGTATGCCAAACAACAAAAGCGATGAGTGTCTCACCATGCAAGTTCAAAAAGACAAATGAGCACTCAGAGCCATAAACTTGTAAAATCAATGAGAATAAAAACAAAAATCTTATCTTTGCCAAAGGAATCGAAGCAGTAATCCGATTTCCAAGATGCTAAAACGCCCAACGAGAAGTCGATGCGAACAGGCAAAGCTCACAAGAGGAAATGAAAGGCAGAAACGCAGCACGTGGCAAAGGAATGACGTCACGGACGATTCAGCGTCATCCCTCAGAGTTTAGCAATCTTCACCAGGACCTAATGTCATGATTATGAGGTAATTAGTGAACAAAACTATGGTGGAAATAACTCGGGGTCTCCAGCCCAGAGGACTGGAAAGGAGGAACGAAACTTTTCCCTCGAACCATAAATTAAAGACATAATTAAACTTGCAAAAAAAAGGGGGTCTTTTTGTATCTCCTTGATAATTTAATGTAACTTGGCCCCCTGTGGTTATTTCACATGCCATATGGTAAAATACTGTACCGTATAACCCACACACGAGGAAATCCCGCGGATGGAATTTTTGGAACTCTTTTTTTTTTTACGCCTCCACTGACGAAGTTGCTGGAGTTGGAGGCACCATATTTTCGGGTTGTCCGTCCGTCTGTCCGTCCGTCCATGCTAATTTTCTGTTTTCTCTGTAACTGCTTATCCGATTGGCATGAATTTTTCACCAGGGGTGTGACTACTCATGCAGAATGCTTTAATAATTATGACATCATAGGTCATGTGCAGTGGTAGCCATGTTGGGGAAAAAAGGAAAAACTTTGGACCTCTGTATCTCTGAAACCACTTCATGGAAAAAATTGAAACTTGGCATTTGTCAAGTACTCCCCATGGAAAATACGTGAATTTTTTTGTGATGGTCATAGGTGGCTTTATGACGTCATAATTGCACAAGTCGAATTTTTTTTCTGAACGGTATAAAAAAATTTGAGTCATCTCTGGTTTAATTGTAGGGGAGGAGGGAAAATATCGATGACGTCATTGGTCACGTGGTTTGGCAGCCATATTGTTTTCACCACAAAACCCTTCAAAAATCTTCTTCTCCAGACCGGCTGGACAGATTGAGGGGAAACCACCCACATGTTCCCCAAGCTTTGGGGATACCAGGGTGTTCACGAATAATTAATAGGTCACATGGTCTGGTAGCCATATTGGATTGAACAAAATCTTCAAAAATATTGTTACGGGTACCGAGACACCAGTTTGTCACTCATGGGGTTTAATCCCCGTTTGTCCTCGGAAGAGCCGGACCTGGGGCCTCCGCTCACGATTAACTTCGTGGTACGGTGGGTTGCTTTAGAACCACGAACGCCAATCAGTTAACCACGAGTTCCAGTGTCCACCGTCTAATTTTGCAGTTTAACTAGAGGTCACGTGGTTTCCTGAATGGGGAGTGCGCCCTCTGCAAAGCACCAATCTTATCTTGATTAGATGTTAATTAGGGCGGCCAAGCATTTTAACCACTGGTGCGTGTCGACTATTATTGGTCAATTCATGTGGTAATTACCTCCCAGTCTATCTCGGTTCGGACGATGCTGGATCAATGGAAGGAAAGGACAAGCATGGACAGGTTGGAACGTCAACAAAGGAATTTATTCATAAGAAAATAAATAAATAAAAACTTTTTATTTTTGTGAGGTAAAAATAAGTCAATTCGAAGCAATCAAAATATTTGCAAGCAAATAAATAATTAATCAGGCACTAAGAGACAAAGAGTGGATGCTAATCTCTATGTCTTGCTGAACAATTAAACACAGACAAGGGTACCCAGCAGATCATTCAGGAGGGGAAGAGGAATCGTCTCGCTCACCAAATAGAAGTCGTACGTCAAATAAAAACGTCCTGAAATGTGTGAGCGTGCCTTGTCCGTTGCCAGCGCCCAGCCTTGCCGTGCACCCACTCGTGAACAGGTTTGAACACCAATCGACGTCACCCCCAAGAATCAGGCACGCCAAGAGCAGGTCTCGAGCAGAAGGAGAATTAACGGTTCGAGCATCACCCACCGCCAGGAGCCACAACCAACGGACAGCTGTTAGGAGCTGTGAGGAACTGTGAAGTGCTGAGGAGCTGTAAGACGCTGAGGCTGTCACCAACTCACTGGCGCCGACAGGTAAAGCCGTCTGACTGACACCGACTTACTGACGCCAACTGACTCATTGTTGACCGACCCGCCAAACGGACTCTCGTCCTCTTTTTTTTTTTTATGGCGGCCCGTCAAGGTGGGCACAGACTCCAGCCAAATCCACCCTGCCCCATTTGTGAATCGTTGCCGTGACAACCCGCACGTCCCGCGATCACTCCTGGCTACAAACCATGGCTGTGGTGCTGGACGAGCTGCAAAATGCAGCCATTTGTCAGAATTACCGAGCGAAAACGTAAACAACAATTATCACCTCAATCTTCAGCCCGATATGAAAAAGAGCCAGTTAGCGTCCATAGAGCTGCTGAACAGGGTGTCAAAAGTCCATGGAAAAAGGCGGGCGTTGGCGTCTGAAAGAAAAGGGTGTCAACGTCGATGGGAAAAGGCGGGTGTCGGCATCCGTTGGGCTAACGCTATCTCACGTGCATGAATGTGTCTGTCGTAAAGAGAAAAAGGAGCTTTCCATAAGAGGAAATCTATTCTTTACCCTTCTTAACGCATCACATTTAGAATCCCACCAGACATGGGGATGGGTCTATCCTGGACATGCATTTAGGGAAATAACGATCTGAGGACCTGGATGTTTGCATGCATTTGGCGGATCGGATTCTGAAATCTGTAACAATATTATTGCTCTTGAACCGCTTCATCAATCAATGTGAAATGTCAAAGTTATGATCGAGTAGTCATGGGGAATACATGTTTTAAATGTTTTCCTGATCGGTCACATGGTCTGGCAGCCAGAATTATTTAATATTTTGAGTCTGGGTTCAGGGATTGAAATGAAACTTGGTGCAAGTATGTATAATGATGTAATAATGTGGGCAGAGGCATAACTGGTGAAGTTGAGTGTCCTTCCAGTTTGTTTAACCGTGGGTTACTTGCATGAAAATACAGCACTTGGTTGTATTGTTGCGGAAATGGCCCTTAGTGTGTTATTTAATATAGGATTAGCCCAGATCCCCTATTAAATGCATGTTTAGCCAGGTTGTTCGGTAATTGGACGTTACATGTGTGTTGGGAGGTGTCACAGGCTGTTATTTGTTCGTGCAGTGGTGGTGTACCGAGAGGTTCTTCCTCCTTCCGCTCTCCGGACAATAGTCCCCACCCAGCGCTCTGAGAGGGAGTGGCCTGGAGAAGCGAGCGCCAAGTCTGCGATCGGCTGAAGGTGGGACTGCGAGCGCCGGTGTGGCGCGATCGGCTGAATAGAACCAGCTGTGTGTGAGTCAGCAGTCGGCTGGGAGGCGAGCGAGCACCGGAAAGGCAGTGGTGGATCTGCCTGAGCTTCTAGTCGGGCGATCGACTTTGTGGAGAGTGGTTTTGGCCGGCTGTTCCTCCTCGACCATGGACCCAGCCTGCGGAGCCCAACACCTCGATTTGGCCTGATCTGGTGAACAGGCCAGGCCTGGACTGTATACTGGACCTTGTGAGAAACCAGCTGAAACCCACCATCGATCTGACGGTCTTGTGCCGTGACATTACGCGGGGTCAGAACGCGCTGAGGCTGCGTGCGCAAGCGGTACTGGAGAAGAAAAAGGCGACGCCGCCATTTTGCCTTTTTTTGCGTGTTGGAGCTTGGGTGCTCAAATCCGTAGACATCGGCTTGTCACGAGCCACATTCGTGCCTCCGACACTTTTTCTCTCGTCCATGAAGCATCACCAAGTACTCTGTGTCTTGTCTGCATGCTGTCCGTGTCTTGTCTGCATGTTGTCTAAGGTTTATCTCGCTAGGGTTCCCTTCGAAACCCGTAATCCATAGCTCCCTAGTTAAGAACGGGTAATAGATTAATTATAACTGTCGTGAATGCTTTGCTTGTGTTGTGTTCCCCGATGTGTCCCAATAAATCTGGCTGATTCGTAGAAGTTGCCGCTTTGGGTTTGTTCGTGCCATGCTGAGAAAACAATTCGCTCGATTGGTATATAAAACCAAAATGGTTACAGACTGGCAGAATTCGCTCGGTCTCTGACAAAACCAGTCTGTAACCAGGCTCTATTCCCCCAACTGGTAAGGTCCAGGTGTACGTTGGTATCGCGATTCGAGGCGCGTGACCGAGGCCTGTGCCGAACCAGCCGGCGTTATAACCCCGGAGACGGTGGTGATTGACATCACTCGACACCGTCGAATCCTTAACAGTATTTCATCCCACATGCATATACAGTGGGGAGAACAAGTGTTTGATACACTGCCGATTTTGCAGGCTTTCCCACTTACAAAGCACGTAGAGGTCTGTAGTTTTTATCATAGGTACACTTCAACTGTGAAAGACGGAATCTAAAACAAAAATCCTGAAAGTCACATTGTATGATTTTTAAATAATTAATTTGCATTTTATTGCATGAAATAAGTATTTGATACATCAGAAAACAAGAACTTAATATTTGGTACAGAAACCTTTGTTTGCAATTACAGAGATCAGACGTTTCCTGTAGTTCTTAACCAGGTTTGCACAGACTGCAGCAGGGATTTTGGCCCACTCCTCCATACAGATCTTCTCCAGATCCTTCAGGTTTCGGGGCTGTCGCTGGGCAACACAGACTTTCAGCTCCCTCCAAAGATTTTCTATTGGGTTCAGGTCTGGAGACTGGCTAGGCCACTCCAGGACCTTGAGATGCTTCTTACGGAGCCACAGCTTAGTTGCCCTGGCTGTGTGTTTCGGGTCGTTGTCATGCTGGAAGACCCAGCCACGCCCCATCTTCAATGCTCTTGTTGAGGAAAGGAGGTTGTTGGCCAAGATCTCCGGATACATGGCCCACTCCATCCTCCCCTCAATACGGTGGAGTCGTCCTGTCGCCTTTGCAGAAAAGCATCCCCAACGAATAATGTTTCCACCTCCATGCTTCACGGTTGGGATGGTGTTCTTGGGGTTGTACTCATCCTTCTTCTTCCTCCAAACACGGCGAGTGGAGTTTAAACCAAAAAGCTCTATTTTGGTCTCATCAGACCACATGACCTTCTCCCATTCCTCCTCTGGATCATCCAGATGGTCATTGGCAAACTTCAGACGGGCCTGGACATGCGCTGGCTTGAGCAGAGGGACCTTGCGTGCGCTGCAGGATTTTAATCCATGATGGCGTAGTGTGTTACTTATGGTTTTCTTTGATACTGTGGTCCCATCTCTCTTCAGGTCATTGACCAGGTCCTGCCGTGTAGTTCTGGGCTGATCCCTCACCTTTCTCATGATCATTGAGGTCCACGAGGTGAGATCTTGCATGGAGCCCAGACCGAGGGAGATTGACTGTTATCTTGAACTTCTTCCATTTTCTAATAATTGCGCCAACAGTTGTTGCCTTCTCACCAAGCTGCTTGCCTATTGTCCTGTAGCCCATCCAGCCTTGTGCAAGTCTAACATTTTGTCCCTGATGTCCTTAGACAGCTCTCTGGTCTTGCCCATTATGGAGAGGTTGGAGTCTGATTGATTGAGTGTGGACAGCTGTCTTTTATGCAGATAACGAGTTCAAACAGGTGCAGTTAATACAGGTAATGAGTGGAGAATGGGAGGGCTTCTTAAAGACAAAACTAACAGGTCTGTGAGAGCCGGAATTCTTACTGGTTGGTAGGTGATCAATAACTTATTTCATGCAATAAAATGCAAATTAATTATTTAAAAATCATACAATGTGATTTTCAGGATTTTTGTTTTAGATTCCGTCTTTCACAGTTGAAGTGAACCTATGATAAAAATTACAGACCTCTCCGTGCTTTGTAAGTGGGAAAACCTGCAAAATCGGCAGTGTATCAAATACTTGTTCTCCCCACTGTATATATGTATATATATATTATTGAAAGACCCACCCACATCTCTCACCTGTGAATGGAGGGAATAGCCAATACACTCTCAACCCTAATCAACTAAACCCAGGTGGCTAGGATTATATAAACAATTGACCCCTCCCACACTCCTAGCCGAAGAAGTTGCATAAAGCAACCCAAGAAGACCTACGCAAGGTAAGCGCGATGCTGTTTCGAACCCTTCCCAGAGTTCCTCACTCCTCAACTATAAGGACGTTCACACATGAGGATCCCAATGCTACACACTCCCTCAGCAACCGGACTGGTTTCATCCAGAGGAGTGTGGGAGGGTTTAATTGTTTATATATATTTATACATACACACATACACACATACATACGTACATATTTATCTTGTATATAATCTGCTCCTGCCTATCTGGGGATTGGGGAGGGGCTTCTCAGTTCAGGGCAGGACTTTAAAATTAAATTGCCGCCATTTTGTTTGCTCCATGGAGCCACCTTTTTAAGGCTCGCACTTTCTTACACTTTCACGGCTTTACCTTCACTCTAATTCGATATGTGGTTTCAGTTTCTGTAATCGCTCTGATGGTGTAAGTTTTGGATGCAAAAAGAACAGGAAAATTATCGTTTACAGATGAAAATGCATTTTAAGTGAAGTTAAGTTGCGGGAGCAGGGTTCGAGCCCGGCCACCTCCACGACAATATCTATGTATGTGTTAATTACATAGGGATAAAGGATAAGTTCCCCCAGGATGATTGCCCCCTGTGACCTATTCCTGTATTTTTGCATTTCCAAGCCAATCATGGAGGAAGTGCATTTTGATAATAACCACAATGATAGCAAGTGAGTCAGGTGTGCCGAGCAGGCAGAGGCCCCGTCTTCCCAGGTTTCGTGTGAGCAAGCCAAGCCCCGGAGGTGGAACGGTTGTTCGGTGTGACGTCAGGAGAGATGGAGAAGCGAGAAGGTTGTTGGCTTGGTTGGACGAGTTGGAAGTGAGGGACGCACGCGGTCGAGAGAGAACGTAGCTCCGAGATTGCCTGCAAGAACAGGACTTTACGGCTGGCTTTCCTTCGACACATGGAGAAGGCAGCACAATTCTCGTATTCATGCTGAGGCGAATTGGCTCGCATACTGAGCAAGATGCTGGCTATTGACTGTTGGCTGGATCGTGTGAGACCAGCCTCAAAGCCTCATGCTGTGCCATCCCGGAAAGAGATGGCACCATTTTGAAAAGCAGCATGTTGGTGAGGACGATCGGTGCACGAAGAAGCCGCACGGGGTCTCTGAGCCCTGGTGTTGAATACCGCTCATGAATTGCCTGACGTACGTTTTTTTCTGCTGCGAGAGCGCGGCTTGGCACCATTTTGAGCGTGTCTACACGTGCAGGACGAAGCGCCTTGATTCCAAGTTCCACAAAGACCATCTCTGGACCAAGCTAAGTGCCAGAATAAAGGAGGGGTTTTCTTTTATTTTGTTTCCCCTTGTCTGTGGCAGAGTCTGTGTGTGGAGGTGCCTCGACTTTAGACTTTAGTTTATCTCACGATTATTATTTATATATGAATTATTGTCTCTTGTAAATATTTGTCTTTTCATTAAATACCGTGTTTATTTTATGTTGCTGTGTCCGTGTATTTGTCGTGGGGTTCGAGTATAAACCCCCCTGTGCTGTGCTTCCCCGTGCCGCCGTCATTCCGCCAATGCTGCGCCCCACCCCTCCCACACACGTTATAATCTCCTGAGGATCAACGTTTCCGCCGCCGCAGGAAAACCGCTTGGCTATCCGAGCTGACGTAGTTAACTGCCCATCACCACAATTTTGGTTGGGGGATTAAACGTTACTGCCAGCACCGTGTGTGTGTGTGTGTGTGTGTGTGTGTGTGTGTGTGTGTGTAATATTATATATATATATATATATATATATATATATATATATATATATATATGTGTATATTATATACAGGGGGCTGCAAAAGTGGGTATACAGTAATGAAAAAAAACGTGCGCACAAAACGTATTTTATTGTTATCAAGCATATATAATAACATACCAATAATAAACATATTAATCCCTCAAATGTTCAAACTGTTTGCCCCCGCATTCACACACTCCACTAGTAATCCTTACTGTATACCTACTTTTGCAGCCCCCTGTATAATACATATATATATATATATATATATATATATATATATATATATATATATATATATATATTGTTGCGAATTCGCGCCCGGCCGGCGTGCAAACGGCCACGTGACTCGAATCGCGGCACGTCCCCACGGACGGACAATTCTGTGTGACCCTCCGGGAACTATCGCCCGGAGCCAGTCATGGGTGGCATTTCGACCTCACCACATCGTGCCAATCGGCCACCCGCGTGGGATAGGGTTGTTCGCCAAACTCGACCTACTAAGTACCCACGCGGATGGTAAACCGGCGCGATCGCACCTCGCCGCAGGTCGACTCCGGACACGGGCCGCTTAAGCGGTCCGTTCCGTGTATCGGGATAACCGAGCGGTGTTATCGTCGGCCTCGACGGTTCCAATTAATTATCGGGCGTATCAGGCCCACTACGAACCCTTTTACGTGAAGCAAGATGGAGTTTCAACGAAGAAAAGGACGCAGCGAAACGGGGAACAATTCAACACAAAGCACATTTATTTCACCACACAGATAGCACACACATGCAGCCATACAGTATTCAAAATGCACATATAGCAATGAAACAAAAGAAACAGTGACGCAGAGATACTACCGAATACGCGTACACACGGCAACACTTATACAGTTCTACTTCACAGACGGCGCTAACACACAGTTACTCAAAAGCAAGAAGCCACCCTCATAGGCAAGGGGCAGACGGGCCTGTAGGCCAATATTTGCGCGGGACCTGCAGGAGCGGCCAGGTCCGCGAGACCGGGGGGGTCCTACCCGTGTCCTCGTGACGAGCCGCGAAATGTCGCTGCGCGGCGGTGCCAACTCCGTGTTCCTTCGCGGGTTTCGTTGGCACCGCTTGGAGTGGGGTGGGAACGGGGGCCCCTTTGTGCACTCTCTCAGCGCGGGGAAAAGGGGGGGGATTGTTGATGCCCTGGGGAGGAGAATGGCTGCTGCTTGGGTCCGCGCGAGCGATCCCACTGCGACCTCGTCGCCGACCGCCGTCTTCCCTGCCTCGGACCCGAGCTCCTTGGCCTCTTGCCACAACTCTCTGCCACACGCCGCCGCTGCCACACTCTGCCGGATGACTCTGCCAAACTCTCTGCTTCTGCCTCTCCTCTCTGCACCCGACTCGACTGACTTTCCACTGCCGTGCGCTCGGCGTTTTATCGGCCGGCAGGAGAACCAATATGCAGATTTCCGGATCAGGATGAGCTCAGGGGCGGAGCCACGCTCGCCCATTGGACGGATGTAAAGTGGGCGTGAACCTCCCTGATCCTAGAATTTGCATATTTCGATTCCACACAGACGCGCCTGGAGGCGGGGCCAGCCGCTCCGCGCTTGCTGATTGGACGGATCAGAAGTGGGCGTGTAGCATTCCTGATCCGAATTCTCTTCTCGGAAAGGCCGCTATTTGCACTCGCGGCTCGGTGCATATCGCGGAACAAGCCCAAGACAGCCCACGCTCAGTGTTCACAGGTGGTGCGGGAATGGCCGTAGCAGGAGAGAGGTGAGGTGGTGGAGGGTTTTTGGTGGTGGTTTGATGGTTATGGCGGTTGATTCAAATAAAGATAGAACAGAAAAACGCCTAACTCAAAGCGTCGGCAGCCCGAATGAATCACATAAATTCCCTCTAACAACGGGTTGGGGCTAACTATACATGTACTTAGAGTTATCTCACCTACGGGCCTGAATGGTGTTTGCGAATTTCCACAGCCGTAACAATATATATATTATATATATATATATATATATATATATATATATATATATATATATATATATTATATATTACACATGAGACGACCTGTTAACCCGTTGAGTTCCCGTTGTGAAGCGGTTGATGAAAAAATCATTTAAGAAAAAGATAGCTCCAGCGAACTATCCGCTGGGGTTTGTTTGCATTGATCAAATTCTCCAGAAAAGTACTTGACTGAATCGGGAATTGATTTTTTATCATTTTTTCGTTGCCTGATTTGAACCAAACTTGATACTGCACAACACAGGAGAATGGTGAGTAAGGTGGGCCGAAAATTTTTGTGCTCTCGTGTACCATTTTGGCTGTATTTCTGGAACATACATACAAGATGAGAGTTTTTGTAATATATAT
>CM068956.1:145398055-145418820 GCA_035128595.1 Eptatretus atami | reverse complement strand
AGCAGATCGTTCGCCAGACATACAGTACATATTCGGGTCGTGGTCGTGGCGTGTCGAATCAGCTCCTCAAAGTGAATTTAGGTCGCATAGGTCATAATCACGCGAACTGTAGGATAATATACTTGACTTGTGTGGTGTGTGTGTGTCCGTGGTGATGTCGCTGTTGTGGTGTGGTGTGTGTGTGTGACGCACGCCTACGACGAGCGCGTGCGGCGCAACACAAAGCGCATGTGCATTTTTGAGTGTGAAAACAATCACAGACGTAATAACAAAGCCCCTTCATGCTGTACCCTCTAAGGTTGATATCGACAGCAGAACCGAAGAACCCAGAAAGTGAGAGGAGCGTGATTACTGTACCAGAGGTTGTCCATGTAAGAATTGACAACTGAAGTTGGTTATCAGTATTAATGGCGTCATCTAAGATTAACATCTGAGACGCCGATTGGTTACGACCCCACCAGGTCTTACACAAAACAGTTTCTGGCAGAACGGAGCACGTAGTCGCAGGCGATGTACTTTACATTCACCTACCTGGTGCTAATCCAACCGTAATCAGGTACGCAAGACTCAAACACCAAAGAATCCACCGTCAGCCACCCTAACCTTGCTACCACACCAGGCTTAGCACCGCATCACCTTCTGTAACAACAGTGCTGGCGATATGTAAATGCGCTAAATTTCTCTCATCTCATTGCCAGCCGCTAACTTGAATTCTTCTCTCTGTGGTACGCTGAAAAACGCCTTTGGTCGTCTTGCTCTGGGGAAGGTTATCTGGGAAATCTCTCCTGGCCTTTTACTAGTCTTGTAACCAAACATTTTATTCAGGGTGTCTGCCAAAGTAGTACCTACGCACTGCTGAGATCTTCAGCTTTTCTGATTCTTTTTTCATAGTGCTCTCTACAAGTTTGATCTTCAACAACTGTTCTGATTGAAAGTTGCTTCTTGGCACCCATGTAACCACTCCGAGACTTTCAAACAAGGAACAACGCTGATGCAAGCTATATTCAACGATTCACCAAGTTAACACTTTTCAGTGTGTTTGTTGTAACGATCTCATAAACTGATTACCCTGGTGTCGATTAATCAATAATTTATTCGTATAATCTGCTACTGTACAAAAATCCACAAAACTGTTTTGTCTGATATTTATTGTGATAAGTGGTAACGTACACGCGGCCGCGCACACACACACACACAGCACACACACATCACACACACCGACACACAACATCGTATGTTAGACACGCACACGTCGAGAGGTTCACTTGCAGACCTGGTGGCTCTTTCACTTACTCAAAAACCGCATATGAAAGACAACAACAAACAGACAGACACAGCAAACGCGGCACCACACACACGACACACACACAACACACACAGCTACACACACACACACACACACAGACCACAACACACACACCACACAACACACATTCTTGTATTCCGTAAAGTGTCCCTCCTACGAATTATCCCCACCGTCGAAAGAGCAGCCTATTCACTTTGTCTTCCCTAATCAAGCCATTTTTCGTTTTATTCCTATCGCCATCCATACGCCCTCACCCACTCACTATCCGTCCCCTCTCCGTCAGCGCCGCCTCCCGGCCCACCCTTTTCTTCCCCGTCCCCTTCCCCCAAAACCACTCCCCCGGACCCCCACCACCCCCGACCCCGTCCCCCCCCCTCATCCCCCTCTACCCCACCCCCCCCCCCCACGCCCCCCCCGCCCCTAACGCACCCCCTACCCCTACCCCACTAACCCACCCTCAATCCCACCACACACCACCACACGATGTGTAAAACATCATGTTTTCAAAGTAGAAAACACAACAAGCATGTATGATGCAATAAAGCAAGTGGATCGCGACGATTTTCCTATTTTAACACAATTAACAAACAAAGACAGTAAACAAGTATTTCACTACTAGACCGGACTACACAAAAAGACATATTAGAGATAGATGATGCACTTACACTAGGACGTGGAAGGGGTATAGAGAACGGCTGATGGCTCCCCGCAAACACAAAGATTTCTCACAAGTCGAGGTAATAACATGAGGTGGTCAGTGGAAGGACCAGGAGCGAGTTACGGAAAGTGTTTGCTCAGCTCCACTGTCGCGCCTGCAGACGTTTCAGGAAACAAGAACAAGGTATCAAAATGGGTCATAACCCCATTGTCCATCTTCTCAACCCCTTCTAAAGTCGGTCCCCAATCCTTCAGGATCGAACATTTACACACGCCCACAATCTTACAATCCCCGGCTGACAAATGCATACGGTATAATCACTCAATGCCAGCAACAGGACGCTAATCTTAACGAAACAAGCATATACCGCTGGACAAAGTCTATCAAGAAATCATCCGGGGCACCCAAACCACTCTTCAAGCTTTCTCTGCTATTCCTTCGGCCTGTGAGTCCCCGAACTCTCGCCCTCCACCTCCTCTCCATACTGTATCCATGTTCCCCACCCATCCCTCACGCCTCTCCAAGAGATCTGTTCCTAATGGGCCCTGTTCCCACCTGGCTTTCCCCACTCTCACCCCTCTTGTCTCATTGCCCGCCCTCTGCGCGTGGTTGTGTGTTCGTCTATACGAGCCTCAACAAGGTATACAAAAAAACACTAAATCTGGGAACTTGAATAGACACAAGTTGCATCAGCCAAAATGTAGCCAAACAAGATACCTCACATTGGACTGTTAATGAGAGGTTATATCAGTATGATAATTGTCAGGAAGATGAGATTAATTGGACACACTTGATAAAGGTGAGCCTACGTCTATTTCTGGTTGAATGAACAATTCTTCTTCTGCTCATCGTGGCAGGCTTGTGTACCCTGTCGTTATCCCGCACGCCATGAATGTACTTAAACCTGCCGAGAAAACAAACTAATTTAATCCTCATAGGAGGCAGCAATCTACATAATAGACTTTATAATGTTTGTGACATCACATTGCAAATTATTGCATTTAACGGGACATCAAGCATAATCGCCGAGCCAATTTCAAATTTGCTTCCAAGTTTGTTCTTTGATTCCAGAACGCTTCGAGGAGCACCCTTTCCACTTTCTAATGGTTGGGTTCGGAGTCATTCGATTCGAAGCCGTGTTAGCCGCGCTCTATCTCCCATGGCCCATCCGTCTCCGTCCTTTAATGTTGATAATACTTCTTTGAAAGTTGTGCCCTTTGTGACGTACGTTTACTCAACCTACGTCAAAATGTTTCCATGCTCCATGCTAACCCCCAACACTTTATTGGATTATGACTTGCACACCTCCACCCACCTAATGCTGAGCGTCAAATTCCACAGACACAACACACTATCCAGCGTGCCCGAGATTTCTCCCCCAAAACCTCAATAGCCAATATCCTTACCTGTCGCCCTCCAAAAATTGCCTCTCACAACAATACTTTTATTAAATGTGCCTTTATAGAAGAACAAAGCTTTATGAGGCAGCTCTACTGCTGGGTGATTCAGGTGTGGTGAGCGAATGCAGGTTGTGAGGAAATTTGCACATGATGACCAAAAATCTGGAAAAGTGCATCATGGCAAAACGCAAATGCTCCACTCCTGAAAATCAGAGATAGTTATCTTGCAAAAAACAAGAAAAAAAAATCCGTCAGAGAAAGATTAAATGCCCGATTGTACCATTCAACTCTCATTCCTCCAAACCCATATTTCCATTAGCAATACCATCAGCTTCAAATATCTAACATATATTACCGATCTTGTGTCATTACAGCCACTAAAGTCACGAACATCAAAACTAATGGGACCAGTGCGCAATGCCCGCATGCCCCAAGGCAATCACTTCCGCGCTTGATTACGCGTATAAATATAAAGTAAAATAAAATCACCTGCCTGACGACATTCATACATGAAAGAATCTATCCTGTGGCCACTGCGCAATGCGATCGCTTTCAACTTCTCTACACACGCGAAGAAAATTCCATTTCGCTTGCTTCGGCCTACAAATCCATCTCGAGACCATCGCAGCCTTCTCAGGAAAACTTCTACTTGCTTTTTTTTCGTTCAGCGAACAGCGACAGATTCAGCCATCACTTAAATCATGATTTGCCTTTGGATGCTGGCTTCTGTGTCGTTCATTTATCGCTTATCACGAAAACAGAAATAAACACACACTGTAAGGAAAATAAATTCTGCATTAGCACCCTTATAAGTGTTCAGTCGGGGTACAGTGTGCCCCCATAAACAGTGATTTGTTCACTCCCCTATATCAGTTCTTTCACAACTAGGTTAATCCCTAATTGACCTAGCCGGAAGGGCAGAAAGGTGGAAGCCCAGAGAACACGAGATAGAAATTCCTTTATACTGATTACCACTTTGTTTGCAAAATGACAAACCAGTTTAATGCAGAGCAATCTCAGTGACTCAAAAGTTCTATCCTATGTGTCTAGATAGGCACATTTCACTGGCTGTGTGCTCAGAAACCTAGTTCATTAAGTGCCGCAATTTATGGCAGACAAAGGTGGCAACCTTTAGTTTTTTGAGATCTCCCAATTTAGCGGAACCAGGATCATCATTAACCTCACTTTCCCCCCATGCTATCTGGTTAAAAAAGAAATTCACAATATTAATAACAGGTTTCGTCATTAATACATACCCACGAAACTGTGAACAATTGGGCAAAAACAATTTTTAGTTTTTATGATGTATATGATATAAAAACCCAAAATATGATGAGCCCAATAAAGTGTTTCATTTTATTATGAGCACAGATTACACATGAAGGCTATCGTGAAGAATCTGCCCCATTGCGTTTGCAAATTAAGAAAGTTGTTTGAAGGTCTACTACTCTACGTGATGCATTCACCATTTTTTTGAGCGAAGACAAAATGAACTGACCCTCTAACAACAGTCATCTATACATAATAAAGAGAGTGTGTGGTCAACAGTATCAGTCACGTCAGGTCACGCATCAGTGTAGGCTGTGTGTGTTCCTCTCATAACTCCAAAACAATGAAATCCGGCGGCCAAAAAATCGGTATGTCATCCCAAGGAGTGCCAAAAGGAGTGCAGAAATTGAAAATTGAGTGTGTTGAGGTAATTTACAACATCCTTTTCTGAAGATAAATAATGGCTCACTATCATGAAAAGCCTCTGTAGCAGCCCAACTTTCACACTCGCAGGGTCATAGCCGCGCACGTTTTTGACTCTGCACCAACTCAAAAGCTTTGCCTTGGAAACACGATCCCACTCTCACCCGGACAAAATAAGTTATAATCGAATGTGTTTCGGATTGAGATCGCTCTCATGGACCAGAATAACTCAAGTCTGGAGTGAAATCTGAAAAATTTAAAGAATACTGGATTATTAGTAACTTAGCGTATATCTTAAAGCTCAAGGAAGCAGTTGTAAAGCAACGCTCATTACTCCATACCCACAAATAACATGTGAAATTCAAGGCCAGAAACAATTTAATTCATTATCTACATGTATGTTTTTCTACTGTTAGCGGCAAAAGGGTACTTACTCTGTCTCTCTCTCTCTGTCTCTCCTCTTGTACTTCTCTCTCTCTCTGTCTCTGGTCCTCTCTCTCTTCTCTTCTCTCTCTCGTCCTCTTCACCCTCTCTGTCTCTGATCCCTCTCTTGTCTCTCTCTCTCGTCTTCGTCTCTCCTCTGTCGTCTGTCCTCTCTGTCTCTCTCTGGCTCATTGTCTCGTCTCTCTCTCTCTCTGTCTCTGTCTCTGCTCTTCGGTTCGTCTCTCTCTCTGAATCTCTGTCTCTCTCTCGTCTCCTGCCCTTCTCCTCTCCTCTGTTCTCTCTGGGCTCTCTGTCCTCTCTGTTCTGCTGTCTCTGTCTCTCTCTCCTCTGTCCACGCCTCACTCTTGTCTCTCTCTCGTGTCTCTCCAACTCTTCTGTCTCCTGTCCTCCGTCTCGGCTGTCTCTCTCCTCTCTCTCTGCGATCCATTGGTTGGGATGCAGCTATGCCGCTGATGCGTGTCCCCCTAATCAGAACCTGTGCACTCCACATTTGCCGACCTCGAGAAGGCTACAAGGCCTGAGTCAGCCACCCCTCGGCTCGCTATTTTTAATTTCATCGCGGCCAACATGCCTTGAACTCAGACCTAGAACCCCAAGACTGCCACCCTAGACTACAAGCCAACACCACGCTTAAGCATGTAACTTATTGAGTGCCACAACAAAATACATTAAGCAGATGGAAACGGCTCTCCCAGCGTGAGTCATAGGCAGGCGACCGCGGTCTTCGTTCTCCGGTGGGACACCAGAGTTGGAGGCAAAAAAATAGAGAGTCTGAATATAAAAATGCGACACCAGTGACCTTCGAGTTGCTCGAGAGATTGAAACCACTGAATTCAGTGGCTAAAAGCATTGAATTCCCACCACTAACGGCAGGATGGCGAAAGGCTACCACCCCACAGACTCCCTTCACCCCACACCACCCCTCCCGATTCCCCCCCCCCCTCTCCACTCCACCGACCACCCCCCCCCCGCCCCACCCTCCCTCCGCCCATCCCTCCCTCCCACCCTCTTCTCCCCTTCTTCTCTCTCTCTCTCTCCTCTCTCTCTCTCTCTCTTCTCCTCTCTCTCTCTCTCTCTCTCTCTCCTCTCTCTAAGCTGTCTGCACTGGGTTTGAATTGTCTCACCTTTTAGTGTGATCGCCTTCATTAGGATGTGTATTCGTTTCATTAGGAGCTTGGAGCGATGTTTATCTTCGGATATGAAAGTCTCTTCAATATAAACGCGAATGAGCACGCTTCTTGTTTGTTTCTGATGCAATCCTTGAGCTATCAAGGTTAATCAACATTTTTTTTGTAATCACAATTACACCTTACTAGTGTTAAACAAAAAAATTCAATACATAAACACGTGAGCCACACCTGTCTGGGGGAAGGGTGGGTGTCTGGAGGGAGGAGGTAAGGGAGGGGGTGGGTAGGAGTAGGAGGAGGAAAGTGGGTGGGAGGAGGCAGGAGAAAGGGTGGGGATTGAGATTGGGAACGGTGGAGTTGAAGTCCAGGAGGGGAAGAGATGGGTGGGAGGAGGAAGGGGAAGGGTAGGGATGGGAAGTCGCCAAGAAGGGGTGGGGTGGGAGGAGGCAGGGGATCAGTGGTGGGCTGAAAGAGGGGAAGAGTGACGTCTGAGGGAGGTGGCGGGGTACGCGTCTGGCAGCGTGAGTGTTGCCCAGCTGGGTGTACGACAGTTTCCGCCCCAGCGCCCGCCAGTGCTAATGTGTTAGCGTGTCTCGGTATAACGCAGTTTATCCGTATCCATTTGTCTTAAATTTTTTACTTCAAACCCCCAAGATGTCTACCAAGAGGAAATCATCTTTGTCTACTCCACAACATGCCAAGAAGGAAAGAAAGGCCATTGATCTCGCCATGAAAATGCAGGTGATCAAACAATACGAATGTGGAAAGAAAGTGAATGCGATTGCACGTGATCTTAAGTTAACACACTCTACTGTGTCGACGATTTTGAAAGATAATGAAAGGATTCGTGAAGCTGTGAAAGGTTCTGCACCCATGCGATCGACAGTTATAACGAGGCAATGGACCGGGCCCATCCACAGCACAATAAAAAATTTTTATAACCATGGTTATAACAATAATGAACAAAGAAAATGTTAATAAAATATGATTTACAGATATTATTATATTGTTCGAATTCTGGCCCATCCGGCGTGCAATTCGGCCACGTAACTCGAATCGCGACGCGTCGCCCACCGGAATGGACAATTCAGTCGTGACCCTCCTGGAACTACGCCAGGAGCCAGTCACGGGTGGGGGTTTAACCTCACCACAACCCAGTCCGCATTCTACCAGCGGAAATAGGGTGAATCGCCGAATGTCGATATATCCTAAGTACCCAGCGCGGGGTAGCGTACCGAGGAGTTGTTCCACGCCGCAGGTCGACTTCGGACACGAACCGCTTAAGCGGCTCGTTCCGTGCTAAAGGGATAACCGAGCGGAGTTATCGCGACCTCGACGGTTCAGTTTTACTTATCGGGTTTTCAACCACTACCACATCCCTTACGTGATGCAAGATGGAAATTTCAACCAGAGGAAAGGACGCAACGAAACGGGTAACAGTTGACGAGCACTTTTAATTCGCACAGCAGACAAGTACAAAAAATGCACGTACACAATCAAAGCAAGAAACAATACGCAGAGTTAACAATAAAGCAATGTACAAGCACTATATACGGGTTATACTAATGGACTGGCGCCACACACACACATTTCACCAAAAGCAAAGAAAATACAAGCCACCCTCACAGGCAAGGAGGCAGACAGGTCCATGGACCAAATGAACGTGGGACCTGGGTGATCGGCCAGGTCCACGAGACCGAAGGGTCTTACCGCGGCCCTCGTGGCGCGATGGCGGGCTAGCCGCAATGTCGCGTAACGCGCCTGACTCCGTGCCCCTGGTATGGTCGTGAGCTCCTTTGGCGTGCGTTGGCGCAGGCACGTGTTGGTCGGCACCACGGTTGGGTTGGGGAACGGACGGGGTTTACCGGCGCTATCTCAGCGTGGATGGGGGGGTGGGGGAATGTTGATGCTCGGGGGTCGGAGAGGGAATGGCGGACGCTCCGTCCGCTAGCGGGGTCTCGGGCCGCACCGGACTCCGGCGAATTTCTCGCCCCTGAGTCCTCTTCTGCGGCCCTGCTCCACTCCGCGCTCGTCCCTCGACCTCCACTCGAGCTCCGTCCCCTTCGCGTCCGATCCCCGCAAACACACGACTCAGACTCCACGACTTCCGACTAGCGCCACTTTCTGCACCCCTTTCTGCACCCACGAGCTGCGTTGTGCTCGCGTCTTTATAGACGGGGGAGGAGCTTGTTATGCAGATTCGCGGATCAAAACGCGCTTGGAGCGGGGCCCTCGACACCTGACGCTCAGCCATTGGTCAGGCAAAAAGGGGCGTGAGCTCTCCTGATCCGATTTCCTCTCCTAAAAGGAACGCATTCACAGCGGGTTCGGAGGTGGGGCCATGCCACCCGATGCTCAGTCATTGGATGGAAGAAAAGGGGCGTGAAGCCCTTCTCTGATCCGCTCTCCTCTCCCGAAAGGATCCATGTGCACTCGTGGCTTGACGCGTTCGGCAAGAATCACCGAACGGGCTCTGGACAGCATGACGTTCGGTGTTGACAGGTGGTGTGGTTGTTGGGGATTATTGGTCCAAAATAACGATAGAGAAAGAAAAATGGCTAACTCAAAAGTGTCGCAGCCCGGATGAATCACACATACTCCCTCTAAACAACGGTGTGGACTAACTACACATGAACTTATCGATATATCTACCTGAGGACCTTTCTGGTGTATTGCAAATTTCCACAGCGTAACAATATCATTATACAGTATATATCATACGGTAATTTTTGCATAGGCCTTTACACTATAAATAAAGGTTGGCCGACTTACGACCAAATAGACTTACGACTGGTCGGTCATAACCGATCGTGGTCGTAAGTCGACGACTTGCTGTATACAGAGGGCTGCAAAAGTAGGTATACAGTAATTACCAGTATTACCTGTATTATAATAGTGGTGCTAGGATTCATTTAATACTAGAATTCATTTAATTCATTAAAATCATTATTACCATTTTTAATATGGTTATTATTGATATGCTTGTATAATCAATAAAATACGTTTTGTGCGCACGTTTTGTTTTTCATTACTGTATACACTTTTGCAGCCATAATATATAGATATGAGAGAGATTTAGGTGGTTGGGATTCCACATTTTAAGAAGGCGCTTCCAACCAAAAGTAAAAACTCAATCGACTGCGTTAATTTGAAAAAAGCGGCGAGAGCAGACCCGGTCTCAGGAAAAGTTTTCGCCGGCTTCATCAGGCACAACTGGGGGGGGGGGGTCACGTGCCGGGGCTCGGGTCTATTGTGCCCGATGAGCTGCCTGTGAAGCTCGCGAAACGTTTCCTGAACCGGGTCTGCTCTCGCTGTTTTTGTTCAAATTAACGGAGTCGATTGAGTTTTTTACTTTTGGTCGGAAGCGTCTTTTAAATAAAATTATATAATAATATACACACACACCCGACATTAATCTCTGAAAAATCCATTTTATGAGGACAAGGCATCACATAAATGAAATCCTTATAATTACTTGGACATAACCCCCTACCTTCACAGAATGTTCGAGTTTACTTGCTTGTCGACGTTAATTCACTCATAAAGTATGTTGCTGCATTTACTCGATTGTAAATGGATAATTACATTCACTTATGGAGTTATTAAAGCTATTTACTTATATAATTAGGGGTTAATCCACATAAGGTAAATATAACGGAATTTACTTGTGGGTATCCATACAAGTCCAAAGCAAATAGATAACCAGGTATTTACATGTCAATAGATAACTGTACTCATGTATAAAGTTACTGATTATTTATTTATTTTAATTGCATACCATGGGTTCCTCAAGGTACACTTTGATTGATCATCCCTTGTTAAATGGGTGGGGGGGGATTTCCCTCTCCCCCTTCCTCTGTCCCCTCCCTCTTCCCTCTGTCCCTCCCCCTTCCCTCTGTCCCCTCCTCCTTCCCTCTCCCCCCTTCCCTCTTTTTTCCCCCTTCCTCTTTCACACCCTTCCCTCTCCCCCCCGTTTCCCTTTTATTTTTCCCCCCCTTCCTCCTCCCCCCTTCCCTCCTGCCCTCTCACCCCTCCTATGATTACCAATAACTTCAGCCTTGTTCAAAGAGCTCATCGTGCAGCTGTTTATAAAACGGTTGAGATGTCTCAAACGGAGGACAAGCCGGACTCTGTCACTCACTCTAAACCTTACAAGTGGAAGCGAGACCTTTCTGGTGGACCTCAGCTCCAGCTCGTAGGCCAGCCTGACAACTCTCAATAGGGCCGCCATCAGGCGCCGCATTCCTGTCAGTCCAGGCGCGACTGGGCCGGTGACGTGACAGGCTCGCCATGTGGCCTTCCAGCTTCGAACAGAAAGGCTCAGTGGCGGGAACAGACAGTGAGCATTGTGCAGCTTTTGCTAAAGAGCGTTAACCGTGCAGCAAGGACACTGCAGCCAATTTCAGCTGCACCGGCGGCTCTGTCGGTTCGATATGAAACTACCAGAATGTAAAGTTAATAAATAAACATGCATGGCGTTGGAGCATATACACACAGCTAATCACTGCATGAGGACGTGTTCATTTGGCTTCATCGAGTTGGAAAATCACCCCGCTCTGAGCGTTCAATCCTTATATAATGTCATAACTACAGTTTGTGATGTTGTGGAACAATACAAAATAATTCTTCCTGGTGTGTGACCACACTCATGGATGGACTGACTTCATCCAATGACGAGGTGTTGTTGTAAAGGGAACTTTACATATGGTGCATACCTGATTCATTTTTGTGAATCATAAACTCGGGTGGGATTTGTCCGACAGGCTGGTACGGAGGTAGAGCACTCTGTCTCGTGGTTCGATTCCTGCTCTATTGGTATAAACTGTCCGACTTACTGCTTCACATGCAGGGTGGTGCACTCACAAAGTGTGGCATCCCTCGGAAGTCTGTTAAGCCGGTTGTCCCATCTGTCAGCATTGGTCGTTGTTGGACTTCCTTGAATCCCACAGTCTTTCATGAAGAATAGGTGAGTTATCACGGGACTCCAGGCTGGCAGGATGGCCGAGAGGTACGCACTCGAAAGTGTTTAACTGGGTTTGAATCCCGACCCGCTATAAACTGTCATCCCGGTGTTTCACAGGCACCATGATGGACATTAAACTGGTCGTACCGTTTGCCAACATTAGTTGGTAGATGTTAAAGATCCCACTTTGTCTTTCAAAAGGAGGAGGTGAGCTTTCACCGCTCTCACGGTGGCACAGTCGCGTCCTCATGCTACTCTCCAGCCTTGAGCTGCACTCGAAAGAAGAAGACCGGCACTCTGAGAAGTTACAAATTCTGCTGAAATCACCTTCAGACAGACGACTGGTGTCGAGTTCGACAGTTTGTGAAAGATTTCGGCCAAAAACGTTCCCAGCTACTCACACAAGCAGGTGGGAATAATTGTGGCCCCTTAAAGAAGTAGTAGATAGCCGAAGTTGGGTTATTATTATTTTATTTATTCATTTATTTATTTTTTAAGCACTCGCCAAACAAATCCAAAAGAAAATAACAGGTTTCAGAAGGAAATTTACTTTGTCGACGTCACATTTCCATTGCGTCATCGTCAACATCCGTGTCTGTGTTTATGCACACCGCACCGAGCTGCATCCCTTGATTCACCTTGCCCTTTAACCTTTGTAGCGCGGTCTCGCATGAACTGTGCACACGTCCTAGAGAAGCACTCCCTGCACGAAGGAAACGACTATATTCCACTTTCATGCTGGAGATTGTTTTTCAGCACGTGGATGTGCATATTATTGTCCGATTCAAAACTTGTACAACTGAATCTGAGCCGAACCTGATCGTGACCCCTTGAGTCCGAAGCCGAATCCGACCGGTATCCAACCCGAAGCAGAGCCAGAATCCTAACTAACTGGACCCGCAATCCGAAGTCTCACCCTCACCCAAACTCTCACTCTCCCCAAGGGTGGAAGTGAAACGCATTTGTTATGAGTAAAGATACCCCACCAAATGTAGCACTTTATAAAGTCTCTTATTGGACAATGATCACTCAAATCGCCGTTTTCAAAGCATTTTGTGCAGCAGGAAATTAATACTGTTACGGATCTGGTCGAAGGGGTGAAATGGCAGAGACATTAAAATAGTTATTTCGTACTAACATGTTTCAAGTAAGTGTATGTAATTCCTGAAAGTGATAAAACGGGCCGGACACATGTTTCAAAAGATCTCGTCTCCCCACCCCAATGTTTGTATGTTAGCCTCACCTCCCCTACCATTCCCGACATTCTGAAAACTTTCCTGTACATGCGTTCTGCGTGTGACTTTCCATTTTGCGGAGCAATCGGTGCAGCCCATGACAGCATGTCAAAATGGGCTAAAGCTCACGACAAGTGATAACACGGCCACCCATCGCTGCGTGCCCAACGTGGAATTTTCCTGACTTGCCACAGTGGGAACACTCCATAGACCATGATCTCTCAGGCTCCATCGATGAATGGGCACGCGCACCACAGACAGTGCGATATCCCCTGCGGGACAGTTATAAAGGCGCACACCGCGTTGCGGTTGTTGGTTCCTGCTTGGTCCTTTGTGGTTCTTGTGGGGTGGGTGGTGGTTTGTGCTTCGGCTTCATGGCACAAGTCTTGGTCCATTAGAGAACTGATGTGCTGCGTACGTGGTTGGGGAAGCACGCAAGGCAGGGTGGGGACTACCCCACACCAGTCCATGCCCACCGGACGATGGCCCTACACCGCATTGCGTGTGGAGCAGGTTTTTTTCTTTGTCTCGTCTTCTCATTGCTCCATCCTGTTTCCCCCCGAATGAAAGACCTAAGGCGTCATGTGAAGCAGACGTGATTTTGAGGCTGCGTGGGATTTCATTATCCATTTGTTCCTGTTTGTGATCGCAGTTATTGTGGCTGCGTGTTCATCTTCCTCCCAATTTCTCACTCGATAAATATTCACGTTTTGATCAAACATTGTGTACTCATCAGGAGTGAGCTCCATAGTGCTTCAATAATTGATATATGAACACGTTTAGATGGGAAGATTGGGTTCGCACTATGGCGTAACAAACGAGCATCATCGACAGGCTCGCTCGGCCAATCTTGTCGGCAGATTTGCCGCAGTCGTCGTGGGTTGTGAAACGCCAATTTGCTGCCAAATTTATCAAGTGGACGTGGAGATCTTTTCGTCCTCTACCCACGGGTGACATGACCATCATTAAAGACTCGTGACCATTACAATGTGATGAACGGAAAGGATTCGTACCATGAGGCATACAAGCCATGATGTCCAACGATATATATTATGGCACAAGAGTTGCACTCTAAACGTGATGTCACGTGTCGTACGCTCATCAGAGGTGTCATCCCCTTAAGCAAGAGACCCGAATTCTTCTATTATTTAACGATCTAAACCCCCAACAGGAATGAAAAATGAATTTAAACGTTTAAATTGTTCATTATTTTTAAAGGAGAATTTGCGGTGATTTGCAGTCACCCACAACACACGTCATTAAGATACCGGCCAATTGTCCACCAAACGGGCAGTGCAGGGACTCGGTCAGTTTTCGGGAAGAGGACCGTGAAGGAAGGAACACGTCGTGCAAGTGTTGCCACAAATATGAATGAGTTGAACAACAACCCTTTTGTCAGTGTGGAGCTAGCAGATGGGCCTGCAGTGTCTCACGTGACTCTCGGGCTTCCCGCGGGTCTCCTCGCACAGCCGCATCCCGTACCACCACTTCATTTCCATCACATTCCTGAACGGGGACCGGTGGTACAAACGTGGGTCCCTGGTCGATCCTCTCTCCGCACACGCACCAGCCTGTGCGTGCGATGCGCCACGTATAACACTGCACACTTCATGGCTTACAGTAGCCTACATCGATGTATAGATTTTATAATTCTGTTAATTTTAAAGCCAAACATAAGGTGAATCGCTAGCACACCCTTGCCCCAGGAAATGATGCAACCCTGGCCATGTGCTGTGTTCGAAAGAAGATGATAAGTGGATCCTGTACACATCTTAACTTGTTACACATTGCACCCTTGCAGGGAAGGGAACACCCTCTGTTTCGCACTGAGAATCTCCTGATTCTTCCGCACCGAGCTGACGACCTTGCCTTTTGGTGATTGAGCATTCTTCATTTCTGCTCCGAGATGAGCAAACTCTCCCTTTTTAAACACACACCACCTTATTCATCGTAGATTTCAAATCCTTTAAACTCTTCACTTGTTTTTTTTTTATGGTTACTTTCATATATTCCAGCCTGTTAATGACATTCTTCACTTTATTCTTCTTTGTAAAGAGCTTTGAGATTATGATTTCAATGAAGTGTTGCGATGGGAAAGAGGTTGAATGAAATCGGAATATAGATTTCAGGAAGGGAAATTTTTAAAGGGTATGTTTCAGGAACAAAACTTCAAGTTAACAGTGGGTTAACCTAATTCCAGTTGAGTTTGTTTAGGTGGAGGTAGAAAGAGGTTTAACAGGGAGATGGTGCTCTTGAGAAGAAGCAAAGGTATCCATCAGGTATAAAACTGGAGAGTTCATAGAACGCTTAACCCCACAGTCTTGAGAACCAAGGCCATGGCAGGGTCTGTGAGCGGTAAATTTGATTTGTCGTGATGACGTAAAATGCCGTAATATTTTGTCCAGTACTGCTAAACTGAAAGGGTTTGAAATGCGAAAAAGGTGATTTGTGTTTCTTCATTGTTCAAGTTTATAATTCAATGGAAATAAAATTAAGATTTTAAAGGTTGTAGAAAAAAAAACTCTTCGGAAGTTTACGGCCATTGATGCATCGGCTTAAACACCACCTCATTTAACATGTTATGTTCGTTCTTCATGTGTCATGTCTTTTATGACGTCCTTAAAAACAGTAAGTTTCCTGTTTGGAATGATTTTCAATTTTGTTTGATTTCCAGTTGGGCAGACATGGTAAAACAACAAAAAAATATATATATATATATATTGTGCCCATGTCTGAAGGAAGCAGTTCAGTTTGGCATTTTTATTATGAAATAAAAAAGCTGAGAAATGAATGAACCCCAAGAATCACCCTTTGGAATTCTCCTTTACAATCACCGTTTAAATTTACCCTTTAAATTTACCCTTATCATTTACCTATTGTATTCCCATTTGGAATTACCACACTTTATAACCCTTTAGAATTAAACACTGTGAATTAGAAAGGTTGTTCTTCATTTTTGATGGATGGATGGAAGGAAGAACATGCACAATATCTCGCTACTCTTTCCATATGCACGATTGGGACGAATTCAGACCAAAGTCCTGTTAAATGACAAGTTCGTTTTCTGATTCGTGTTCCAAAGTATAACATTCAATTTAAAATTAATTTGTTCTCTGATCATAAACTGACGCTTGCAGACACAGACAAAGTGAACCAATTGCTTAACCCTGCTTTTGCTCCGCATGTGTGGAGTAACAATAGGACTGGAATCGGACTGTATCAGTATTGGGAGTAAGGAGAGCCTAGTTGAGAAATAAATTTGACAAACCCAAGACAATATAAAAAGGAGATGGCCAACAATGATAAACACGAGCAGGGACCTGTGGAATTCCCCATCATGTAAAATGTGACCAAGTCCTCACATCCCACCCCCACGAACCCCAATCCTCAACTCACCTTCAAAACACAAGTCCTCACCCTCCCCACTCCAAGCATCTCAAACCCCTCCCCACTGTCATGCTCGCCTGTCCAAGTCCACAATCCGTGACGTTATGTGGAAAGATATGTGACTATGAGCGCTTCATAGCCCATCTCTGCCGCCTATCCAGCTCATAATCCCGTATTATATGGGGAAAAACGTGACATGAACAGGTCATGGCTCGTCCTGGTTACCTGTCCAATCACAATCCACTGATGTGCAGAAAAGATATGCGACAAATAAATGACCCAAAACAATTCTTCTTCCTGATGCATATACTCGCATCATTAAAGTAAATAAGAACCTCTGACAATTTTCTAAGACATGGGTTTTCAGCTCTGCTTGACAGTGCCACGTAGTTATTTTGGGTGTTGTATAAGCTAAAAGACCGCTGCCTCAATTACTAGAGCCGAGTGTCACCTATCAGCTACAAAATCCTTTAACTGTCGCTTTGGTAAGTTTTACAAAGAGAGGGAAAACTTATAAGGAGTGCGTGGCGATTGTGAATATGACAGCTCCGTGACATCTTTGGTTTGCACAGCAGTAATCACTGTCGGGTAGCTTTCATTTTTGTTGGGGCACGACGATGCCGTGATGCTGTGCTCCTCTATACCCAGTACATTGGTGTGCATTTCACTGACGACGGAATGATGCAGTGAGTCAACCCACAAGTCGAGCTTGAGTTCATTAAGGCAGCCAACAGGGTTTGAACTCGGACCCTAAGATCCCAAGGCAACCACCATAACCACTAAGCCAACACCAGGCTTATATTCCTGTGGTGAGACGGTTGCTCTGAAACAACTTGTCTTCTCTTCTGGAAGCAAATCAAACGAAGACAATCTCATTGTATTCCAAAAGTCTACAACAAGTGTGTGATCCTTCTCAGCAGAGCCAGAAAACAAGATCTGTCCAACCTCAAGAATGAATTTTCAAACTTGTCTCCTCCTCTGAAACCTAGTGATGCCTTGTTTCAGCCTGTCGATGGTGTATTCTCCCCTTCCATCCCTTCTCTCTCCGAATGCACCACAGCCGACTCCACTAGGGGAGGGTTGAATGTCTCATTCTGTGTTTGCTTCCAAATCTTGTAATCCCAACCTCTCACTCTCGTACCCATCCTCACTGTCGTACCCAACGCTCCTGGACTCTGTCTTTTAGCTAAGAAGGTAGATAAGGTTCTTTCACACCTCGACTCTGACCTTGCTCCTGGGCCGGCACGGCATCAGCTCACGTGTCCTAAAATCATGCTCTGCTCTCTTGCGTATCCTCTCTCTGCCCTTTTCACGCGATCACTTGCACTGTCATCTTCCATCTGCTTGGAAATCACCCACATCACTGCATTACATCAAAATGTGCAAAAACTGATCCCCTTACTACAGACGATCAGCTTACTACCAATCAGCAAACTCAGGGATCGATGGATCCAGGGACGGGGTGGGGGAACGAATGTTGCCAATGGCCGCCATTTCAGACCGGCACTGTTAACGACCCAAGTTTGAGTAGTGAGTTGTCCAGCATTGTTAGCTGAAAAGTCCGAGCATTACGTAGTTGATCTGAGTTCAACTGGCAAGTCCCTGAGCACGAACGTCATCAACACAAATCCGATGAGTTTGATGTTCGCGAACACAATTTGATAGGCCAGTCCGAGATCGTTTTATCATCGAAGTCGGCGATTGCTCGAGCGCTGGCTTGACGACACATCGGGACCTATAAAAACTGTCGTCACCTTCCAGATGACATCAAATTCACTTTCCTGAAGAAATTGTTACTCCAAGCACTAGTTTCAAGCTCCCTGCTCAGCTGTACAAGAAAAAGAATCGAAGTCACGATCACGCATCTCCCGCACAGAATGGTGACGCATATACAAGGGATTTGGGTTATTACCTGATTGTTCTAGATAATTTTGCCTCTACCACGCTCTATTTGGTGTGGAACAACTTGGTATCCGAGTGTCGTGTCCCCTCACTGATATGGCACACGCTATCAAACTGACTCGTTGATTCATTTTGGGAAAGGAAAAGTTCCTGCAAAAAGTAGTCACCTGAACTCTCGGGGAACGCACTCTATCCTTCACCAACATGATGGAGCCGAAAAACTTTGGATGTTCGGGAGACTGTGAACAAAACTTTATTGGATACAGACTCAAAAAACACGGAGAACTTTTGAAATCAGTCATAAGGTGGTACTGTTCTGCGGCCCGACAAAATGTTGCACATCTGAGGGCAATCGACATGACTGCCTAGTGTACGGCAGCTTGGAGGAAATGCAGGTAACTTTTGATGTGCTGGTGATATTCGAGTGGATTCTGGTGATTCTGGTAATCGGGAACTACATCAGTAGTGACCCAAAAATGCACAATAGTGTCCAAAACAATCCAGAAATATCATCGATGTTCTGAAAACGTACACTATTGACAAGCTCGTAAACAAATCCATGATGCAGCATTTATGCGCTCTGGGCTGAGAGAAGGTGGACGTCTCGAACAAAGAACAGCTCACTATCACCATCCGTTTTGGGACGATAACGACAGAATTCTGGATGAGCAGCTGCTATATCACAAATGAGAAACAAGCCAGCCCAGTATTGTCACTGCAACAGCATTGTTTGAATCTTGCCTTCGGAATGTCGATGGAAAATGTCTTCATCAAAAAACAGTCCATGGATGTGTTTTTTTTTTTTGATCATTGTCTTGCCTTTGGTCTCGTCTTGCCTGATACCAAACTCCTGTGCATTTGTCTTGCCTCCACAGATCTGAGCCAGATTTGCAAGCCCATTATCAAGATGTTATCAGTGCCACGTATGGTCAGAAGTCATAAATACGGTTAATAGTGTGCCCAAATGAGATATATGAGAAATTCAACGAATGATTCACCAAGCAGAAAATCAAGAGCGAAGGTGGATGTACAAGTTTCCATGCCATGAAACTGTAGTCGGCAAACAATTGGTGAATATTTTGGCCAATTTGCCATTGGACTACTGAAAAAAAGCTTTGGCCCTACCGTTCCTGGATCATCTTCGCACAACTGCACTACCGCTTTGAAGGTCCAGCCAAGCAATAATCGTGAAGGCTCTCCTTTGTTCCATCATACATAGCAGATGCGGCACCCTCGGTCCAATATTTGGAAGGAGGGCATCAAAGATTTCTACTAAACATAGAAAAAAGGATCTTGAAGGGAGCTGAAGTGCAGCCTGAGGTTGAGATGTGGGTTGCGAGGTGGGAGGAGCACCAGGGCCAGATTGTCTGGAGCATGATCTGGAGCAATCCGCATCTGGAGCAATGATTAGAGCTGCTAGCTTGATTATAATGAACGGAAGACAAGAAGGAACCCGAAAAGTTAAAGAGCAAAGATGGAGTCATCAGATGGAACCTGGATAGGATTGGGGTTTCAGCTGCATCTCAAACCTCCAGTGCAGCCAAGTGAGCCTTACAAAAAAATTTATGCTAATATTCACTTCTCTTGGAGAGATAGATACAGATACATATGAAAGAGAAAAACAATACAGTACATATGATGCTCAAGATTCTGTGCACAGTTGGTTGGACATCTTGTGACGTCAAAAGAGCAAACAGCGAGTCTGTTGAAAGACCAATCTCCGCTCGACTATGGTGAAGACTGCATGAACGGCCTAGCTCTTTACATATCCACTATGACATGGAGTCACATGGAGGAAATTGTGAATATGTTTGCCGCAAAACATCCTAGAAGAGTGAGCCGAACGTGTTCTGGGCAGATCTATGCTTCTCTTGTCAACCAGTCATCTTGACAATAGAGCATACCACATCATCTTCTCAACAATATGGAACCACTCATCTTCTAGCAATATTAGCAAACTACTCATCTTCTTGCATATATATGCTTCCATTGGCAACTACTCATCTCTCTCAACAATATGCGAAACCTCATCTTCTTGACAAGATGGCATTACTATCTTTTCAACTCAATATGGCAACTACTCATACTTCAGGAGTTTTCAAAGGCAGATCATTATGCTTCTATTGGCAACACTCATCTTCTGCGCAATATGGCAACCTACTCATCTTCATTGGCATTCTATGCTTCCTTTTGCAACCTACTCTATTCTCGCAATATGGAACACTCATCTTCAAGACATCTATGCTTTAATATGGCAACCACTCAGCTTCTTTGGCAATATAAGCAACTCACTCAGCTTCTTGGCTAATTGGCAACTACTTGCATCTTCTCAGAAGTATGGCAACCCTCATCTTACAATATGGCAACCACTTCAACTTCTCGACATATGGCAAACCACTCCATCTTCATGCAAATCTATGCTTCTCTTGGCACCACTTTTCTTCGACAATATAGAAACTACTCATCTTCAAGGCAGCTCATATTCTTATGGCACTACTCATCTTCTGGGCAGAATATATTGCTTCTCTTGGTAACTGCTCATCTTCTCAGCAATATGGCAACTACTCACTCTTCAAGCAGATCTATGCTTCATGTGCAACTACTCTTCTTCTCAGCAATGTGGCAACGCACTGCATCTTCTCTGGAATATG
>CM068956.1:145386595-145398030 GCA_035128595.1 Eptatretus atami | reverse complement strand
CGATATATCTAACCTGAGGACCTTTCTGGTGTATTGCAAATTTCCACAGCCGTAACAATATCATTATACAGTATAATATACATACGGTAATTTTTGCATAGGCCTTTACACTATAAATAAAGGTTGGCCGACTTACGACCAAATAGACTTACGACTGGTCGGTCATAACCGATCGTGGTCGTAAGTCGACGACTTGCTGTATACAGAGGGCTGCAAAAGTAGGTATACAGTATTTAACCGAGTATTACTTGTATTATTAATAGTGGTGTTAGGATTCATTTAATACTAGAATTCATTTAATTCATTAAAATATTATTACCATTTTTAATATGGTTATTATTGATATGCTTGTATAATCAATAAAATACGTTTTGTGCGCACGTTTTGTTTTTCATTACTGTATATACTTTTGCAGCCATATATATATATGATATGAGAGAGATTTAGGTGGTTGGGATTCCACATTTTTAAAGAAGGCGCTTCCAAAAAAGTAAAAATCAATCGATTGCGTTAATTTGAACAAAAGCGGCGAGAGCAGACCGGTCTCAGGAAAAGTTTTCGCCGGCTTCATCAGGCACAACTGGGGGGGGGGGGTCACGTGCGGGGCTCGGGGTCTATTGTGCCCGATTGAAGCTGCCTGTGAAGCTCGCGAAACGTTTCCTGAGACCGGGTCTGCTCTCGCTGTTTTTGTTCAAATTAACGGAGTCGATTGAGTTTTTTACTTTTGGTCGGAAGCGTCTTCTTAAAATAAAATTTATAATAATTCAGTTATAGCTAACAGTCGACACGTCTGTCTCGGAATTAATCTTGAACAATCTTTTTTTTTATGAGACAAGGCATCACATAAATGAAATCCTTATAATTACTTGGACATAACCCCACTACCTTCACAGAATGTCTCGAGTTTACTTGCTTGTCGACGTTAATTCACTCATAAAGTATGTTGCTGCATTTACTCGATTGTAAATGGATAATTACATTCACTTATGGAGTTATTAAAGCTATTTACTTATATAATTAGGGGGTAATCCACATAAGGTAAATAACGGAATTTACTTGTGGGTATCCATACAAGTCCAAAGCAAATAGATAACCAGGTATTTACATGTCAATAGATAACTGTACTCATGTATAAAGTTACTGATTATTTATTTATTTTAATTGCATACCATGGGTTCCTCAAGGTACATTTTGATTGATCATCCCTTGTTAAATGGGTGGGGGGGGGATTTCCCCTCCCCCCCTTCCCTCTGTCCCTCCCCTCTCCCTTGTCCCCTCCCCCTTCCCTCTGTCCCCTCCTCCTTCCCTCTCCCCCCTTCCCTCTTTTTTCCCCCTTCCCTCTTTCACCACCCCTTCCTCTCCCCCCCCCGTTTCCCTTTTATTTTTCCCCCCTTCCCTCCTCCCCCCCTTCCCTCCTGCCCCTCTCACCCCTCCTATGATTACCAATAACTTCAGCCTTGTTCAAAGAGTCATCGTGCAGCTGTTTATAAAACGTTGAGATGTCTCAAACCGGAGGGACAGCCGGACTCTGTCACTCACTCTAAACCTTACAAGTGGAAGCGAGACCTTTCTGGTGGACCCTCAGCTCCAGCTCGTAGGCCAGCCTGACAACTCTCAATAGGGCGCCCATCAGGCGCCGCATTCCTGTCAGTCCAGGCGACTGGGCCGGTGACGTGACAGGCTCGCCATGTGGCCTTCCAGCTCGAACAGAAAGGCTCAGTGGCGGGAACAGACAGCGAGCATTGTGCAGCTTTGCTAAAGAGCGTTAACTGTGGAGCAAGGACACTGCAGCCAATTTCAGCTGCACCGGCGGCTCTGTCGGTTCGATGTAAACTACCAGAATGTAAAGTTAATAAATAAACATGCATGGCGTTGGAGCATATACACACAGCTATCACTGCCATGAGGACGTGTTCATTTGGCTTCATCGAGTTGGAAAATCACCCCGCTCTGAGCGTTCAATCCTATATAATGTCATAACTACAGTTTGTGATGTTGTGGAACAATACAAAATAATTCTTCCCTGGTGGTGACCCACAACTCATGGATGGACTGACTTCATCCAATGACGCAGGTGTTGTTGTAAAGGGAACTTTACATATGGTGCATGACCTGATTCATTTTTGTGAATCATAAACTCGGGTGGGATTTGTCCGACAGGCTGGTACGGAGGTAGAGCACTCTGTCTCGTCTGGGTTCGATTCCTGACTCTACTTGGTATAAACTGTCTGACTTACTGCTTCACATGCAGGGTGGTGCATCACAAAGTGTGGCATCCCTCGGAAGTCTGTTAAGCCGGTTGTCCCATCTGTCAGCATTGGTCGTTGTTGGACTTCCTTGAATCCCACAGTCTTTCATGAAGAATAGGTGAGTTATCACGGGACTCCAGGCTGGCAGGATGGCCGAGAGGTACGCACTCGAAAGTGTTTAACCTGGGTTTGAATCCCGACCCAGCTATAAACTGTCATCCCGGTGTTTCACAGGCACCATGATGGACATTAAACTGGTCGTACCGTTTGCCAACATTAGTTGGTAGATGTTAAAGATCCCACTTTGTCTTTCACAAGGAGGAGGTGAGCTTTCACCGCTCTCACCGGTGGCACAGTCGCGTCCTCATGCTACTCTCCAGCCTTGAGCTGCACTCGAAAGAAGAAGACCGGCACTCTGAAGAAGTTACAAATTCTGCTGAAATCACCTTCAGACAGACGACTGGTGTCGAGTTCGACAGTTTGTGAAAGATTTCGGCCAAAAACGTTCCCCAGCTACTCACACAAGCAGGTGGGAATAATTGTGGCCCTTAAAGAAGTAGTAGATAGCCGAAGTTGGGATTATTATTTTATTTATTCATTTATTTATTTTTTAAGCACTCGCCAAACAAATCCAAAAGAAAATAACAGGTTTCAGAAGGAAATTTACTTTGTCGACGTCACATTTCCCATTGCGTCATCGTCAACATCCGTGTCTGTGTTATGCACACCCGCACCGAGCTGCATCCCTTGATTCACCTTGCCCTTTAACCTTTGTACGCGGTCTCGCATGAACATGTGCACACGTCCTAGAGAAGCACTCCCTGCACGAAGGAAACGACTATATTCCCACTTTCATGCTGGAGATGTTTTTCAGCACGTGGATGTGCATATTATTGTCCGATTCAAAACTTGTACAACTGAATCTGAGCCCGAACCTGATCGTGACCCCTTGAGTCCGAAGCCGAATCCGACCCGGTATCCAAACCCGAAGCAGAGCCAGAATCCTAACTAACTGGACCCGCAATCCGAAGTCTCACCCTCACCCAAACTCTCACTCTCCCCAAGGGTGGAAGTGAAACGCATTTGTTATGAGTAAGATACCCCACCAAATGTAGCACTTTATAAAGATCTCTTATTGGCACAATGATCACTCAAATCGCCGTTTTCAAAGCATTTTGTGCAGCAGGAAATTAATACTGTTACGGATCTGGTCGAAGGGGTGAAATGGCAGAGACATTAAAATAGTTATTTCGTACTACATGTTCAAGTAAGTGTAATGTAATTCCTGAAAGTGATAAAACGGGCCGGACACATGTTTCAAAAGATCTCGTCTCCCCACCCCAATGTTTGTATGTTAGCCTCACCTCCCCCTACCATTCCCGACATTCTGAAAACTTTCCTGTACATGCGTCTCTGCGTGTGACTTTCCATTTTGCGGAGCCAATCGGTGCAGCCCATGACAGCATGTCAAAATGGGCTAAAGCTCACGACAAGTGATAAACACGGCCACCCATCGCTGCGTGCCCAACGTGGAATTTTCCTGACTTGCCAGCCAGTGGGAACACTCCATAGACCATGATCTCTCAGGCTCCATCGATGAATGGGCACGCACCACAGACAGTGCGATATCCCCTGCGGGACGTTATAAAAGGCGCACACCGCGTTGCGGTTGTTGGTTCCTGCTTGGTCCTTTGTGGTTCTGTGGGGTGGGTGGTGGTTTGTGCTTTGGCTTCATGGCACAAGTCTTGGTCCATTAGAGAGCTGATGTGCTGCGTACGTGGTTGGGGAAGCACGCAAGGCAGGGTGGGGACTACCCCCACACCAGTCCATGCCCACCCGGACGATGGCCCCTACACCGCATTGCGTGTGGAGCAGGTTTTTTTCTTTGTCTCGTCTTCTCATTGCTCCATCCTGTTTCCCCCCGAATGAAAGACCTAAGGCGTACATGTGAAGCAGACGTGATTTTGAGGCTGCGTGGGATTTCATTATCCATTTGTTCCTGTTTGTGATCGCAGTTATGTGGCTGCGTGTTCATCTTCCTCCCAATTTTCTCACTCGATAAATATTCACGTTTTGATCAAACATTGTGTACTCATCAGGAGTGAGCTCCATAGTGCTTCAATAATTGATATATGAACACGTTAGATGGGAAGATTGGGTTCGCACTATGGCGTAACAAACGAGCATCATCGACAGGCTCGCTCGGCCAATCTTGTCGGCAGATTTGCCGCAGTCGTCGTGGGTTGTGAAACGCCAATTTGCGCCAAATTTATCAAGTGGACGTGGAGATCTTTTCGTCCTCTACCCACGGGTGACATGACCATCATTAAAGACTCGTGACCATTACAATGTGATGAACGGAAAGGATTCGTACCATGAGGCATACAAGCCATGATGTCCAACGATATATATATGAGCACAAGAGTTGCACTCTAAACGTGATGTCACGTGTCGTACGCTCATCAGAGGTGTCAATCCCCCTTAAGCAAGAAGACCCGAATTCTTCTATTATTTAATGATCTAAACCCCCAACAGGAATGAAAAATGAATTTAAACGTTTAAATTGTTCATTATTTTTAAAGGAGAATTTGCGGTGATTTGCAGTCACCCAAACAACACGTCATTAAGATACCGCCAATTGTCCACCAAACGGGCAGTGCAGGGACTCGGTCAGTTTTCGGGAAGAGGACCCGTGAAGGAAGGAACACGTCGTGCAAGTGTTGCCACAAATATGAATGAGTTGAACAAACAACACCTTTTGTCAGTGTGGAGCTAGCAGATGGGCCTGCAGTGTCTCACGTGACTCCTCGGGCTTCCCGCGGGTCTCCTCGCCACAGCCGCATCCCGTACCCACCACTCCATTTCCATCACATTCCTGAACGGGGACCGGTGGTACAAACGTGGGTCCCTGGTCGATCCTCTCTCCCGCACACGCACCAGCCTGTGCGTGCGATGCGCCACGTATAACACTGCACACTTCAGTGGCTTACAGTAGCCTACATCGATGTATAGATTTTATAATTCTGTTAACTTTTAAAGCCAAACATAAGGTGAATCGCTAGCACACCCTTGCCCCAGGAAATGATGCAACCCTTGGCCATGTGCTGTGTTCGAAAGAAGATGATAAAGTGGATCCTGTACACATCTTAACTTGTTACACATTGCACCCTTGCAGGGAAGGGAACACCCTCTGTTTTCGCACTGAGAATCTCCTGATTCTTCCGCACCGAGCTGACGACCTTTGCCTTTTGGTGATTGAGCATTCTTCATTTCTGCTCCGAGATGAGCAAACTCTCCCTTTTTAAACACACACCACCTTATTCATCGTAGATTTCAAATCCTTTAAACTCTTCACTTGTTTTTTTTTTTAATGGTTACTTTCATATATTCCAGCCTGTTAATGACATTCTTCACTTTATTCTTCTTTGTAAAGAGCTTTGAGATTATGATTTCAATGAAAAGTGTTGCGATGGAAAAAGGTTGAATGAAATCGGAATATTAGATTTCAGGAAGGGAAATTTTTAAAGGGTATGTTTCAGGAACAAACTTCAAAGTTAACCAGTGGGTTAACCTAATTCCAGTGAGTTGTTTAGGTGGAGGTAGAAAGAGGTTTAACAGGGAGATGCGTGCTCTTGAGAAGAAGCAAAGGTATCCATCAGGTATAAAACTGGAGAGTTCATAGAACGCTTAACCCCACAGTCTTGAGAACCAAGGCCATGGGCAGGGTCTGTGAGCGGTAAATTTGATTTGTCGTGATGACGTAAAATGCCGTAATATTTTGTCCAAGTACTGCTAAACTGAAAGGGTTTGAAAATGCGAAAAAGGTGATTTGTGTTTCTTCATTGTTCAAGTTTATAATTCAATGGAAATAAAATCAAGATTTTAAAGGTTGTAGAAAAAAAACTCTTCGGAAGTTTACGGCCATTGATGCATCGGCTTAAACACCACCTCATTTAACATGTTATGTTCGTTCTTCATGTGTCATGTCTTTTATGACGTCCTTAAAAACAGTAAGTTTCCTGTTTGGAATGATTTTCAATTTTGTTTGATTTCCAGTTGGGCAGACATGGTAAAACAAAACAACAACAAAAAAAATATATATATATTGTGCCCATGTCTGAAGGAAGCAGTTCAGTTTGGCATTTTTATTATGAAATAAACAAAGCTGAGAAATGAATGAAACCCCAAGAATCACCCTTTGGAATTCTCCCTTTACAATCACCGTTTAAAATTTACCCTTTAAATTTACCCTTATCCATTTACCTATTGGAATTACCACACTTTATAACCCTTTAGAATTAAACACTGTGAATTAGAAAGGTTGTTCTTCATTTTTGATGGATGGATGGAAGGAAGAACATGCACAAATATCTCGCTACTCTTTCCATATGCACGATTGGGACGAATTCAGAACCAAAGTCCTGTTAAACGACAAGTTCGTTTTCTGATTCGTGTTCAAAGTATAACATTCAATTTAAATTAATTTGTTCCCTGATCATAAACTGACGCTTGCAGACACAGACAAAGTGAACCAATTGCTTAACCCTGCTTTTCGCTCTGCATGTGTGGAGTAACAATAGGACTGGAATCGGACTCGTATCAGTATTGGAGTAAGGAGAGGCTAGTTGAGAAATTAATTTGACAACCCAAGACAATATAAAAAGGAGATGGCCAACAATGATAAACACGAGCAGGGACCTGTGGAAATTCCCCATCATGTAAAATGTGACCAAGTCCTCACATCCCACCCCCCACGAACCCCAAGTCCTCAACCTCCACCTTCAAACCACAAGTCCTCACCCTCCCCACTCCAAGCATTCAAACCCCCTCCCCACTGTCATGCTCGCCTGTCCAAGTCACAATCCCGTGACGTATGTGGAAAAGATATGTGACTATGAGCGCTTCATAGCCCATCTCTGCGCCTATCCAGCTCATAATCCCGTATTATATGGGGGAAAAAAACGTGACCATGAACAGGTCATGGCTCGTCCTGGTTACCTGTCCAATCACAATCCCACATGATGTGCAGAAAAGATATGCGACAAATAAATGACCCAAAACCAATTATCTTCTTCCTGATGCATATACTCGCATCATTAAAAGTAAATAAGAACCTCTGACAATTTTCTAATGACATGGGTTTCAGCTCTGCTTGACAGTGCCACGTAGTTATTTGGGTGTTGTATAAGCTAACAGACCGCTGCCTCAATTACTGAAGCCGAGTGTCACCTATCAGCTCAAAATCCTTTAACTGTCGCTTTGGTAGTTTTACAAAGAAGGGAAAACTTATAAGGAGTGCGTGGCGATTGTGAATATGACAGCTCCGTGACATCTTTGGTTTCGCACAGCAGTAATCACTGTCGGGTAGCTTTCATTTTTGTTGGGGCACGACGATGCCGCTGATGCTGTGCCTCCTCTATACCAGTACATTGGTGTGCATTTCACTGACGACGGAATGATGCCAGGCTGAGTCAACCCCACAAGTCGAGCTGAGTTCATTAAGCAGCCAACAGGGTTTGAACTCGGGACCCTAAGATCCCAAGGCAACCACCATAACCACTAAGCCAACACCAGGCTTATATTCCTGTGGTGAGACGGTTGCTCTGAAACAACTTGTCTTCTCTTCCTGGAAGGCAAATCAAACCGAAGACAATCTCATTGTATTCCAAAAAGTCTACAACAAGTGTGTGTCCATTCTCAGCAGAGCCAGAAAACAAGATCTGTCCAACCTCAAGAATGAATTTTCAAACTTGTCTCCCTCCTCTGAAACCTAGTGATGCCTTGTTTCAGCCTGTCGATGGTGTATTCTCCCCTTCCATCCCTTCTCTCTCCGAATGGCACCACAGCCGACTCCACTAGGGAGAGGGTTGAATGTCTCAATTCTGTGTTTGCTTCCAAATCTTGTATCCCCAACCTCTCACTCTCGGTACCCATCCTTCACTGTCGTACCCAACTGCTCCTGGACTCTGTCTTTTGCAGCTAAGAAGGTAGATAAGGTTCTTTCAACCCTCGACTCTGACCTTGCTCCTGGGCCGGACGGCATCAGCTCACGTGTCCTAAAATCATGCTCTGCTACTCTTGCGTATCCTCTCTCTGCCCTTTTCACCCGATCACTTGCACTGTCATCTTCCATCTGCTTGGAAATCCACCAACATCACTGCATTACATCAAAATGTGCAAAAACTGATCCCCTTAACTACAGACCGATCAGCTTACTACCAATCAGCAAACTCAGGGAATCGATGGATCCAGGGAGCGGGGTGGGGGAACCGAATGTTGCCATGGCCCGCCATTCTCAGACCGCACTGTTAACGACCCAAGTTTGAGTAGTGAGTTGTCCAGCATTGTAGCTGAACAAAGTCCGAGCATTATCGTAGTTGATCTGAGTTCAACTGGCAAGTCCCTGAGCACGACCGTCATCAACACAAATCCGATGAGTTCTGATGTTCGCGAACACAATTTGATAGGCCAGTCCGAGATCGTTTTATCATCCCGAGTCGGCGATTGCTCGAGCGCTGCCTTGACCGACAACATCGGGACCTATAAAAACTGTCGTCACCTTCCAGATGACATCAAATTCACTTTCCTGAAGAAAAATGTTACTCCAAGCACTAGTTTCAAGCTCCCTGCTCAGCTGTACAGAGAAAAAGATCGAACGTCACGATCACGCACATCCCGCACAGAATGGTTGACCATATACAAGGGATTGGGTTATTTACCTGATTGTTCTAGATAATTTTGCCTCTACCACGCTCTATTTGGTGTGGAACAACTTGGTATCCGAGTGTCGTGTCCCCTCACTGATATGGCACACGCTACAAACTGACTCGTTGATCATTTTGGGAAAGGAAAAGTTCCTGCAAAAAGTAGTCACCTGAACTCTCGGGAACGCACTCTATCCTTCACCAACATGATGGAGCGAAAAACTTTGGATGTTCGGGAGACTGTGAACAAAACTTTTTGGATACAGACTCAAAAAACACGGAGAACTTTTGAAATCAGTCATAAGGTGGGTACTGTTCTGCGGCCGACAAAATGTTGCACTCTGAGGGCATCGACATGATGCCTAGTGTACGGCAGCTTGGAGGAAATGCAGGTAACTTTGATGTGCTGGTGATATTTCGAGTGGATTCTGGTGATTCTGTAATCGGGAACTACATCAGTAGTTGACCCAAAAATGCACAATATGTGTCCAAAACAATCCAGAATATCATCGATGTTCTGAAAACGTACACTATTGACAAGCTCGTAAACCAAATCCATGATGCCAGCATTTATGCGCTCTGGGCTGACGAGAAGGTGGACGTCTCGAACAAAGAACAGCTCACTATCACCATCCGTTTTGTGGACGATAACGACAGAATTCTTGGATGAGCAGCTGCTATCATCACAAATGAGAACAAGCCAGCCCAGTATTGTCACTGCAACAGCCATTGTTTGAATCTTGCCTTCGGAATGTCGATGGAAAATGTCTTCATCAAAAAAACGTCATGGATGTGTTTTTTTTTTTTTGATCATTGTCTTGCCTTTGGTCTCGTCTTGCCTGATACCAAGACTCCTGTGCATTTGTCTTGCCTCCACCAAGACTCTGAGCCAGAATTTGCAAGCCCATTATCAAGATGTTATCAGTGCCTACCGTATGGTCAGAAGTCATAAATACGGTTATAGTGCTGCCCAAAATGAGATATATGAGAAATTCAACGAATGATTCACTCAAGCAGAAAATCAAGCAGCGAAGGTGGATGTACAAGTTTCCATGCCATGAAACTGTAGTCGGCAAACAATTGGTGAATATTTTGGCCAATTTGCCATTGGACTATGACAAAAAAAGCTTTGGCCCTACCGTTCCTGGATCATCTTCTCGCACAACTGCACTACCGCTTTGAAGGTCCAGCCAGCATAATCGTGAAGGCTCTCCTTGTTCCATCATACATAGCAGATGCGGCACCCTCGGTCAATATTTGGAAGGAGGGCATCAAAGATTTCTACTAAACATAGAAAAAAAGGATCTTGAAGGAGAGGCTGAAGTGCAGCCTGAGGTTGAGATGTGGGTTGCGAGGTGGAGGAGCACCCGAGGGCCAGATTGTCTGGAGCAATGGATCTGGAGCAATCCGCATCTGGAGCAATGATTAGAGCTGCTAGCTATGATTATAATGAAACGGAAGACCAAGAAGGAACCCGAAAAAGTAAAGAGCAAAGATGGAGTCATCAGATGGAACCTGGATAGGATTTGGGGTTTCAGCTGCATCTCAAACCCATCCAGGTGCAGCCAAGTGAGCCTTACAAAAAAATTTCTGCTAATATTCACTTCTCCTTGGAGAGATAGATACAGATACATATGAAAGAGAAAAACAACATACAGTACATATGATGCTCAAGATTCTGTGCACAGTTGGTTGGACATCTTGTGACGTCAAAAGAGCAAACAGCGAGTCTGTTGAAGACCAATCTCCGCTCGACTATGGGTGAAGACTGCATGAACGGGCTAGCTCTCTTACATATCCACTATGACATGGAAGTCAACATGGAGGAAATTGTGAATATGTTTGCCGCAAAACATCCTAGAAGAGTGAGCCGAACGTGTTCTGGGCAGATCTATGCTTCTCTTGTCAACCAGTCATCTTGACAATAGAGCAACCACTCATCTTCTCAACAATATGGAAACCACTCATCTTCTCAGCAATATTGCAACTACTCATCTTCTTGGCATATCTATGCTTCCATTGGCAACTACTCATCTTCTCAACAATATGGAAACCACTCATCTTCTTGACAAGATGGCAATTACTCATCTTTTCAACAATATGGCAACTACTCAACTTCAGGGTTTTCAAGGCAGATATATGCTTCTATTGGCAACTACTCATCTTCTCGGCAATATGGCAACTACTCATCTTCTTGGCAGTTCTATGCTTCTTTTGGCAACTACTCATCTCCTACGCAATATGGTAACGACTCATCTTCAAGACAGATCTATGCTTTAATATGGCAACCACTCAGCTTCTTGGCAATATAGCAACCACTCAGCTTCTTGGCAATATGGCAACTACTCATCTTCTCGATAGTATGGCAACCACTCATCTTGACAATATGGCAACCACTCAACTTCTCGACAATATGGCAACCACTCATCTTCATGCAAATCTATGCTTCTCTTGGCAACCACTTTTCTTCTCGACAATATAG
>CM068956.1:145364523-145386341 GCA_035128595.1 Eptatretus atami | reverse complement strand
CTTCTTATGGCAACTACTCATCTTCTGGGCAGATATATGCTTCTCTTGGCAACTGCTCATCTTCTCAGCAATATGGCAACTACTCCTCTTCAAGGCAGATCTATGCTTCTATTGGCAACTACTCTTCTTCTCAGCAATGTGGCAACTACTCATCTTGGCAATATGGCAACTACTCATCTTCTGGGCAGATCTATGCTTCTCTTGGCAACTGCTCATCTTCTCAGCAATTTCGCAACTGCTCATCTTCAAGGCAGATCTCTGCTTCTATTGGCAGCTACTCATCTTCAAGGCAGATCTATACTTCTTATGGCAACTACTCATCTTCTGGGCAGATCTATGCTTCTCTTGGCAACTGCTCATATTCGCAGCAATATGGCAACTACTCATCTTCAAGGCAGATCTATGCTTCTATTGGTAACTACTCTTCTTCACTGAAATGTGGCAACTACTCATCTTCAAGGCAGATTGATGCTTCTATTTGCAACTACTCATCTTGTCGGCAATATGGAAACTACTCCTCTTCTTGGCAACCACTCATTCTCTTCACAATATGGCAACTACTAATCTTCAAGAGAGATCTATGCTTCTCTTGGCAACCACTCATCTTCTCAACAATATAGTAACTCCTCATCTTCTCAGCAGATCTATGCTTCTCTTGGCAACCAGTCGTCTTGACAATAGAGCAACCACTCATCTTCTCAACAATAATGGCAACTACTCATCTTGTCGGCAATATGGCAAATACTCATCTTCTTGGCATATCTATGCTTCTATTGGCAACTACTCATCTTCTCAACAATATGGAAACCACTGATCTTAAAGGCAGATCTATGCTTCTCTTGACAACTACTCATCTTCTCGGCAATATGGCAACCACTCATCATCAAGGAAGATTGATGCTTCGATTTGGCAACTACTCATCTTCTCAACAATATGGAAACCACTCATCTTCTCAACAATATGGAAACCACTCATCTTCTTGACAAGATGACAACTACTCATCTTTTCAACAATATGGCAACTACTCATCTTTTCAACAATATGGCAACTACTCATCTTCAAGGTCTTCAAGGCAGATATATGCTTCAATTGGCAACTACTCATCTTCTCGGCAATATGGCAACTACTCATCTTCTTGGCAGTTCTATGCTTCTTTTGGCAACTACTCATCTTCTCGGCAATATGGCAATGACTCATCTTCAAGACAGATCTATGCTTCAATATGGCAACCACTCAGCTTCTTGGCAATATGGCAACCACTCATTCTCTCGGCAATATGGCAACTACTCATCTTCTTGGCAGTTCTATGCTTCTTTTGGCAACTACTCATCTTCTCGGCAATATGGCAATGACTCATCTTCAAGACATCTATGCTTCAATATGGCAACCACTCAGCTTCTTGGCAATATGGCAACTACTCATCTTCATGCAAATCTATGCTTTTCTTGGCAACTACTCATCTTCTCGACAATATGGAAACTACTCATCTTCTCGGCAATATGGCAATGACTCATCTTCAAGACAGATCTATGCTTCAATATGGCAACCACTCAGCTTCTCGGCAATATGGCAACTACTCATCTTCATGCAAATCTATGCTTCTCTTGGCAACTACTCATCATCTCGACAATATGGAAACTACTCATCTTCTCGGCAGAACAATGCTTCTCTTGCATAATATAACATGTAGACGTTCACTTTCAAGTTCTCTGCAGACTCTTTGTTGTACAGTATTGTGAGGGTTCTCAGTATTGTGATTTAGCATGACTAGTCCTGCCAGTTAATGATGTTCAATATTTGTATTTTCATTTTTAATTAGGTTGTGCAATGGCAATCTATTGTGTGTGTGTGTGTGTGTGTGTGTGTGTGTGTGTGTGTCAGTGTGTCTCCATAACTGCAAAACCATGAAACCTAGCAGCCTGAAACTTTGCACGCATACTAAAGGAACTCTAAGGAAGTGCAAGAGTGAAAATTGGGTGTTCGGGTTAATTTGAACAACCATTTTGAAGATAATTAACGGCCTTATTCTGAACAACTCTCCGGGGTCTGAAGCCGCCATGTTTTTTGGCCTGCTCAACCATGCTCTGACTTGGAACAGGCCACAATGATTTCTGAACATTTTAGGGTTTTTTTCATTTTCTTCACTCATATCACCGAATGCCTTTTCATCATAGCTACAAATCGCTGTATTAATCGCTTTTGTAAGTACTATAGTTTTCAAATTTGGAGCTTGTAGCGAAGCAATTTCATGCATTATATCCATAATCGATTTGCAGCAAGCAAAAATGTTTTTTCCCTATTTTTTGGTTATTTTTAGTCTATTTTTGGTATTTCAGTGCTATTTTAAAAAAAATTTCCCAAAAAGACAGCTTTCATTTCCTATTTATTGTTTTTACTATTTTGGAGATTTTGGTGGTGGATTTGGTGGTTGCTTTTTTTTCACTTTTTCCCTGACTGTTTTTTCTTCATCATTTTATTGATATTTCTTCACTTTTTCCCATACTTTGTTGTTTTACACCAGATTTACTGCTTTTTTTTAACTTTTTCTGTACTTTGTTTTACACCAAAGTGGTTGCTATTTTTTCACTTTTTTCCACACTTTGTTTTTTTCACACCAGATTTGCTGCTACTCTTTCACAATTTTTCTGGACTTTGTTTTACACCAAAGTGGTTGCTTTTCCCAATTTGTTTTGTTCACAAACTGCCAATTTAAAAAATATATTTCTCCTATTTCCTATTATTTAGTTCAAAACTGGCTATTTAAAATCTATTTTTTGCATGTTTTTTTTTATTTTATATAGCTTGGTGTTGGCTTCGTGGTTAGGGTGGCTGGTTTAAGATCCCGGGGTCCTGAGTTCAGCTTGTTGAGTTTAGCCCAGGGCCTTGTTGGCAGCTGAATTGATACCAGGTGGGGTTGACTCAGCCTGTCATCCTTCCAAGGTCAGCAAAATGAGTACCAGTGTACTGGTAGAGGAGCACCGCATCAGTGGCACAGCTGTGCTTCCAAGAAATGATAGCTACCTGGCAGCTAATTTGCCATACACCAGAGCAGAACCTATTTTTTTCTATTTATTTTTGTTCCAAAACTGGCTATTTAAAATATTTTGTTCCTCCTATTTTTATTTTTTTTTGCTTCAAAACTTACTACTTAAAATGTTGTTTTCATTTGGACAAAAAGGGGAAAAAAATGGTTGTAAATTTTTTTTCTCCTATTTTTCCCGGTTTTTTTTTGACAAGGGATGATACGATTTTCCATGATCCACTCTCATGGTCTAATTATTGTATATAATCGAAATATTATTTCGGTTTTGAGGATCGGATATCGGCCGGACTGAATAAGTGTTGAAATCTGTTGTGAAATCTAATAATTTAAAGAAATAGCGAGTCTTATAACTAAGCTGATGTACTTATTTACTTTAAGCAAGCAAGTCTATGTTCCCTCCTTTTCCACACGTACACAAGAAAATGTGAAATTTCCAAAGCATTAAACTTACCTTTTTCTACTGTTTGGAGAATTGTATTGAGTGAACAAACGAATTTTGAATGTGCCAAAATTAACCAGCTTCACTGAGCTATATGATTTAATGTATTCACTGCTTCATCTCGTGCCCTGTTCCCCCGAGGGACTATTTATCCATAGCGTCTGCCAGATCTGTGTATATTTTTGGAGGTTTTGTGAGGTGCTCTGCAAAGAATCAAAGCAAATCTAGTGAAAAACGGCCATTTAAAATAAAGTTATAACGTTTGCGCAGACCCTGACCCGATGTACCACGTGACATGCACAGACAAGCAGGCAACATGCAGATTATCTGCAATGATTATTTCATGGGCGATTAAACTTTGCAATGTCTCCAGGGTTGTTCTACGTGAAAGAGCAACTCTTTTGTGGATAAAGGCATTATTTGAATGAATACATTTTATTTCATTAACTGCTGGGAGCGCGATGAAGACCGGCTTTAAAATTCAAGGCATCCGATATGATATGCAGTTACAGCCTGGGCAGCCATTCCTTATCGACCATTTAATTGGAGTGCTTGCTTGAGTGTTTTAAGTCACTTGCAGAGTGCCCAACAGTCGATAGCGGTACCACGCTACATCATTCTGTGCAAATTGTTCAGTCACTCCAGACGTTTTTGCCACGCCATGTCATCCTGAGAGAGTGGTTCATGCCTCACCATCCTTTGCGAGTGGTTCGTGCTCCATTGCTTTTCTCCGGACGCGCCCGGGCGTTGCTTTTCTCCGGACGTGCCCGGGCGTTCCAGGAGTATAAAACATATCTAGGAGTATAAAACAGCAGAGATACCTTTTTTTACAATTTGTTCAAGGTTGACGAAAGATTTTTCATAAAATGTCTACTATTATTGGAATTTCCCATGATGAAGCCAAGTCTGTGGGTGTATCACCTCGTCATCGCAGACAAGTCGGTGGTCTCTCTCTCTTCTACCGCCAACTTTCTGGTCTTGTACCTTCTCTTTCGGTGCTTCCCACCCCCCTCCAAGTTTTCTGTAGGGCTCACAGGGTCCACAATCAACTCTCCCCTGCTGAACTACCTAAATCCAGGATCACTACTCACCTCCACGCATTCGTTCCTCTTTTTTTCCAGCTTATGGAACCAACTTCCACATTCTCTTCAATCTCATTCTTCCCTCTAGGTCTTCAAGACAGCTATTCACCACCATCTCAGATTGTCCCCAATACAAAACCATGATCTTTTCTACTCTCGATAATCCCTCCTTCCCCACCCAATCCTCATGCCAAATTTCCAGTTTTCCTTTCTGAGAGTTTCTTTCTGAATCCATCTTGTCCATCCGATGCCTTCTCTCCTGCCCCACATTCCAACCCACACCCATTGTTTGTCCAAGTCTCCCTGTATCTTGGCTTCCAACTCTGCTGTTAGTGTTTCCCCCCTTTCTCAACTGTTCATTTTGTTATGTTGCGTCCTGATCTGTTCAGTGCACTAGAGCTAGCTGTTCCACGAGCCCTTCAGTTGAGGGAGATATTGGATAGGGAACTGTTTAAATAATTTAAACTGAATTAAACCTCATTAAATGTAGTCAGTACGGATTTATGAAAGGGAGATCAAGTTTAATACATATATTGCAGTTCTCAAGTAGTGTCTGATTGGGTGGATGAGGGAAAGGCAGTGGACATAGTATATCTAGACTTTAAGAAGGTATTTGATAAGGTACCACATCGAAGGTTGTTCGCCAAGGTGAGGGCTTGTGGAGTGGCTGGTCAGGTAGCTAATTGGATTGTAAACTGACGTCGTGGAAGGAAGCAAGGAGTGGCTGTGAGTGGGAGGATGTCTTGCTGGGAGGATGTAAGTTTGGCGTACCTCTGGGATTAGTACTCGGACCATTACTATTCATTATTTACGTCAATGATTTGGATAGTGGGGTGAAGTGTAGGCTTTCCAAATTAGCAGATGACACAAAGTTTGGAGGCAAGGTGGATAGCAGAGGGTGAGTCGATCAGATTCAGGAAAGTATTGATACTTGCATAGATTGGTTGATGTAGTTTAACATAAACACGTGTAAGGTGCTGGGAATCGGTAAGAATAATGAAAATAGGGAATGCATGATGCAAGGGGCAATCTTGGAGCGTGTCACACGGGAGAAGGATCTGGAGGTGGTAATAGATATGGGGAGGGGGGGGGAGGAGGTGTAAGCAGACAACACCCGAATCCATACTGAGTGTTTTGGAACCAAGAGTGCTCACGAAGGTTCTCAGACAGCTCTTTTCACCCGTTTACTCAAAATGTCACACCAAGAAATGCCATGCATGCTCCCACCACCATGTTTCTCCAGTCCTTATCTTGACAGTGATGGGGCAATGGGGAAGGTTCACCATGTTGGGAATGCACCAATGTGTCATCGGAAGGCCAGCTGGCCCAGCAGCGGTCGCTAACCTTCGGTAAGAGGAAAGACATTGTTATGAGAATCCCGATGCCATGTTCACCACTCTGCACTCAACTAACAACCATCTCGGAGCACCCGAATGACGCAAGCATTTTGATACGTCATGAACAGTGCACCATTGCATCATACTTGAACCAAGGAAGTCACACTTTGTAACTGCAGACGTTTTTCATCAATAACTGAACACGTTTAACTGTCCTCATCTGGTTCTCGTTTAATCCCAATCGTTATTATTTGAGATGTATCGTTCTCCTTTAGCAACCGAATTAATACACGATTGATTCGTCCATTGAGTTCTTGTATTTTGGCAAGAAGCTGTGTCCTAAACCTACGACGAGTACATAATCGTATGTCATCACATCACCATGGATCATTTCCAAAAGGATGTGACATTCAAACCCATCATTAACCCTCCCCAAGCCCAACTCTTTCCAGGTTTCCAGTTTTTTCCCTTCCATTCCTGTGATTGAGAGTTGGACTGTATCTACATGTTCACCCCGTGTGTCCTACCATTGTCCTCATTCTTCCCAATGTCCCCTATCCCTCCAAGTGTCCCTCTATTTGGTCTCTTAGCCCTGCTGTTGGTGTCCCCACTCTCTTTCTCCTGTTCTTTTCGTTTTGTATTACATCCTGATCCGTTCTGTGTTCTCGCTCCCCCACGAGCCTCGACTCTATATACAACAAGGAGCCGATGCTCTCGGTCCCCTGCCTTTTGGGTGGTATGAGGAAGAGATCTGGATAATATGAAAGTGAAATCTCGAACCATTTTTGAAATATCGTGTACACGAGCCAGGTTACTGAGATGAGTGCCATGGTAACATAATTTAGCCACGTCTGGGTGGCCTCAAAAATGACCCTCAAAAATTTTCATACTGGTCAGATGTGGCGTTCTACATATGCAATTGTGACGTCATAATGAAGGCACCTATGACGTCATGAAATATCACACTCATTCCCCATGAGGAGTACTTGCTATCTGCCAAGTTTCAACTTTTTTCCTTGGTGTGGTTTCAGATAGAGGTCCAAAGTTTTTCCGTTTTTCCAATATGGCTGCCACACCACCGCCGCTGCTCGACATTGGCCAACAGTTGGCAGCCATGATGGCCCCAGCTGATGGCCAAAGTAGATGCGGGTAAGGCCAAGCAGGACCAAATGGCAGCCAAATTAAAGCCCAATGAGGCCGAATTAAAAGTTCATGGAGTCAAGGAGGACAGAATGACAGGTGTCCTTAGCTGAGGTGAGGGTTGCTATACAGCAGTAAACGATGGTCGGCCAAGTCAGATGAGAAGGGCTTAAGGCCGAGATAAAATGTATGAGGAGTCCGCGGAAGAGATAACTCGGGAAGTATCTTCAGTCTCTGCTCCCTACCTCTGAAGAGAAGTGCTCGGGGAGTAGTGGAAGAGATAACCGAGTAAAGGGGGCACGGGTAAATTAAGGGGACATAGAATAGGAGAAAGTTAAACGGAAATATCAAAAAAAATAAAAAGAGAGAGAGAGGGCCAGAACCAATGGGAGTAAATAAAACGGTGATCGAAGAAATAAAAGCAGGAATACCAGCAGATAAACACATTATACCAGCAGCAGAAGAAGAAATAAAATGTGTGGAAGAGGAGGTGCCAGGATGGATGTGCGGTGTGGCCCCCAAGAGGCACAGGACTCCGTCGGGTGGAGCGAGCAGTCTTCACAAGGTTCGTGCACATACCCAGACGTGCTATGAAAGGGGAGCACATCCTCCTACTATTAACTTGCAATTGGTCACTCACTTTGACACCGATACAAATTTTTATTATGGACACTCGGAATCAAAAAGCCACATATATCGAACAACCAGTTTCAAATAGAGAACCTCACCACCATTAGAGCATTTATATTGTATCAGATGCGTCAATACAAGGAAATCTAACACAGGTGGAGGCTATGCAGCCCATCGTGCCTGCGCGAACACCACACCAACCCATCAACACAAGATCCAAAGAAGAAAATGCAAAAATTTTAAATTAATTTATTATTATTATTATATATACTTTAAATTTTCATAGTTCTTGTATTTTTTCTTTTTCTTTTTCTTCTTCCCCTTACGGGAGGGGGCATGGGCTTGGTTAAAAACATACAACATCAACCGCACAACACCCCTTGACAACACCCCCACCAACAGCACTCCGTACACATGCACACAATCACCCATCAATGTTCAAACTCCATAAAAGTTTTATCAACATCCCCACACCCCTCTATCTCCATAACTTCTAGGTACCTATCTAATTCTAATTTAAACTTATCTACTGTTTCTGCTGCCACCACCTTTCCAGGGAGACCATTCCACACATTAACTACTCTCTGAGTGAAAGTCCCCTGCCTTGCTACCGGCTTAACTCTCCTCTTCTTTACTCCCAGGCTATGGACCCTGATTCTATCACTGTCTACTCTGCTGAATAATTCATCTGTACTTATTTTTTCTCTACCTTTCATCATCTTAAACATTTCCACAATATCTCCTCATCACCACCTCCTTTCTAGTGTATAAAGCCCTGTCTCCCTCAGCCGCTCCTCATTGCTGAGTCTAGCTCGGCCTGGAATCAATCTTGGAGCCCTGCATTGAACCCCCTCTATGGCATCTATGTTCTTCCTGAGTTGTAGTGACCAAAACTGCACACAATATTCTAAATGTGGCTCTCACTAATTCCTGTGCAATGTTAACACCACCTCTTTTGATTTATAAACGATTCCCCTCCAAATACAACCGAAAACCCTATTTTCCCTACCTATAGCTGCCTGGCACTGTGCTACCTGCTTACCTCCCGTATCTATTACCACCCCCAGATCCTTCTCCTGTGTGACACACTCCAAAATTACCCCTTGCATCCTGTTATCTCTATTTCTATTGTTCTTTCCCATCCCCACCACCTTACACTTGTTCAGGCTAAACTACATCTGTCAATGTTTTGCTCAATCTATGAAAGTATCAATACTCTCTTGTATCTGATCACCACCCCCTCTGTATCCACCTTACTCCAAGCTTTGTGTCATCTGCAAATTTGGAAAGCTTACTCTTTACCCCACTATCCAAATCGTTGATGTAAATAATGAATAGTAATGGTAAATGTGAATTGGTGCCCCAGCTTGCCGGCTCGATGACAGAAGACACCATTTGCATTTTTGCCGTCTCCATCCCCACCCCGTTTAGAATCCCATGCGGCACAGGCAACTTGCTGGTCCAGATAACAGGGGAATGGGTGGGGGCTCCTCCCATTTTGGTGTGTGTTGGGATGTATGCGGTGTGAGGCTGAGCCCCCATGTGAGCTGCCTGTGATCAGACGTGATGCCATACTGTGGTGTGCACGGCCGACACTGAACAGCCGGTGTGCGAAGCGACTTCGGTGTGCGCTGAACCAAGAGCGCGAAAGGTCAAGGTTGCGCTGCCTGTGTGTGAGGGTGTGGGTGAGGGAGCGAATGTGATGAATGTGTGGCACATGATGATGGTGTGAGTAGTATGGACGAGGAGGAATGACACAAGGGATGTGCCATTAGAGACAGACTGGTCAGGGTTAGAACCAGGGTGGCTCCCCAAAGACTTAAGGGAATCGGCTCCATTTGAGTCAATGAGCGAGCAGGGGGTGAAGCATGGTGGAGCACACATTCGTGCAACCCTATGGAGTATAGTTGGAGACTGAAGGATGTGCTCCCTCTGGGTCTTGAAGAGAACCAGGGGAATTTTAAAAAACAGTACCTCGTGTTTGTGGTGCATGGCCCCCATAAGCCTTTCAGAAAAGGAGGGGGCACAAGACAAATTGAGGAGAGGTACATGTCCCCCGCAAGCCCGATAAAAAAGGAGGGGGAGACACGAGATCTATTATATCGGGGTCCCCACGAATATTGGCGCAAGGGTGAGGGCACCAGGATGGTCAGCGAGGCCCCTCGGAGAGCTCATCCGAACGGTGGATGTGGTGGCCGAAGCTGCGCGGCTTTGTGGAGGTTCCACAGAGGCCTCGGGGTAAAGGTAGGGCACAGTGACTGAAGATCGAGAAAGCGGCAGACTGTGAGGATAGTGTGAGAGTGTCGGCTGTTATGTCATGAAAAGAACTTTTGTGTATGTTTGTTAAAGGCAAATGATCACTTCATTATGTATTAAGGTATTATAACTGTCTGAAAAAGAAAGGTTGAATTTTTTCCTAATCTAAGATGGCCACCACTATAAAAAACGTGGCACAATTTTGGAATTGTTTCCATAATGATATTTTATGGAGCCCCCCCCCCCCCATCCCCACCAAGTCAGTGAAAGCTCAAAATCACCCAGTTCAGTTCAGGTTAAATTTATTCCAAAGCAGCAAGATGGAGATATTACATACTTGTTCGAACCGTACTCTGCCATAATTAGAAAACACAAGACTTAGCTCGGAGATGATGAAAATGCTACTACAGGGGGAGGGTGGAGGTTCGAAACATGTGGATGTAGAACTTGTCATGCCTGTTGGATCGTCGGGAGCACGACGAAGTCGCCTGCTACATTGCCACTTGGAAGCAGGGTAAAACGATCCTGCTTGGACAGGAAGGTACGAGATGGGCACCAAACCCAACAATAAGGAAACAGGAAGGTACCAAACATTAAGGGCTTTTTCCATCTTTTCAATAGGAGGATCACGGGACTGGAGCGAGATATTTGCGCTTTGCTGGCAGCAACCCTTGCATGGATATTTGACTCGCATTTACACACAGTTGATTCATTGATCCCATAATGGTGGCCCACAGATGCCGACTTTTACTTCTTGCCGACATAGCAAACAACTAAATTTCTTCACACAATGTCGTAACCTTTCTCAGCCTTTTGGCACGGTTAAGTTTGTCCATCATTTTACGTTTGGGCACCATTATTTACTGTTGTGTGTCTCGATCGTGTAGATCTAGTATTACGGTATCTCCTGATGTCATTTCCTGTTGGATGACAATTCATTATTAAACTTAGCTTCGTTCCTGCATGCCTGGCTGATTATTACAATTAACGGTGCACGAGAAACAAGAAAACGCTCGTAATGGGAAGTGATCATACATGCGGACGCAAACGAGGACTTATCTCAGCTCAAAAACTGCGATTGGTCAACATTTAATCCCGCGATAACTAAATCGGACACAATAGGTTGCCCGCGATTGGTCAAAACCTGTGACATTCGACCCCGTGATATTTGAGGGTTCACTCGACTATAAGAAGTTATAATCATCAACTGTACTCTGAACAAGTAAATAAAAAGGTTCTGGATGTGTATGATGACAAAAGATACATTTTAGAAAACGGAATTGACACCCTCCATTATGGATACAAGTGTTAAAATATTTGAGAGTTAAGATGTATACATAAGTGCGAAGGAATAACAAAAAAAGATAATTGTATAAGTGTTAAGATATTTAAGAGTTAAGGTAAATACATAAGTGCTAAGAAAAAATAATAATTTGGTTTGGGGGTATTTTAACAGTCTACTGACACCTTTTTATGAGTTTATTAATGACTGAACTCAGCAATAACCAGACCAAGGAATGGAGAAAATCACAACCTTGGTAGTGAAATGTAAAACATCACAAATGTGAAAAATATCAAATAAACTTTCTTGAAGAAATAACCAAAACAAAGGTAGATAAAACAAATAAGCAAATAAAGTTAATTACGAATGAATTTAAGGATGTAAAAAAACATAAACATCCTTGAATGGAAACAAAACTTTGATGGTTGCCAAAAAATAAACGGAAATAAAATTCACTAAATGTTAAGATGATTTGTGCCTCACGAAGAGCTCAGAGCAGAACGTTAAGAGAGGTTTATCACAAAGATATTTAACACGAGAAGCAAATCCCAACATACGATTTTTTTTGACATTCTCAATGGTGAAAAAAGCCACAAGAGAATCAAACACTTCCATAAACTCCAAAACAAACAGGTATTCATCGGCTCTCTTTTTGAAATCAATGACCAGAGACCATTGGTCTTTTTAAGTAATTAATGAGTGTGAAGATGGTAAGATGATAAGATGGAGAGAAATGGGGGGTTTTTTGATCATTATTACATCATTATTGTCATCATTACTGTCAAGCTCATAAGGGGAGAAGTTGGATTTTGGAGAGGGATTTTTGGCAATGGTCAGTTTTGGGACCTGTTCACTTACATGTAAGATTTTGTCCCTCAACTCTCATTTTGCAACTACTCTTGTTGCTCGAATCAATGATGTACTGTCGCTCGCTGTTGCTCTCTGTCGCTATTTTATATGAGTCTTGCAATTGCCATGTTCACTCATTTTATCGTTCTATTTCTTCACTGACGTTGCTGTAATGCCATTCACAAAGGTGAGGTCAAATTTTCGTCTCTCTTTTGTATGGGGGTCCCAGATCATGCATTTCAGACCACAAGGAACAGATTACTGATACGCCGTCATTAGCATGAAACCAAACGCGATTTGTTTTCCACTTTTCAAATGGACCCTGCTTGACACAGCCCTCGATTAATACGGCATGCTCATCTTTAGGCCTATTCATGTTGGCCGTCCCCTTCCAGGCTGCCGCTGCTGCTTTCCCCCGAACATGCTCTTTTTGGGGGTTTCTGCTCACCTGGTAACTGGGCAGGTAATTTTCAGGTTGGTTCTTCAAAAAAAAACAACCTCCAATTGATGTTTGCTGTCACTTAGTTTGTTTTTTTTCTTCCTGGAATTACTTCCACAGCGTACAAACTGTGCACAAACAATAGCATACACTTTTCAGTAAATTTTTCATTTCATCAATATTGTGCATCAAACAACAATGATATTGATCGATATTTCTTTCATTCCTTTATCTTCAACAATTAGTGTCCCCGTTAGTGAAACCGAAATGCCTCCAAACTAGAACACCAAGGAAGAATTAATAAAAATTCCCTTTTCTAGGCCACATCCATGCATGCAACCCCTGAGGTCATGTAGAGTTCACCGGAGTCATGAGGACGAGGTTGTGTGATGTCATTCATTCCATGAATGGCGTTGCCTTGGCTTAACTATAACCAGTTGCTGATGTGATTTGTGTACATTCTGCGAACACACGTACATTGTGTTGCTGTCACATTGGGAACATTTTTACAACATAATGCATCCGGGGTATTAATTAACCTCCACGGCGTACAAACTCTGCACAAACAATAACATTAAGCATCTGAAAATCCAAAGTCCATCCATGTCTGCTTTGTATTCGGACTTCTTTATCCGTATGCGAAACATGACAAAAGATCTAAAAAAATACAAAAAATTGCCGATTTTAGGTGACCTTGACCTTTTGACCTCAGAAGCAATAGGCTTCAGTGACCCAATATGCAAGCCCTGCTCAAATTTCGTCATTCTGATGAAAATTAACGATTGTGTGACCTTGACCTTTTGACCTTCTTGAAAAAACACAGATTATGCTCTGAATTGGGTCATATTCAGTTTCTGAACGTATTGATATCACTAACGTACTGATATTTTATGCAACCTTGACCTTCAAACTTTTGATCTCAAAAAAAAACAAAAAACAGTTCGCTTCGAGCTTTTGATTCGTGAACCAATTCAGTGACCCAATATGCGAATTCTTAAAATTTCAGGTCAATCAGATGAAAATTGATAAAAGTTACGGCCGGATAAAAGTTACGCCGCGCGCACGCACACGCACGCACGCACGCACGCACGCACGCACACACACAATTCAAAATCCCTTCTCCACTGCGTGGGGGACGGGCTAATGAAGTGCTTTTCTTATTCCTTGGAGTCAGACGTCTATTGTCCTTTTGTAATGGAAATGAGTAAATGTCTCAATATCCTGCCGACTCATCCACTACATGGTGGAATTGAAAAAGAGTTTGTCCCAAAAAATGTGGAGATAATATCTGCAGCTTCAACATCAGTTAATGTTATTTTGACGATTTAATAATTTTGACGTAACCATTCCTGGATACGTTCATGCCAAAGCAGAGAGGGGACACGGAACTCGAACTACTGCACGGAGACACAAACATTGCACAGCCGGGGACTGGGGGGGGCTAACAGGTCGGTGTGAAAGGATAACGAGTGATGGGGAATGAAGGTATGTTCGGGCTCTTTGCCTTTGAGAGGAAACGAAAGATGCAAACAACCAGACCAGGTGGTGTGATCGGGTTATTGAGTGTCTGCTGTGGTCTCTGAGTCTGTATGGTCTGTGGTTCGAACCATGATTGTCATCCCAATGATTTACAATGGGACGTACTGCTTCCTTGTTTGACGGTCAGTGTTTAAAAGGATAGAACACGGACAAACATCAATAGGTTGGCAACCATTGCGCAGGCTTTAATGCGTCCAATGGCCTCTTCTTATGTCACAGTTCCTTGTGAGGGAACACATACCAACATACCATCTCACTATAATTCACCGTCTGTCTGTCTGTCTGTTCCCAGGTACCACAAAAACGGCTGAACCATATTTGGAGTGTGTAAAGCTGGGACCTCTTGGAGGTAAATAGGCATAAAATATAATAAACAGACCGCTTGACGGCTCTCAGGGATCGGGTGCTTCTAGTTATATTAAATATGAAGTCATCTACCTCTGTAAAACAGTGTATTTGTCTGTTCCTCTTCTTAAGGATGATTTGAGTAGGGTTTTAAAGGCTCACATTTTAATATGACTGTGTGTTCTCACTCTGGTCTATTTTTCAGGAGAAAAATAACTCGAAAAACATTTTCCATAAAAGAGTAATCATGTCTCTTCTGTTGGAAATGTAGACGGAGACTTTCCAACAGACCTCAAGGGTGGTGTACAGAAGCGTTTTTTAAAATAACAATAAATGCAAGGCACAGGGAGGTCAAATTCACTGCAGGTGATGTGGAACGTGCGAGTAAAACGAGTGTTCATTTACCTCCGTTGGATGTCTAATAAATAAAGAAGATATAAGCACACCTCACGCTAGGCCGAGGCTTCAGACTTTGGCATGCTCACGAGGCTGTGCGATGGTGGCAGCTGTAAGGCAGCTCATTTTGAGGTTTTTGCCTTGTATCTCCTGTGACAATTGTCGTGTTTGTCGAGTGCATTTTTATTTTCCCCATCGTGTCTATTTGTTTATATTATAATTTTGTCTCGTTAGTCCTGCGTTTTCATTTGTCTTTTCCCTTCCTTCTTTTCCCCAGCCTTCCTCCTGTCTGGAAGGCTTCGCTCACCAAGCAGGAAGGAAGCCGTGCGCTTCTCCCTACTACCACTTCCCTCCATCCCCCTTCCCCCTCTTTCCAAGTGTTGTCACCACCCTCCCCAGGATTCCGGCATGGTGAGCAGGCACTATAACTGCATCTGGTTCCAGTATACGAAGCAGGGACCCGTTCCACCAAGCAAAATATTTGGTCGGACGGTATTGTTAGGTGTGCTGGAGTTTAAGGCTGAGGATTTTTACTGCCTCATCTCCTTGGTCTGCGGATCCGATGTGTCCTTACAGACTTCTGGAAGGCTTGCCGGGTTCGGCGTGTGGTGGACTTCCACTTCGTCAGCTGGGTCTCTGGCTAATTGGGCGGCCAAGGCTCTCACTGACCATGAGAGGGTCGTGACGGTCCACCTCTACAATGAGAGCGTTCTTAATTATCTATCTATAATTCCAGCAATGTGTGTGTGTGTGTTGTGTGTGTGTGTGCGTGCGTGCGTGTCTGTGTGTGTGTGTCTGTGACCGCTGTTTCTCGACAATCACTGGTCCGATCTAATTGAAACTTGCAGCTATATTGCTGGGGACCTTAGTATGTGCCTTTTCAAGGTTTGATATTAATCGGACAAGTGCTTCCCAAGTTATGGCCATTTATTTACCAAACCAATGACAAGACACGTTGCTGCGTAGGCCGGTGCGCGGCCGGCCGACGATGACGTCACGCGCCGTGCCTGTTACGATGGGGAAAGGGCGCCTGAGTTACTGTGGCGTAGGAGTGGCTGGTCAATGGCAGCGAATGTCCATGGCAAGCAAAGACAGGGATGTAAACTTGATTTTAATTTGATTTTAATTAACTCTGTGTGTAAATATCACAGCAGTTGTTACTTCATTGCAAGCGATAATTCGTGGAATGCATGTGAACATTCCGTACGGGCACGCACTACTTCCGGATAGTGATGACTTACTGTATTGTAATAATTTCTCGATTTCTTATGCGCATTTATAGATAAACACAATGCCCCAATCCAGTCGTCGTTTAAGAGAGCGAAGGAACGGCCTGTGTGGTTGTTTGAAATTTTTTTTTTGGTTTGCACGTACGGCCACGCACGTACGGGTATGCGAGAGCGAAGGAACAGCCTGTGTGGTTGTTGTTTCTGGCACGTGGTTTAAAATTTTTTAAAAGTTTTTATTTTTATTTTTGCACGTACGGCCACGCACTACGGCACGTACTAGTGATATAAAATATTGATTCTCCATATATTTTGATGTGAAGACCCCATCACAGTTTATCTGAAATGGTTTGAATATCTGGACAGGGGCTCGCCAATATCACATCAAGTTCCAGATCGAGGACGATGGCACGGTCACCCTCATTCCTAATGGGATTGTTATTGGGATGGACCGTGGGCAGTTTATTGTATGTGGGGCAGCTAAAAGTATGTGGCAGGTACGGTCAACTGGCCAACCTTGTTGCAAGGTGCAAAGAACAGTTTTGCTCACAGTGTGGCCAGTTGGGACATTTGAGGGAGCACTGCACCGAACAGGTGCAGTGCAACCTCTGTGGTGCGCCAGGGCACACCTTGTGCTCCTGCCCACAGAGCTACGCTAACAGGATACGTGCATCTGAAGGCGGGGGTGGGGGTGTCTGCCTTGCTTGTCTTGTTGTCCTCCCATCCCACATAAGAGGAGGGAGGAGAGCAGGGAGGAGGCTGCAGTCTCCTTTTCCCCAACACCGTAGGACCTTTTTGTAGTTATGTCAGGCGCCAGGCCCACTGAGGTGGTAGGGGGGAATATTGTAGAAAAAGTGGTTGCTCCGGTGGTGGGGGTAGAGGGAACAATCTCCATCCAAGAGATCCTGCTGCCAGGGGTTGAAAGCTGGCTCCTCTTCCGAGGATGCGGATATGGACGCAGGAGAATGGACATTGAATAAGCACTGGAGGAGAGGCCGGCATGGCAAAAGACCGCCTTCCCTGGACAAGGCCCGACAGGGAATTTATCATCGGGAATTTACCACAATAATATCATCGGACTAACTCAAATAACCCTGTGGGGCATAGAATCCCCCGGGCATTAGACGGCCCATCCAGGTCCGGGGCAGAAGGGGGATACGACATGGATCACTGCGAGGAGGTTCCCTCAAGTATCCCTTCCCTGTTCCTCCCCGCTCCCGCTGTTGCTCCAAGAGACCGAGTTCCCCACCCCTCATTTTTGTTCCCCCTCCGGGAGCAGCGGAGTTTGTGGGGATTTGTGGGGTGGGTAAATTATGGATTTGTTTATTGATTTTTGGTTTTTGTTGCTTTTGATTTCTGGTTTGATTCCTGCTTGATCATCTTGTTTCTGATTCTTGTTTTGATTCTTAGTTTGATTCTTGCTTTCAGATTTTTTTGCTTTTGTTTCTAACTTTTTGATTCTTGTCTTTTGATTTCTGTTATTGAGTTTATTGCAGAGATGTTTTTTGGGGGTTTTTTTTTAGGTTTAAAAAAAGGTTACAGCCATGAAACCGTCAAAACAAAATGTCACAGAAGAGAAAGACAGTGGGATCACATTTGTACATGTCATGGTTTAAAATAACACTTCTTGCGATGAAACATCATATCTTCCATTCTTCTTAAATATTTTGTATTAAATAATTCCAACTTGTCATTTTTGACAGGCTTTTATACGAGAAGACTCATAATTGATAATGAACAGTGGTATTAATTTATATGCACTGATCCATCCATTGGGACCATACTCTGTGCAGAGCGTTGGTGCTGCCTCAGCAGTCTCCTTGGTTACTGGACACAATCCTGGATGGGTCGCCACTCCGACACAGGATACCAGCAAGCTGGCACTCATTTTGCCCACCTTGGAAGGATGACAGACAGAGTCAACCCCACCTGGTATTAATTCAATACCCAAGTGGGATTTGAACTCAGGATCCTAGACAACCCAAGCCCACCAGCCTAACCATTAAGCCAACACCAGACATATATGCACTGATACACAATGATAAATTAACAAAAACAAAATTCTTCTTCCTACAGAGGGAGGTAGAGAGGTGGATATTGAGAGAGGTAAGCAGAGGGGTAGTGAGGGAGGAAGGTAAAGCGAGTGAGACAGGGCTGGAACTGGGTGTTGAGACCTCCACTCAACTAATGAGAACCTGAACGAGGATAAGGAAACCTTTTGTAACACCCTCTCAATGGTTGTAAGCAAAGTTCCTCAACACGAAATGCTTGCGGTGATGGGCGATTATGAATGCCAAACCAATGACGTCACAATGAGGGAGTTGAAGACGTTATGGGAAAGGAAGGGATTGACCGTGCCATCAATGGCAGTACACGACTTTCGAAATGACGTAATCCGCCCCAAAATGCTCAGCGTGCATGTGCAGAAACCCCCGTCAATGAAGTCCACGGGGCGGCCGAACGTATATTGTGCATGCCAGATAAAGATTGTAACATTAAATGGCTCACAAAGCTTTTTAAAGAGGTCGAAAATATTTGGAAAAGCCCCTGTGGGAATGGGGTGTGCCTCAATCTGCACAAAGAAGAGTTGGACAACTTTCTGATCAATTCATCCAAAAAGTTGGTTTCTTGCATCACAAACGATGTAGAACCGCCTGACGATGTGGGTTCATGCAAGGCTTGTGGACAGCGCGTTCTACCCACACTCCCCGATCATCCCTCCAAGTAACTGGACTTTGAGGGCTGACAGGATGGCCTGGAGATATGCACACTCACCTCTCAGCTATCTAGTCTGGATTTGAATCCTGACCCAGCTATAAACTGTCATCCCGGTATTTCACGCGGCATGGTGGTTCATCAATATGTGCGCCGTCCCTCGGATGGACATTGAACTGTGTCCCATCTGCCGGCATTAGTTGGTGGACGTTAAAGATCCCATGGTGTCCTTCACAAAGAGTATGTGAGTTATCGCTGACACTTTGAATAAATTACAAATTCCTGCCTTAACGAGCAGAGGGCACTACATCAGCAGCACAGCCATGCCATCAGCTAATGATGCTACCCCGCAGCCTTGTACTACACACAAACCACCTCTTCAATATATGAACCTCTCTCGCTCCCTTTATCGCTACCCCTCTGCCTACCTATCTCTACATCCACCTCTCTGCCTCCCTCTCTCGCTAACCATCTGCCTACCTATCTCTCTCTACATCCACCTCTCTACCTCCTTCTCTCGTTACCACTCTGCCTACCTCTGTCTTCATCCACCTCTCTAACCTTCCTCTATCATGACCACTCTGCCAACCTCTCTCTAACCTCCTTCTCTCCTTACCTCGCCACCTCTCTGCCTGTACCTCTCTCTATCCACATCTCTATCTCTCTCCCGTGATTGATCTATAGCTAGGCTATGATGCCAACGCAGCGACCCTATGAGATCGCATTCATATGAAATACACTGCGTACATTGCCAAAAAGTATGCGGACACCCTTTCTAATTAGTGGATTCGGCTATTTCGGCCACATCCATTTCTGAGAGGTGTATAAAATCAAGCACACAGCCATGCAATCTCCATAGACAACTTCCAACGTGGCACCATCATAGGATGCCACCTTTCCAACAAGTCAGTTCATCAAAAACACTCACTTCCGAGTTCCAAACTGACTCTGGAAGCAACGTCAGCACAAGCACTGTTCATCGAGAGCTTCATGAAATGGGGTTCCATGTCCGAGCAGCCCCACACAAGCCTGTGATCACCATGCGCAATGCCAAGCGTCGGCTGGAGTGGTGCAAAGCTCACTGCCATGGGACTCGGGAGCAGTGGAAACGCGTTCTCTGGAGTGATGAATTACGCTTCACCATCTGGCAGTGCGATGGATTAATCTGGGTTTGGCGGATGCCAGGAGAACGCTACCGGCTAAGCGCATGTAAGTGGTTACCACCCGTATTTTAGGGCATACCCTGACTTGAGTGGCATTTTTGAAAGTGCCACGAAAGACTACTACTGGTCATGAAATTTGGTTCATTGCACAGATAGTGTTCCATAGGACCTTAAAATATATAGGTCATGGGGTGTATGATGTATATTACTGAATCTACAGGATTTTTATTGAATATACACGCCCAGTATTGGCCTTTTTTCTTGTTTCACCTTAAAATATGACATATATTAGACCATGCAAAAATACAACATATAAAATATTCCATATGAAATTTCTCATCTAATCAAAAGGTTGTCACCCACCGTCTGAAAAATCAGCATTTGTGTCGGTCAGTGGTGGATTCGCACGATGTATGCACATCTGGCATATTTTATTTTTTCTTGTTTATTGCCCTTAGAGCCTGGGACTATGAAATCCCCAACAAAATGACTAGTTTATCAATAACTCATATTACGTGTCTTAAATTATTCAACTTATTACCAATAATCAATGTAAAAAATATTGAGATGATCCGGGTGGATACTTAATTACAGCGGCTTGACCGAACTTTCCACCCAAATGTCGACTGCACCACGTTTAAAAAAAAAAATGCTTTTATTCTTCTGTGCATCAGATTATTTTCACTAAAATTTATTTACAAATGGGGCACAGTGATATAGATATAATAGTATATATTAAAAAAATATTGAAAACATGCATGGCTTTGGTTTAGAGTAATTTTGATTTTGTCCGACTGCACGTACACTTTTTTGAATTTGATTAAAAAATTAACTTTCTTTAAAAAAAATTTAAAATATTTTTCCAGGTATTTAAAAAATATTTTATTAATTTAGAAGGCAGTTAAAGCAGTTTTGGAGAATTCAGAGAGCTTTTTGTTACTCCCAGAATTGATTGAATTGAAAATTTACGTCCAAGAATTTTTCGAGAAACTTTCTCTCTTTTAGTGCTTTTCAGCATCTGACAATCTACTGAACAGAGCAGTATAAAAAAAAAAATAGGGATGTATTATTTCTTAATAATCCAGAAATTGGTATTTGATTATTACATTAGTTACATAAGTTACATACTTATGACCTATTTGCCAAAAAAAAAAATAAAAGAAAAATTACGGTAATTTCATTGAAAACTCGCAAAACCATCAGAATAGGTAGGTACCCCTTCTTCAAGTATCAATATTCCTGATATATATATATATATATATATAATATATATACAATATTTATTATAATTAAAAATTTTTATTTATTATTTATATAAAATATAAAATTTTATAATATTGTTTATTATAAATTTATTAATAATTATTAAAAAATTATTATTAAATAAATAATTTAATTTATTTAAAAATTAAAATATTATATTATTTTTATTATTATTTAAATAAAAAATTAAAAAAAAATAATAATATATAAATATAATTAAAATTTATAATTAATTATTATATATATATATATATATATATATATATATGTAATTAAGCTATACGGAATTTTGTTCTGAACTCAGTTAGACTTACACTTTCAGGAAAATGTAGTGAGAAGGCAATGGAACAAACTCCATTTTTTGACATTTTTGAAACAGAGTGGTAACCACTTACATGCGCTTAGCCTACCTGCTCGAATACAAAGTGCCAACTGTAAAGTTTGGTGGAGGATGAACAACGATCTGGGGATGTTTTCATGGTTCAGGCTAGGACCCTTAGTTCCAGTGAAGGGAAATCTTAACACTACAGCATATAATGACATTCCAGAAGATTCTGTGCTTACAACTTTGTGACAACAGTTTGAGGAAGGCCCTTTCCTGTTTCACCATGACAATGTCCCCGTGCACAAAGGGAGGTCCATGCAGAAATGGTTTGTCGAGATCAGTGTGGAAG
>CM068956.1:145300108-145311208 GCA_035128595.1 Eptatretus atami | reverse complement strand
CACAGGTCGACTCCGGACATGAACCGCTTAAGCGGCTCGTTCCATACTACAGGGATTACCGAGCGGAGTTATCGTCGACCTTGACGGTTCAGATTAGTTACCGGGTGTTTTAAACCCACTACCAATCGAGAGAGATGGGGAGGGAGGGGAGGGTAGGAGGAGGGAGGTGGGGTGGGGGAAGTAAGAGAAGTTTTTGAAAGAGTGTGGGGATTGCAGAAGAGCTTGGGGAGAGGCCGAATGAGGAGGAGAAAAGGCTCGGTGGTGATGGGGTTGAGGTGCAGTGGGAGTAATAAGAGAGGGGACAGAGGGAAGTTGAAGATTGGAGGAGGTGGAGTGATGAGGTGGAAATTGTGAGGGGCGCAACTTTGGGAAGAGGGAGTGAGGGAGAAGCTTGGAAGGAGAAGGGTGAGGGGGGAGTTGTGAGAAAGGTGAGAGCGAAGCTTGGAGGGGCAAGAGTGAAGGTTGCTATGCAAGGGAGGGTTGAGAGGGAGGGGAGACGATGAGAGTAAGCTGGCCAAGGGTCATGAGGGCGATGGAAGAGGTGGGGAGGATGGGAAGATGAGACCTGGCAGTGGTACGGTGAAGAAGGGAGCAGGCAGGGGAAGGTACAGTATTTGAGGGGTTGGGAAGAGGGGGAGATGTGAGGAGAAAGAAAGAGCATGTTTGAAATTGAGAGAGTGAGATATCTGTTCAGTTAGAATGGAGCCTACAGATGTTAGAACACCACCCAGTTTGGACAACAGCGGCGAAGCTGATACTGAAGCAGGAGATAGTGAAGAAGTGCCAAGTGTGGAGGTAGGATGAGGGAACAGATGGGAGGGGTAAGGAGAGGGGATAACAGATGAGGGTTTGGAGGAGGTAGATTTAAGGAGGTGGGGTGATTGGAACCCACCTCGAGTGGGATTTTCCACAATCCCACTCGCATGTCAATCTGTTGTTTGCTTGCTGACCTTTCACCTCAGTCATTCAGCCTTCTATGAGCCTGCACATACAATAGTAACAGCTGTTTAACCGGGCTGTGGATGATAAGCCTTTGCTGCACCTGTGCTGTTATGAATTTTGCATCAATCTGTTTGTAATGGGTGGAAACCTCAAACAAACCGATAATAAATGAACTACTTTTTATCACTTTAGATGGTGGCATATCTACTGACATCCTTTTATCCTTTGAATTTCATAATGTGTAAGAATGGCACACCTCTCCGTGCTATGCTTTGGGCATTCATTTAGTGCCCAAAGGAAAGCTTTAGGTTCACATTGTAAAATGCCTCCAAACTCTAAATTCAATCATATATCCTTCACTGCTTGTTGAAGCCAATTATAAACCAGTTTGGAACCAGTTTGACCTTTTTGAAGCCACTTTTGGAACTATTTTAATCCAATCCACAAATGCTCCATGATGTGACATCATTGCCTCCCAAATCCTCTGAGGTCGAACAAGGAATAGTTGACAAACGTCATTTCAGAAAGGGTTGGTTTGCAGAAACATTTAGACCCCTCCTCATCATGTCATGATATAAAACTGATATGACATCTGGGAAATGTAGGAGCCTGCTGTTGATGAAGACCTCTTAGCATGTTTTAATTGTGAAAAAGAGACTCCAAAGGGCAACCAGAGGTCAGGCCGAAATATCAAAACCTGTGACTCGGTTGGCAGCTTGTGGCAGTGCTTTGACTAATTGGGACACAAGCTGGCCCTCTTGTAAAGGGAGCGACATTAATCAGGGAATAATTGTACAAGGAGGTTGCCTTTGTGTGACTCGCTCCCTTTCTCCTCTCCCCTCCTCCTCCTCCTCCTCCTCCTTTCACTTTCTCATCATTGCTGTTCTTTTACCAATGCTTTGGTGATTGATAAAACAGTTTATGTTTCTGTGTAAAATTGATCAGGAGCAACTTGGCTGTGGTGGTGAAGTGGCTGTCTGAGTATTGGAGCAGAGAGTGTGCATTAAGTGATGTTTGAGGGGTTTGAATGGGTCATGCTTCCCACATGCCCGTTGTGAACTCTCAGTGACCGTGGGAGTAATTGGGGAGCACGTTTACATGCCCAGGCCTATTCAGTAGTGATGGCTTGTGTGTTCATTGATATTTGAGGAAACAGTGCTCATGCTGTTTATGGTTACATTTGCATTCTCTGTCCCACACTTGGGCCTGCTTTTCTTTAACAAGCCTCAGTCACGCGGGCCCGCTTTCCTTAACAAGCCTCGGCCATGTAGACCCGCTTTCCTTCACAAGCCTCGGTCACACGGGCCTCTTTCCTTCACACTATATCAACCAATTTCCTGTTTCCATCTGTTTTGCTTTGATAAAGGGTAAAAACAAGAAACCTTGGCACTTCTCATCTTTCACGGCGGATAGATTGGGCCATCTTCTTCTTGCTTTTATTATTTTGTGTGCCGCCCACGCAGACCCCTAATTCTGCACCTGATTGGTAACTGCATACTTGGTCACGTGCCCCGCTTCCTTACGCGGCCTCGCTTTCTTTTTCTTTGGTGCTTTCCTTTGCACGGCTTTCTTTCAACAAGGGCCCGCCTCTCCTTTGGCAGCCCTGGTCCGCAAGGGCCCGCTCTCCTTCGCAGCCCCGCGTCACAAGGGCCCGCTCTCCATCGGCAGCCCCGGTCACAAGGGCCCGCTCTCCTTCGCGCAGCCCAGTCACAAGGGCGCGCTCTCTTCGGCAGCCCGGTCACAAGGGCCCGCTCTCCATCGGCAGCCCCGGTCAACAAGGGCCTGCTCTCCTTCGTAGCCCCAGTCAAAAGGCCCGCTTCCTTCGGCAGCCCCGGTCGCAAGGGCCCGGTCCCTTCGGCAGCCCCGGTCACAGGGCCCGCTCTCCTTCGGCAGCCCCGGTCACAAGGGCCCGCTCTCCTTCGGCAGCCCCGGTCACAAGGGCCCGCTCTCCTTCGCAGCCCCGGTCACAAGGCCCAGCTCTCCTTCGGTTGCATCTTTCTTCTGCACTTCAAAAGCCATCTCCTCAACCTGCTCTCAATTATGCACATATAGCCAACCAGTTTTAATGTTATCTCATACTTGGCCGTTCTGCTTCAGTTGGAAAAATTACAGAGGGTTGTGAAGTGAAAATGCTTTGTCTCGAACTGTCTTTTTCTGTCTTTGTCTCGCACACTTCTCTTTGTGGTTGTTGTTGTTGGTAATGTAAGGGGAGAGCATTATTTTTTGTAGTGCACACAGGAGGAAGGCAGAGATGGTTATTCATCGGTCGAGCTGCCCCCTCACCTCGTCGCTGCCTCATAATTAGTAGAACCTGCAGTGAGTGGATGGGGTCAGGTGACGGAGAAAGGTGAGTGTGTGGACGAGCTGGTTCCAGGAATAATTTGAGGGAAGAGGAGGGTGGGAATTTCCGTCAAAGTTTAAGTTGTACCTCCAGGGTGAAATGTGTATAATAATACTCTCCCGGGTATACGGTTTCAACAGTGGAATGTTTTTATCTTATAATTCACTAGACGACCCGTGAACTCGTTGGGTTTCCCGTTGTACAGCGGTTGATGAAAAAAACAATTAAAAAAAAAAACAAAAAAGATAGCTCTCAGCGAACTATACCCGCTGAGGTTGTTTGCATTGATCAAATAATCCGAAGAGTATTTGACTGAATCGGGAATAGATTTTTTAATAATTTTTTCGTTGCCTGATTGAACGAAACTTGTTACTGCACACCGCAGGAGAATGGTGAGTAAGGTGGCCCTAAAATTTTTTCGCTATCGTGTACCATTTTGGCTGTATTTCAGGAACATACATACATACATACATACATACATACATACAAAGATGAGAGTTTAGTAATATATAGATTTGGACAATGCCTGTCGACTTTTGTGTTTGAATACCATGCCTGCCATGTGTGTTAATCTGAATTTCTGCTTCCATGTGATTTTCCTGACATTTGTTGAATTTCTCCTGGCAAAGGTAAGTTCCCTTCATCCATGCCGAAACCACGTGGTCTCGGAACTTGGGCCCATCGTGCAGTTTGTCAGAGCCAAAGTATTGTGTTTATCCATACTTTTTCTTTTATTTATATAAATTTTATATATGTTTGTATACATTATCGAGGCTCGTATGAGAGCTAATCTTAATGTTTTCTAATTTCTGGACAGTAATAGAGACTTTGTTTAATTGTGTGGAGTACTGTGGTTGATAATCTATTTGGTAGTTTCAGATGGTATGAACTCATGATGCTGAGGCCAGTATAACACCTTTTCCCATTCGCCAATACTTCCTCACTCGTTGCAGGGTCATTCACTTAGTGAGTCTCTTAACGAGCAAGAGAAAGCTGAGATGAAGGCTTATATGGAGTTGGTCAACAAAGTTTTACTGACTGCAGAGGTACTGTTTTTGTTTTATTACCGGTTGGGGTGGAGGGAAGGGCCATGGGTAGATAAAATCACTGAAGGGAAGAACATTGCTTTGCATTGGATTATGTTGTTATTGTACTCTTGATGTTATTGTATTTTATACCTTCGCAGCTGAAGGTTGGAGCATCTTTATGTATTGTAACAGTCCAGCTGTTTGACCTGGTTGCCCAGGCTTGAATCTGAGTGAGTCGCTTAGCAACCACGGCAGTTCCCCGCCACGGAGATTTCCTGTCGGATCCCGTGTCCAATGTTGCGTTACTGTGCAGATTGAAATCTATGTGCCAGGCGAGTGGCGTGCCGGCAATACACAGGACAGATCTTACATTTGGCCGAGCGCACCAATGATCTGCGTGATTGCTGGGATCTCTCGCGGTCCATGACCGTTAAATTCGTTGCAAAAATTCCAACTGCGGGTGTACTCATGTGCGGGTTATATGGAATTTCACCATGTAGTACCTGAGATAACCACAGAGAGGGCCAAGTTAAATTATCAAGGATAAATAAAAAGAGGCTTAAAAAACAATTTTTTTTTGCAAGTTTAATTGTAATATCTTTAATTACAGTTCTTCGCATGTTACACACACACACACACACACACACAACACACCACACACACCACACACACACACACACACACACACACACACACACACACTTATAATTCCAAAGTTATTTAAGGTACCGTAAAGCCCACAAAGTCCTCATCTTCTGTGTCACGATGCAATAGCTTAAACATCTCGGAGTCGGCAAGTGTGGGGGTGTGTTCATTTATTTTAGAGCGCTCGCCAATTGGCTTAAGCACTCAAGCAAGCACTCCATTTGAAACCATTGATGATGAATGGCTGGCTTGGCAAGCGCTAGCTGCTTGATAACTAAACACACCCCAGGTCTGTCGCAATCCATGTCGTTATCATCTCTTCTTCTCCAGAAATCAGCCCACTTTTTCGTCAAATTTCAGTTTGAATGTGGCTGTGAAACTTTTCCGTTTTCTCTTACTTGTACTGACAGCAGACATTGTATGACAGCGTATTGTCCATAATGGTGTGGAAGATTTTGTGGAACAATATAACTTCAACAGCCTGCAGGGTATTTATACTGTTGCAGTTTTGGAAGACCCTGAAGAAGACTGTGGAGTTAGATCCAACACAGAAAGGAACCCTGGAGTTTCGATATCTCGGTAGTATTTTGTTAGCTAGATTACCTTTCCCCTCATATCAGTGGACATGGGAAATGTGTTGAAATTGTGTAGCAGGTTTGATTTCCCTTGGTAACTCTTTTCTATTTCTCCTCATCTTTTATTCCTTCTTATTTCTTTCTCTTTCTTTTATTCCTTTATTCTTTCTCCCTATTAATCTCTCTCCTGCGTACCTCTTTACTGTGCATCTATACACACAAACAACACGCTTTACAAAATCAACATTACATTACAATCGCATTCCATTACAAATCCAATTGTCATCGGAATAAAATGGTGTGGACCAGTTGGTGCGAACATCTTCAACGGGAGAGAGCATCGGAACAAAGCACCACAGATGGGCGGTCTGTCGTCGACTCTGACATGGAGCAAAGAGCGCAGCCAATGGGAGCCCCCTTCAACATCGGCATGTAATGAGGAGGCTGGCTCGAGAGATACCCATCCCAGACCGCGCCTCTGGTAAGACCTTGATAATTCCGGGCATTCCAGAGCTCGTGGCTGTGTTTTGCGTCCAGGGAATCTTAAGTGACAGAGAAGTCATTCAGGAACGAGCCAATTCGCTGTGCAGCCGGGCTCTTTCGGAGCGAGTGCAAACGAGCCATGGAGGGTGTGCTGACAAGCTACGGAGCTCTATTCCCTGGACGGACCGGCTATTACACACTGATTTCCCCTCGACTCGTTCAGAGCAGGGATACTGATATGCATTCACATTTTCCTCTCCGCATTACGACATCACCACATTTCTCCCCACATAGAGCATTACATCACCACCCTCTCTTCTTTCCTCTGTCCCCTCATTTTCACGTTGTGACCACGTATGCCTGCAGGCTTGCATTGGGTGAGTAAGGGTCGCGAACAAGCTCCACCTTTTTATCTATCTGTCTGTCACCCTTACTTATCTGATTTCCCAGAATGAATGAGGTGCCTGTGCCTGTCTGTAGCTTCCTGATGAGGTGATTATATAAGGTGCTTACATGCATATGGGTAAGGCATTTGTGACACTGTGACGCTTTCATCTGTGACCTTTCGTTTCCAACCTGACTGAGTGTCTCTCCATTGGTTCAACAGAGTATGTAAATAGAAAATGGGAGTGTTGCCCCGCTGATTCGCTATGGTTATAGTGCAGCCGACATCCCACTCAAAGTTCCGCTCGGCCGTTCTTAATGTATATAGAAGTGGGGCACTGAGTGCACAGTTCCCTATTTGGGGGGTTGACCTTATCGGGGAGGTAATGTGGGAATTTGACACGAGGACCCTACCTACCTAAATTATTCGTATCAGATGGTGTTGTGGTTGCTTAGCAACCCTCGTGACGAAGTTATCTGCGGCTCGTCGGCTTAATGGTCAAAGTTCGGGAAGCGGGTCCGAGAGAGGCCACTTGTGACCCAGCCAGCAAACCCGTAACAATCATTACTAATGGATGAGCAGCGTGGTTTGTGGTACTATCGGTACCGGAAACCACGCTGTTTTTAACGTATCGGTACAGTAAACTTAATATATAACAACAACCCTTTCTCAACATATTCATTTTAATGTCAATTCGTTATTACTACAGTTGTATTTGAAAAGAGCCGTTTGTTGGCCTTTGACAAACAAAGCTATGTTCGCTGCTGGAATATGGAGACCGCGTCTCTCCCAGTCATGTGGAGAAGAAGTTTAGGTGTGTTCATTTACCAATCAGCAGCTAGCGCTTGCCAAGGCGGCCATTCCTTATCAATGGTTTTGAATGGAGTGCTTGCTTGAGTGCTTAAAAGCCACTTGACAAGCGCTGTACAAGAAACTTGGTAACTGAACACACCCCACACTGGCCAACTCACATCCCCACACTTGCTGACTTCATGCAGCCTTCCTGCAACTTAAAACCTGGCATCTTCATCGTTGTTCTGATGCTGCGCCCCTTTATCACCTCGGGCCCACAATCATCGATGCCGCCCCTGTCCCTCCCATTTCGCTCGCCATTGATCGTCGGTCCGATCGGGGGTGGTGCCGCCCTTGCCTGACCCCTCATTCTCACCGAGTTGGTGCTGCGACGAGGCCGAATAATCACGGTCCTTTTCTCACCTCAACTAAGGGTTGAGGCATAGTTCTGTGCAAAAAGGGATGCATTTACACAGAAAAGGGTCTGAATAAAACATCAAGTGAAGGCTCGTAGGAATGAGGGTTGTTGGACACACACTGGGGTGGGCCTGATATTTAAGATTTACGAATTAGTGATGAATATCTAAAATGACTTTTAAAGGTCTCATGTCACTCAAAAGTTACTGAAATTGCATATGTATATGTGCTATAGAGTTTTTCATCGTGATTTCTGATCTGACGATGTTTTTTTCACAATACTCGTTCTGTAAAATGTAAAATAAAAAAAACAAACGCCCTAAAAATTCTGCCGAAATCTACTGAACGATGTTAACCCACATGACGTCATCTCCAGAACAACAAAGGCTGCACGCAAATTACTCCGGTTGGTGGTCTACGTGATTTTATTGGCTTTCTGTGTGTTTCCACATTCGATTGATCGACTCAAACGCTTCGTTCATTCTGCTTAAAAAAATCAAAACATTGGGTTTGAATAATGGATGAAATGGACTTTTGATTTGTCTGGTAGCGAGATTGAATGTGAGAGAAATGAAGGATTTTGGTCTGAATCAGATGGAGAATTGTCGGATAACGTAGTCGCGGGAGGTGAAGTCCAGGCAGCTGGAAATGAAATATGGCCTTACCAGTTCGAGCCTGAAGCAGGACAAGCAGAGGAAACTGGCGATGAAATTCCCGGAGTTCATGATGATCGGGAGACATCGAAGGAAGACTTGGCAATAACAACTGGTTAGACTAAATCCTATTCGTAATCAATAATGTAAATTCTACTTGCATACTGCTCGATATCAGAAAATTTTTAGTGACGTGACCAGCGCAGCGCAGCGGGCATGTTGCTCCACGGCGAATGAATCGCAAGCAAGGCCAGCCCATGTCATCGGCCGTATCTCTCCGCGCATAAAACGAAGCAATCTCGCTGTCCGGATACGATGAAAACTTGTGTGCAGAACACACCTTGCGACACAATTGTCTGGAGTAGTCCGATAAATCTGATGTTCTGTTGCATTTTTATTTATTGTATTCCTACTGTCGTAATGTAGCGCCAGTATAAAACAATGAGAAAAGAGAATAATAAAAGAAAGTTACAGCACGTCAGATTTATCGGACTAGTCCGGATGGACGACGGATTTATCGGACGACATTGCTTTTGATGATTGTTACTGAATCAGGTTTCAGCCTCCTCAACTTCTTCAAACTGAACAGCGAATAGAGCCCGTGATCAAAGTCACTGTCTTCAAAGTGGGCGCTGCAAAGACGCTCGTGTCGCTGGGTCTTTCCAGTTTCCCCTCATCAGCTTCACTTTAGATGTCCATATTCTCCAAAGATTCTCATCTTTCGAAATACATGAAGCTTACACTGTCTTTGGTTGTATTGCTGCATCTGCAACGATACATCTTGCAGGCATTTTCGAAAGTAAGGCTAAAACTCTTAAAAACTTTCGCGAAACAATCACAGGAATTAAGACGATCAGTGAGATAGCAAACACATGTGCACAATGCATTTATACGTACTTTATATGGCACGCGACGTCTCATCAATCGACGCTGAGCGAGTCGCATTCTGGAGATGACGTCAACGGTCACGTGACCTGCGGTTCGCTGAACTCCACTTTTTTGATGGGGGGGGGGGGGCATAGCAAGTTGTGAAAAGCACTACAAATGTTCAAAATATGGTCTAATTACCCCATTGTTGATTTAAAAAAGAAACATGGTGATTTCTTCACTAGGAAGGTCAAGTTAATATATAAATAATTATCAGAACTTTTGAATTACATGGGACTCTTTAATTACGTCACGCTTATTCTAAACACTCAATAGGAGAAAACTTCACGATATTACATGGTGGTCTGATTTCTTCAAGCACTGATTTGTTTTTAGGTCATCTCTATCATCTCAGTAGAGATGACTAATAACCCCAGTCTCGAAGTCTGTCCGTCCGTCTGTCCGTCCGTCCGTCCACATCAACCGAGTGGAGACAAATAACAATAGTGGAATGGATAGAGGTCGATGAGACATGCACAACGATATAACTTTCAAGGTCGTCCAAGGTCGAGGTCAACGTCACGAGGCTGTCAAAGTTGCGAAAATCGTCGATTTCAAATCCTATCCTCCTCCTCATTTATCAAGAGAGATCAAATATTATAGTGATTCAGGTACTATGGAGTATTATCTAGAACAACACGAGCCATTTTTTTGAAGTTGCTCTCGTTCCGATTTTAATAGCCCTTCAAACTTCGCTCTGATTCCCGTATGGGCCGTTCATAAAGTACGTACTAACAAAAATAAAAGTATTAAAAAATGAAGAACCGGGACTCTCCGAGACAAATATTACATTTGAGCTTTTGACAGATTAACTAAAACAATGGAACACAAGTTTATATGCACACTTACTTTCATTTATGACATTAACATTGTTTTGAATGTCAATTTGTACTTTTATTTTCATAAACGACGTGCTGTGATATTAAAGAAAAAGGTAAATTACACCACTAGGGACTGCATCGTCATGACTTACAAACATCGGTTCATAAGGAACTGCTGGCTTTGCAAGCATAGCGATGTATGAGGGGGGTGGGTGGGTGGTCCACTAGCCTGCATACAGAGGGGGGTGGGTGTTTTGAAACCCGGAAGTAGAGCGTACGTACTTATGAACTGCCCCTATTCCAGTCTGGCACAGAGTTACTTTCGACCTCTGGCAGAGATGACCGGCACTCCCTCTCTGGTATTTTTTTTCTTTGTAGTCCATGGAATTTTTAATACTGTCGGACCTCGCTATTCGCCGACCCCGTGTATTCGCGGCTCATAAAGTGTGACCTGCTTCAACATATTGTTACGAATTTCGCCGCGCCGGCGTGCGAGCGACCGCGTAACTCTAATAGCAGCCGCCTCGCCCCCGGAACGGACAATTCAGCCATGACCCTCCGGGAACTACCGCCAGGAGCCAGTCACAGGTGGGGGTTTAACCTCACCACAACTCAGTCCGCATTCTACCCGCGCGAAATAGGGTCCGATCGCCGAATGGTCGATTTACCTAAGTACTCGCGCGATAGCGTACCGAGGAGTTGTACCACGCCACAGGTCGACTCCGGACATGAACCGCTTAAGCGGCTCGTTCCATACTACAGGGATTACCGAGGGGAGTTATCGTCGACCTTGACGTTCAGATTAGTTACCGGGTGTTTAAACCCACTACCAATCTTACGTGATGCAAGATGGAGATTCAATAAAAGGAAAGACGAAGAGCAAAACGGGGACAATCGACAAGCACATTTATTCACGGAAGGCACGTATATTACAATAAAACAAAGGAACAAAAGCAATACACGTATAGTTATGTAAAAAAAACACAAGCAAAGAACCAACGCAGATCTACAACCGAATATGACTTACACGGCAACACTTAACCGTTCTACTTTTCCAGACTGGTGCCACACACACACGTTTACACAAAACC
>CM068956.1:145284842-145300083 GCA_035128595.1 Eptatretus atami | reverse complement strand
CAAAAGAAATGGAAGTCGCGACTTCCCTGAGCGCGTCGAGTCCTCCTCCCGCGACCTCAGCTCCCAGCTCTTCCGGCGTGGTCCGCGAGCTCGTGCCGCGCGTCGCTCGTGTGGTCTGCTCGACAGTACGGACGGGGTTTGTTCGGCGCTATTTTCCGCGCTCGCTCCCGGGGTCCCAGGGCTCGCGCGAGAATCAAAGAAGCAAGGCCAAACGACGGCAAGACGAACCCATAGGAACAAGAACCCGACTGGAACAAGAACCTGACAAGAAGCCCCCCGAACCAGAAGACCAACCGAACCCTCCTCATCCACCCCTTTTGTAGCGCGGGGCTCCGCCCTTCGCCCCGCCCCGTTTCTGGCTCCACCTTCCTTCTGGGAGCTTCCCAAAAAGGGGTGTGCCCTCTCGTTCCCCCCTCCCCGCGCCGTGCGGGGGGCGAGGAAAGTCAGTCTTGGCTCGGGGCCAGGGAATTATTCCCCCAAATCAGGCCCCCACCTTTTTTCACCTTTGACCTCTGGCCCAAATCGCACCTCCCCCATGCCAAAGCGCGGGAAAAGCAGAAGGGAAAATCCCACAGGCGTTGTTGGTTTCTTCCCCCGCGCCGTTATGACGAGGGAAGAAAAGATTCGGGCGGGAGATGCCCCTTCGCACCCCGGCCGCCGCTGCCACTCTCGCCCCTCCCATCCGTCCGCGGAGATCGTGACTGCACGGTGCTCGTTGAATGGGAGTGGCGAAGATGTGGTAGCGGTATGTGAAGGTGGCGTCGTGTTGTGATGGCGTGATCGTTGAGATGTTGGTTGTGGCGATGTTCTTGTTGTTCTTGCACCAAATTAACAATAGCCATAAAACGGCTAACTGAAGCGTCGCAGCCCGAATGGATCACATATATTCCTCTAAACAACGGGTTTGGGGCTACTACACATGATACTAACTCGATATATCTCACCTGAGGACCCTTTATGGTGTAATGCGAATTTCCACAACCGTAACAATATTAAGCATTTATTAACCTCGATGAACCATATCCACAACAATATAAGAGGATAATGCCATCTGCCTGTCCCCCGCTGAAACACGGGAACGCTCCTCGGGGAGAAAAAAAAATTAAGTCAAAGCTGCTTAAAAATTGATCCAAACCTTCGGGGGGGGATTGAATCAGACAAAAAATTGAACCCGGTCAGTATAACGACCAACAGACCACCTCCTCGAACACTCCAGAAAATAATATGTATTTTTCCTTGTTAAGAAATATATAACCTCCCATTTTGAGTTTTCAACCAGTGCAACAATAACAGGCTTCCGGTTATTACTTACGAAATCTTTAGATTTCGTAAGTATATTGATGACTTCCGTCCTCTTTGTGTGTGTGTTTGTGTGTTTGTTTGTAGGCACGATAACTCGAGAACGGAAGAAGCTACCAATGTCAAATTAGACCACGTGATTCAGGAGGGTGATGGCTTGTGCTGATTAGATTTTGGTCAAAATCGGTCAAAGGTCACAGTGAGGTCAAACATTCGATTTTTGATGGTTTGGTACAGAATCATCGTAGAAACTTCTGGTTTGCGTCGCTATCTTCTCTAGAGACAGCTTTTATTAGACAAGGTCAGAGGTCATGTTGACGATTTCGTAAGTACCAGTCTATGACTGCTTGTTTTATTTATTTTTACATCGTGCTATTTTTACCATGGGCTTCTGCTGATTCTGTGTCATTGCATTTATTTACTTGTATTGTTTTTGTACTAATTAGCACGGGAGATGGGATTTTTCAATTATGTGTGTGTTGGCATTTATATTCTCGTTACTTGGTGAAAATTTTTTTTCACTAAGTATGTTGGTCTGCAACATTTGTCTGTCTGTCTCTGTGTCTGTCAGGCACACGATTTTTGGCCACACTTTTCAAGCAATTGTTCTAAATTTTTGTCTTTGTAAGTGACCGGCCAAGAACAGCAACGCTTAATTTTGATGACAATCCGAATCCGGATCCGGATACGAGAATTTTTTAAGTGATTATTCATCATTGAGAGATGGGGTCAAAAACGATGTACTGCATAGCATGATATCTAAAAAAAAAGTTGTGGATGAGTTGGTTCGGTGATAAGAACCGAGCCGATTTGATCTTGGTTAAGGTCCGGATTCAGATCCGGCAAAGAATGGGGATAGAATTCTATCAGTGGGATAGAAAATGTAAACTCTTCAGACTGGTGGAGGTATGTGCTCTACCGAGTGCTGTTCCATTTCACCATGTGTTACTCTATGAGTGATTTTTATTTTTTAATTTTCCATTTGTTTATTTGTCTGTTTTTCTCTCTGGATTCTGATGAAATTTGATGGGCAGGCTGGGTGTATGACGAGGACGAATTGATTCAATTTTGGTGAATTTATTTTTAATTTTTATAATGTTTTTTTTTAGTGACTTCATCATTGAGAGCTTAGGGCCAAAACGATATGCTGTTGGACCCCGTTATTACTGGGGGATATGTTCCTGGTGAATGTCGGGGCATTTTTTTATTTCTCATTTATTTATTTACATGGTCTATGCTCGTGGAAGAGCGATTTACACAGAACAAATCAGGCCACAACATAACAAAGGCAACAGCAGGAGAAAGGGGAAACGACAACAGCAGGGCGGAGGGAGAAAGTAGACGGAAACAGACAAACAAGGGATGCAGGTAACGATTAAGGGTAAGGAAGAACGCAAAGGGTGGACAATTAGGAATACGGAAGCAAAATTGTTTTTGACCATTTTGTGATTTTTGTCAAGGTCTGAGGAGAGGGAAGAAGTTTCTGCCTGTCTGTCAGATGAATGAGAGATGTCACGGCAGAGAGTGGAGTCATCAACAGAGAGATAAAGAGGATTCTCCAAAGAGTCAGTGTGATCGTTGATGAAGATTAGGAATAATATAGGGCCCACTACACTGCCTTTGGGTGCTCTAACCTTGACAGGGAGAGGAGATGAAAGGGTTCTGTTGAGAGCCACATATTGACTTCGAGAGCGGAGGAAGACAGTAATCAAACAGTGGAGTTGGCCTTTGATTCCATAGGCAGACAGTTTGGAGAGCAAGGCAGGATGCCAGACTGTTTCAAAAGCTCGAGATTTGTCCAGAGAGACTGCCCTGATCTTATATCTGATATTGAGGGCCTCCACCATTGTTGGGAGAGTAGAAGCAGCACGTCCAAGGGAGAGTGACCAGGTCTGAATCCGAATTGATGATCTGAGATGAGGCTGTTGGAGAAAAGGAATAATTTTATGTGAACTGTAATGATGGATTCCATGACCTTGCTGATGATTGGAAGTACAGTAAGCTCATTGGGCTGTAGTTAAGTGGATCCGTTTTTGTACCTTTTTTATGTTGTGCTGTGATGCTGGCTGATTTACAATTTCCCAGTTGGATATAGACGACTAGGCCTGAAGTGTTTAAAAAATAAAAAATTTTAACCGTGAATCTGCAAAGCGCGAATGTAGAAGCAGGTCACACTTTATGCTCCGCAAAAACGCGGGGTCCACAAATAGTGGGGTCCAAAGGGTATAGCACGATATCTCAAAAAGTTTTGGACGGATTCGGATGACACTTGGTGGACGAATTTGCTCGGTGACAATAACAAGCCGATTAAATTTTAGTTCAGGTCCGAATCCAGGTCTGGCCTATCAGTGGGACACAAAACATCAACTAATCACTCTGGCGCAGGTATGCGCTTTACCGAGTGCCCTTCTGGTTTTGAACTGTTTTTGTCATGTTGTCATGCACCCGGAAGAAGAAGAAGAAGAAGAAGAAGTCTGAATGCAAAGCAGACACAAACGGGCTTTGCATTTTCAAATGCTTTGTAGTTTGATTTGTATCTTCACCTCGGGTTATTACCTCGTTGTATCATTGTAACAGGGTGTTTGTTGGTTATTTGTTTGATGTGATTATTGGTGACACTTTTGCCAATGTGGATGCTATTCCATCGCTGCCTGCGCTCGTCACGTGACGGACAAAAGTACCATCGGTGTAAGTTGGCTGTTCTCCCAGTTTGTACCATTGATGCGTCTGTATTGGAGGCCTCTCAATTTGAGCACTCAATCCTGAGCCGACATATGATGCCCCATCACTGTTCCCCTTTCTGTCCCTGTTTTGTGCAGATTAGGTTCCTTCAAACGTACGCTGGCATGTCCACATGAGGAGAATGGTTGGGAATGAATCGGTTTATCTTATTTCAATTAAACTACCGTAGTCACTTACAGTAATGAATCTACGCAATCCTGTGGGAGTGATTCGTTTTGGGACTTAAAAAACACTTTCTCACTGAATCCACCCGTTTGTCGTTCCACCAGCAGGCCGCACAATAATCCGTTATCCGTGACTTGCCAGTCACACATGATAGACTTTTGAGAAACCATTTTGCCACTAATTTCAGGTAATGATCATCTATCAAATGCCTATTACACATGAGCCATTGAAAAGTGACAATTTAGAAATGTATTCGGAATGCTCAACGTATTTGTGTTGAGTTTACCTGTTTGGTGTTTCTACCTGAGCACATAGTTCGTGATCCTGAAATCCAAGGTTCATATATCATGGGCAGTGTTGATTTGTCCATTGCAAGCTCCACTTGAATGGTTCTCCTTGCTGCATCCCACCGCATTGGGGGCCTGGGATGCGAGGCTTCCTGCAGGCACTTTGAGGTTGTGGGGTTCATTGCCACATGCTAAGCTGACAGTGGGGGCTCCTCACCGTAGATCTGTCTCCTGGATGGGGAAGGGGGGGGGGGGTTTTCCTCACTACACGCTGGGCTGATATGAGGAGTGGTTCTTTGCTACAGATCGGTCTCCTGTTGGGGATTCCTCACCACATGGGGGCACTGGGAGCTGCTGGTGGGGGTCTCCTTATCAAGCTGTTTGTGAGGTGTGGGAGCTCCTCACCGAATGCTAGCCTATTGGTGGGGGGCTCACACAACAATCTTGGTGATGTGAGTGGTTTAGACGACTATAAGAGTTTTCTAATTGCCTTGCGCCTGCTGCCCTGTCTTATGCTTACTTTGCTTGCATTAGAGGGGAAGCATGGCTTTTATTTAGTGATGTTTTTTTGTGTATGTTCACGTTGCCTTGTTTATTTTACATCTCTAATGACTGCGTTCTTTGCCCCTTCACCACATCCATCCTTTCCTCCCTTCCCCACATCCATCCCTTCCTCCCTTCCCCACATCCATCCCTTCCTCCCTTCCCCACATCCATCCCTTCCTTTCTTCCCCACATCCATCCATCCCTTCCTCCCCCACATCCATCCATCCCTTCCTCCCCACATCATGCATCCTTCCTCCCCATCCATCATCTCCCATCCATCCCTCCCTTCCCACATCCATCCATCCCCCTTCACCACATCGATCCCTTTCCTTCCCACCTCCATCCTTCCTCTTCACAATCAATCCCTCCCACATCCATCCCCTTCCTCTCCTTCCCCACATCCATCCCTTCCTTTCTTCCCACTCCATCATCCTTCCCCCCATCCTCTCTCCTCCCACATCCATCCATCCCCCTTCACCACATCCATCCCCCTTCACCACATCCATCCCTTCCTCCCTTCTCCACATCCCTTCCTCCCTTACCACATCCCTTCCTTTCTTACCCCACATCCATCCATCCTTCCCTACATCCATCCTCCCTCCCTTCCCACATCATCTTCCCACCCATCCCTATCCCATTCCCATCCCTCTCCCTCACATCCATCCCTCCTTCCCCCACGTCCATCCATCCATACCATCCCTCCTTTCCTCACTCCCAATCGATCTCTCCTTCTCACCCTCATCGATCCCTCCTTTCCTCACCCCATCCATTCCTCCCTTCCCCACATCCATCCATCCCTCCCTTCTCCTCCCCTTCCTCCCCTTCCCACATCAATCCATCCTCTTTCACCCTATCCATCCCTCCTTTTCTCACCCCCATCAATCCTCCTTTCGTCATCCCATCCATCCCTCCTTCCCCACATACTATCCATCCCCTTTTCTCACCCCATCCATCCTCCTTTCCTCACCCCATCCATCCTCTTTCTCACCCCCATCCATCCTCCTTTCCTCACCCCATCCATCCTCTTCCCTCACCCCATCCATCCCCCTTTCCTAACCCCCATCCATCCCTCCTTTCCTCACCCTCATCCATCTCTCCCACAACAGTTGTACATCTTGTGGTGTGACAAGAACGTGTCATCTCTGGTGGGTATTTGTTTGTGTGCGTTTGAACCCCCTGGTTCGATAGAATGGTACATTCCAGGCATGGAGCAGGATAATTTGGTGCTTTTGCTGCAATGAAACCTTAAACTTGTTTATTATTCTCCTTGATGTATTAAAGCATTAAATTAATTGCACAATCTGTTCTATTCCTCAACGATGGTTATACAGTTCAGGATGTTTAAATGTTGTTTATTTTGACTTTGAGCCGAGTTGAAATGGTCATGTTTTAAGTGTTACTCTTGTGGTAAACAAGTATTACAAATCCTGAAGATGATTCTTGGAAACCGATATCACACAATGGGATGTGAAAAGCTCCTCTCAGGAATGTTTTATTTTATGCTTTTATTTCGTTATTCAAAGTAAATGCCTGCAGGTTAACGGCGGCGAGCTTTAATGTTATTGTGAATATAACGGGAAATTGTTTCTCGTAATGTTTGCATCACGCGGTGCTGCTCTTTACAAAGCCTTGCACATGTTATTTATTCAGGAAGCATCTCACATTTTGGGTTTTTATTGTGAAGTCATGACACTTAATTTTAATGTTCATTTGGAATGGGGGTGTGCCTTGTCGGCACTACACAGCTACCCATTCAGCACGCTGTAATGCACTACAGCAGTGTTTCACTTTGGCCTAATTGATTCTGCGAGGGCATCTTTGGGTGATCCAGATAAATGTGAACAGTCACTTGTGGGATCGGTTGTAATAGAGACGAAAGAGGAAGAATCATTGAAGGGGATGCTCTCTTATCGGAGAAGGGATGAGGTTCCGGTGAAAACAGGGCACGCCGCTGGGGCGTCCACGAGACCCTGGTGGTTTGATTTCTCCCGCCCGCCTGATGGGTTCCGTGTGTTGGTGAACAGATCAGCAGGCCGCGATATGGATCGCCGTTCCCGTTTCCTCTTGACACCATCCTGGCACGTCAAAAGCAAAGGGAGATCGTACGTAGGATGAAGGCCGTTGGTTGGGCTGAGAAAACGCGTGAACAGGTTGGATGAACGAACTTTTGAATTGTGGGAAAAGGCATCTGTGGAGATGTTGGTTGAATTGGATTGAATACATTTGATAATTTTAACAAGTTTTTATTTTTGATGATTGGTAATATTTGTGTATTTGTAGATGAACCCATGACACATTTGAAATGCCGTCTCCCATTTTGCCAAGTCTCTTCCTTGAGTCATTTACCTCCATTTTAGTTCCCTTTGCTCTAGCCCTCCAGCCCTTCCAGGATGTACACATTCTTCCAGTAACCCCCACCTGGTTAAACTTCAAAAATCCAGGCTCGATGCCAAACTCCACTCCTTTGTTCTTATTTTCTCCTGTTTGTGGAACCACCTTCAAGGTGCTGTTTATTCCCACTCCATTCCCACAAAGTGTCAAGCAAGTGGTGTGCCATCAACTCCTCCTCTCACCCCCCCCCACCCCCATCCATCCTCGTCATCTTTTCTACCCACTTATTCACACCGAACCCAACTCTCTTACTTACAGGTTGTTGTTTTCTTCCCTCTTCTCCTTCCTCTTTCACCTTGATTATTGAGTCAATGGCTCCACTACCCCACTGTCAGTTTGTTGCCTTTTTACCTTCCGTCAGCTCACTTTTCCATGAGCCTTGATCTTGGACATAAAAAAAGTTAAGATATCACCCCCTCCCCCCTCTTTACCATCTCCTTTGCTTCCATAATCAATTCATGGTTCATTAATGTTAATTGGGTGTATAAAATAATTGAACCTTTCATTTAGTCGTATGTTTCTTTGGTCATAGTGGGGAGACTGCTTCATAGTTTTACCAGAGATAATGTTTCATACTCGGCTGAAGGCAGCATTAACATGGATTTGGATTCTCAGCTTTTGGAAACCGAGGAGGAGAGAGAGAGATATGAAGGAGAAGGGATGCAGAGAGAGAGAGAGAGATATGAAGAGAGAGAGGATGCAGAGAGGAGAGGAGAGAGAGAGAGAGAGAGAGAGAGAGAGAGAGGGATGCAGAGAAGAAAGAGAGGGGGGGAGGGAGGGAGAGAGAGAGAGAGGTGAGAGAGAGATATATATATATAGAGGGAGAGAGGAGAGGAGGAGAGAGAGAGGGGAGAGAGAGACACGCAGACGCAGAGAGATCGAGATATTGAGAGAGATCGACTGATGTGATGTACACATGGTGTTGTCTACACTCTGTGGTTGACTCTTAAATGTTCTTGGAGCAACTTGTGATGTACATTTAAATGTTCCCCATGAAGCTCTCTCTACCCATGTTCCCCCTGCTGGAAAAAAACATAAAATAAATCTTGTGCTGTTGTTGGGTTACTAAGCTACTCTTTTCCCTCATAAATGTAAAACTGCTCTTTTGATTGGAATGAAACTTTGAGCTCAACCATTGCTTGGATTGTAATTTCATTAATGGATTATGAAATAATCATCTCACAATTTACTTCCTGAGATTGTTTTCCAATTTACCTTTGTGAAGAAACTCCGCCAGAATATGCAGAGAGATTGTGCTCAATGTGGTTATAAGTTAGCGATGTAATCTTCGTGGAGCTTTCACATTTGCTTGGTGCTTAGTCTTGTTGTTAGCTCTGCTACTGAAGGTGAGGAGGTTATGTTTTCACCCCTTTCTGTCTTTGTTTGTTTGTTTGTTTGTGTGCAGGATATCTCAAAAAGTTGTGGACAGATTCGGACGATACTTTGTGGACATGTTGGGTGTGGCAAGGGAGAATTGATTCAATATTAGTGAACATCCGATCCGGATTTGGCTTCGAGAAGTGTTTAAATTTTTTAAGTGATTCTTCGCCATTGAGAGATGGGTCTAAAAACGATGTGAGAAAGGTCTGAAAGGTAAATACTGTATAGCATGATATTTCAAACATGTAATGGGCCCGATATGTTCTCATGGATCAGGCATTACGTGGTGGAGGGATGCGCTCTACCGAGTGCCCTTCTAGTTTTTATGTGAGGAGGGTGGGATGGGTTTTGGGGGGTGGTGGGATGGGATAGGTTTTGTGGGTGGGGAGGTGTTATGGCTCTCATCAGAAATTAATTAGATTCACAGTTGACTATCTTCCTCTTAAGAGTCCTTTTCATTTGGTCGAAATGAAAATTCGGGGGGAACACTGTTTTTCATCTTTTACTGGCCCACCCGGCGTGTCAAACACAACAAAGACAGGTGTTTGTGATCCATTGTTTTTCAGGTCCATGACGAGGTTGATCAAAGCTGCCGGGCCTTGTCCAAAGGCTGGGGAACCACAAGTATTTTTTTGGAAGGTAAATTTGTATCCATCACCTCTTTCTCATTGCTTTTAGCACCCCAATTTCCCCACATTGCTTTCCGAGCCTTTGCCAGCCATGTTTAAGTGGTGTTCTCAAAGCAATGTGTGTATTAGTCGCTGTAGTGAGGCGCCGAGAGAACGCCGGGGTAGAGAAGGCGTGGTGTGTGCAGCACGTCGGAATGGTTTGTGCACAGTCCTTGCTATCAGTTGCCCCGGGCAAGTTAGAATTGCAATTTGTTGGAGTAGACTTTGTGTGTTTTCTGCTTTCATTATAGTGGTAGCTGCAGGGGATTGAGAGAAAGGAAAGGTATTATGTCATAAATCGGCAGAAATGCTGCTCCGCTGAGGGTTTTCATCCACCCCCATTTTTGAACTGGATACACGTACGAGTGCTGTGTGAATTAATAAAAAAAATTCCTTCTGAGCGACGGTCGAGTTTGTTTGGTCTGCTGCGGGACATTTGCCACGGTTGGTGAGGTGAACGCACAGTCGTGTTTCTCTCGCCGGTACTTATCTCGGATGACCGTGCCCATCGATCGGCATAAATTTCCACGACGAAACAGGCCGGCCGACATGCGCTCATTCGGCTTGCGCTCGCGGTGCTTGGAAGTTGTCTCTTTCTGGAATTTTTGACTTGAGCCGGCACGAAGGAGACGTAGATTGTACCCGCAACTGCACTCCGCTTTTGCATGGCCGTTGGGCTTGTGCACTCGGGGTCAGTTGGAGCTCGAGACAATTCTGTTTCTGCAAGCAGCATGGAAGCACTTCTGGGGGTGCTTGTTTGTTTGCTCACGTGCACAACGATGTGCATCGAGAGCTTCCTTGCCTTGCAACAGCAGCAGCAGCTGCAATGCTGTGGCAATAACATTTTCTTATCCATTGATTGTGCGTTGCTCAACTTCAGCTGGCAGCCTCTTGATTAAGACCTCTTGAGCACACCACAGGGAACCACACGGCTGACGATTTCCCCTTTTTTTAGAGTAACCGTTTTGATCCAACACTGATACAATGAAAACCCACCCAATATCGCTACGATATTTCTGCATTAACTACTCACTCCCATCCCCCCCCCCACCCCATTCCTTACCCACTGCCCCTTTCATCTAACTCTTTACTCATACCTTTCACTTTCAACCTCGTACTCACCCCGAAACTCCTTCCCTTACCCCTCCTTTCCTTATGTGCAGCCCAACCGAACTCGACGCTCTCGTTTTTGGCCACCTGTACTCGCTGCTTACCACGGACATACCTGGATATTCGATTCCCGAGATAATCCGTAACTATCCAAACCTCACCAACTTCTGCAAAAACATTGACACTCATTTCTTTTTACAGAGCAAACACATCGAAGGTTTGATGAGTTTTGTGCAGAAATACCTGTGTATTGTTGATTATCTTTGCACAGTAAACTTTTCATCCCTGTGTGGGCTTGTATTGTGTGCATATCATCCTGAAAACAAATAAAGACAACATGGAATGCCCTGTGCTGGATTGTCTGATCTTTGCAAGGCTGGGGGGGGGGGGGGGGGGTTGGTGTTGGGAGGATTACTGGCTCCATTCGAAATAATCCACACGCACTCGGAGTGTTCACATTGAATGACTTGCTCTTCAATGCCAATATGAGGTATTTGTTAATTTGATACAAGTGGATATACCCACCAAAGACTGGTGATGGGATGCCTGGCATCTTTATATGAGGGTCATGGAACAACAACAACAACAAACACAACAATCCCGAGACTAACAATAAATGGAGATGATGAACATCTCATGACGGTTGGGCAACGTCTCAAAATCCAAGGTTTTTGTGAACGATGGCCAACCGGCACATTCGTATAAACACCAAGTAACAAACTGGCACATGATTGGCTCTTCTATACTCGCTCTCTTTTCTATTTTTCCATTTACGTAGACAGCTCACGAACATTCCTGACAACCTCCATCGAGGAAACTACTCATAAATACGAGACTGCTCTCTATCCCAACACTTCAAATAAAGGGCCGCCCAACATAGAGGGGTTAAAACCCGTCGGTACGTAAAGTTGTTGTTTTTTTGTTGTTGTTGTTTTGTGCACCATGAACTTTTCTACACCATGACTTGGTTCCTCCGAAGAACACAAGGGTAGTACAGCCATGAACACGAGATTTTTTGAATGTGCCTTCTTCTATAGTTTGCATTTTCCACAAGCCATGGAATGTTCCTTCTTTTTCTATTGTTTGCCACACGGCCCATACCATATAAAAGGGGCCTTTTCTATGCCCCTGGCATTTTCCCCAATAATTGTAATCTACTCCATCTGTCCGTCCATCCATCATGCTATCTCCTCCTCAATGGTTGGCAGAAATACACGAAACTTGGTAGTTGTGATCACCACATGTCAAGAAGGTGCGAGACCAGCATCAATTTGGCCCGCCTCCTGTGACGGGGTCAAAAGGTCAAATACCAAAAAATGCAATAATGGGCACATTTGAAAACATTTTTAAAATGAAACTTTGTTTATGAAATCAACATTGATGAGCACATTAAATATATGTATATATGAGGCGCCGCGAGGAGGAGTGATGTAAAGGACACATCGGCCATTTTGGAGTTGATGCCATATAGCACTATTTTAACCCTCCCTATCATCACGAGCCTATCATCATCATATCATTAAAAAATGTCGCTTACATCACTCCTCGCGGGGCTCATATATGCACATATATGGTTTTTGTTCAATTTGATTCCCGGTTCATGCACCAGGAGGTTGGGACTTGGGGTCACAAGTCAAAATTGAGAAAAAAGCAATGTAACTCAAACTTTTGATATTGGGTCATTCCTGGTGGAACTTTATTCCATCTTTCAACTTTCCGTCAGGTAGGACGAGTGGGGAATTGCGATGGTGCATCATCGACGACTCCACATTTATTTCATTTTTGTTTTTTCCGCCAATGTCCGAGCTGTATCTCATTGACATTGACCTAATTTTAAGGTCATGACCTAATTATAGCCATTTTAACATGTTTCACCATGACTCGACGATGTTTTGGCTGATCGAACTAAATTGCTCTCTCCAGATAGCCTGGAGGAAGGTGCATCTATGGTTAATTTACATCGTACCCCTCCGGGTTAAAGGTCAAAGTGAAATGGCAGTCTGAAGAAAAAAAAAAAAGGAACGTGTATTTTTTTTTGTCATCGCTCAGCTTTGCCGATGCAGAATCTCAGACCGCTTGGCCTTCCATGGTGTTTTTGCATCGTGATAGCATACCTCCTTTGAACTTGTGCACCTGATCTTTGATCCGTGTCCTTGACCTTACTGTTTTGAATTGTGACGAATTAACAAAAAAACACTTTTTTGATTTTAAGTTGAACAATTTTCCTCCGATTTTCATTGATGTTGAGTTTTCTGGATAGATTGTAGATGGAGACACATTTAATTAATTTACACTCTATCCCTAAATGTTGAAGATCAATGTCATAAGGCAGTCCGAAAAAAATATGGCCATCATTGGAGGGAGGCTTACCCTTGGTGATCACTTTGTGATCGCAGATATGTAGTTTACTTGGTGATGTTGAACATGCGTCGTCATCGTCGTCGTCGTCGTTTTACGCCGTTTGCAGGACAATGATATTAGGAGACGTCAGTGCACTTTTGGGAAATCATCCAGAAACAATCTTTCCGTTTATAGCACGGCCCATCTATTAATTACATACGCCCTCGGTGTGGATGGGTTTTTATTTCATGGCCACTGTTGAAAACAATTTCATTCAAAGTTCTGCGTATCTTCCGCATCGTCTGCCCCCCACCCCCCCCCCCCCCAACCCTCCTCCACAACCATGGACACCATGAATCTCAACAGGAGTTTTGTCTGCAATTAATTTCTAACCTCGTTTTTCACACAAAACCGGTCTACCAGTTTTATCCCAACCACACTGCCGTGAGTGTGGCCTTCCTTTCATGGTATTATTTATGGCCTAATCTACACGGGTTCATAAATACAAAAGGATGCTTAATTTGCCTGACATATGGCAGTTGGACAAGATAAAGTGGTGAAGGACATAAACTCAATGTATTGTCAGCAGCGTGTGGTAATTGAGCCGGGGTCTTGTGAATCCGTTCAAAGACCCCACCCGGGATCCCACAAGAGGGTCTCATCTGATGCACCGCAGACATCCGGAGGTTTCCATGTACCATCTGTGATGCGAAAACTGGTGGGTGGGAAGGTCATCCCAAATGACCGCCCGGTTTTTTGGTGTTGAACACACCGGGACTCAACCATCCCGAAATCCTTTGGGCGCAAGTGTGTGTTGCTTGTTTTCACCATTTAAGCGACACCAACAGGGATCTTGGTTGCGCTACCACAGAGGACTCTTCTCACTAAACATTGAGTTACCAAAGCCAGAGCAAGCACATTGATTGTTTGTGCTGCTGGATTCTGACCCTTGAGGTAATGAGGACCTTCGTCAAGAAGAGGAGACAGTCGGCAGCAGGGCCGAAATTGTATGGACCATTAGCAAGGAGATGAGTGGACCACTGCGTTGGTCCGGGCAGCTGCAAACACTGGCTCGTTCTGATAGCTTCCTCGGGAAGGACATTTTCACAGTGGGGAGGTTTTACACTCGGTCGCGTTTGTTTGAGCGAAAGTTCAGTTTTCATCACGAGCGCCCAAATTAATAAAACAAAGTACTTACATTACATGTCTCCGAGAGGCGTCCAGACGACCGACACGGGGAACTTCGCAAGCCGTTATTTGGGAAGCCATCGCCTCAAGCCCGGTGCCTGTGATGTGCATCACGTGACACGAGCCTCGTCTCACGCTTTGACCTTCAAACAAACCGCGGGATGTCTGTGCCGGCGCCGGACTCGGCGGCTCTTCGCCGCCCATACGAAATGAATTGACCGGTTGCTGCGACACCGCAAATGAGTCCTTTTGTTTGCTTCCTCCTAATAGTGGCACCAGGAGCCCTTGTGAGGACTCACACCATTCATCTTGCACAAAGCGGGGGCCAAACTTTACCTTCCAGGCATGAACCTTGCTCTGGGAATTACCGCACACCTCTATGCTTGCACATCCTCCATAACCACAGACCCTAGACACTTGCACATCCGCCATAACCACACACACCTCGACACTTGCACATCCGCCAAAACCACACACACTCGACACTTGCACATCCTCCATAACCACACACACTCTACACTTGCACATCTTCCATAACCACACACATCTCTACACTTGCACATCTTCCATAACCACACACACCTCTATTACTTGCACATGTTCCATAACCACACACCTCCACACTTGCAAATCCTCCATAACCACACACCTCAATGTTTTCACATCCTTCATAACCACACACTCTACACTTGCACATCCTCCATAACCACACACCTCCACACTTGCACATCATACATAACCACACATCTCCACACTTGCACATCCTACATAACCACACACCTCAATGCTTTCACATCCTTCATAACCACACACCTCCACACTTGCACACCCTCCATAACCACACACCTTCCACATCCTACATAACCACACATCTCTCACCTTGCACATCCTCCATGAGGACACATACTACGTTTGCACATCCTCCATGATGACACGCACCTACACTTGCACATCCTCCATGAGACACATACATTCATTTGCACATCCTCCATAAGGGGACACACACACCTTACGTGTTGCACATCCTCCTATTGAGGACACACACCTATGTTTGCACATCCTCCATGAGGACCTGCACCTACGCTTGCACATACTCTATGAGATACGCACCATCTCTCTTCTTTT
>CM068956.1:145271303-145282526 GCA_035128595.1 Eptatretus atami | reverse complement strand
CTTCTTTTCTATAGTTTGGCATTTTCCACAAGCCATGGAATGTCCCTTCTTTTTTCTATTGTTTGCCACACGGCCCATACCATATAAAGGGGCCTTTTCTATGCCCCTGGCATTTTCCCCAATAATTGTAATCTACTCCATCTGTCCGTCCATCCATCATGCTATCTCCTCCTCAATGGTTGGGCAGAAATACACGAAACTTGGTAGTTGTGATCACCACATGTCAAGAAGGTGCGAGACCAGCATCAATTTGGCCCCGCCTCCTGTGACGGGGTCAAAAGGTCAAATACCAAAAAATGCAATAATGGGCACATTTGAAAACATTTTTAAAATGAAACTTTGTTTATGAAATCAACATTGATGAGCACATTAATATATGTATATATGAGGCGCCGCGAGGAGGAGTGATGTAAGGGACACATCGGCCATTTTGGAGTGTGATGCCATATAGCACTATTTTAACCTTACCCTATCATCATCATATCATTAAAAAATGTCGCTTACATCACTCCTCGCGGGGCCTCATATATGCACATATATGGTTTTTGTTCAATTTGATTCCCGGTTCATGCACCAGGAGGTTGGGACTTGGGGTCACAAGTCAAAATGAGAAAAAAGCAATGTAACTCAAACTTTGATATTGGGTCATTCCTGGTGGAACTTTATTCCATCTTTCAACTTTCCGTCAGGTAGGACGAGTGGGGAATTGCGATGGTGCATCATCGACGACTCCACATTTATTTCATTTTGTTTTTTTCCGCCAATGTCCGAGCTGTATCTCATTGACATTGACCTAATTTTAAGGTCATGACCTAATTATAGCCATTTTAACATGTTTCACCATGACTCGACGATGTTTTGGCTGATCGAGAACTAAATTGCTCTCTCCAGATAGCCTGGAGGAAGGTGCATCTATGGTTAATTTACATCGTACCCCTCCGGGTTAAAGGTCAAAGTGAAATGGCAGTCTGAAGAAAAAAAAAAAAGGAACGTGTATTTTTTTTTTTTGTCATCGCTCAGCTTTGCCGATGCAGAATCTCAGACCGCTTGGCCTTCCATGGTGTTTTTGCATCGTGATAGCATACCTCCTTTGAACTTGTGCACCTGATCTTTGATCCGTGTCCTTGACCTACTGTTTTTGAATTGTGACCGAATTAACAAAAAACACTTTTTTGATTTTAAGTTGAACAATTTTCCTCCGATTTTCATGATGTTGAGTTTTCTGGATAGATTGTAGATGGAGACACATTTAATTAATTTACACTCTATCCCTAAATGTTGAAGATCAATGTCATAAGGCAGTCCGAAAAAAATATGGCCATCATTGGAGGGGAGGCTTACCCTTGGTGATCACTTTGTGATCGCAGATATGTAGTTTACTTGGTGATGTTGAACATGCGTCGTCATCGTCGTCGTCGTCGTTTTACGGCCGTTTGCAGGACAATGATATTAGGAGACGTCAGTGCACTTTTGGAAATCATCCAGAAACAATCTTTCCGTTTATAGGCACGGCCCATCTATTAATTACATACGCACCTCGGTGTGGATGGGTTTTTATTCATGGCCACTGTTGAAAACAATTTCATTCAAAGTTCTGCGTATCTTCCGCATCGTCTGCCCCCCCCCCCCCCCCCCCCCCCCCCCCCCCCCCCCAACCCTCCTCCACAACCATGGACACCATGAATCTCAACAGGAGTTTGTCTGCAATTAATTTCTAACCTCGTTTTTCACACAAAACCGGTTACCAGTTTTATCCCAACCACACTGCCGTGAGTGTGGCCTCCTTTCATGGTATTATTTATGGCCTAATCTACACGGGTTCATAAAATACAAAAAGGATGCTTAATTTGCCTGACATATGGCAGTTGGACAAGATAAAGTGGTGAAGGACATAAACTCAATGTATTGTCAGCAGCGTGTGGTAATTGAGCCGGGGTCTTGTGAATCCGTCAAAGACCCCACCCCGGGATCCCACAAGAGGGTCTCATCTGATGCACCGCAGACATCCGGGAGGTTTCCATGTACCATCTGTGATGCGAAAACTGGTGGGAAAGGGTCATCCCAAATGACCGCCCGGTTTTTGGTGTTGAACACACCGGGACTCAACCATCCCGAATTCCTTTGGGCGCAAGTGTGTGTTGCTTGTTTTCACCATTTAAGCGACACCACACAGGGATCTTGGTTGCGCTACCACAGAGGACTCTTCTCACCTAAACATTGAGTTACCAAAGCCAGAGCAAGCACATTGATTGTTTGTGCTGCGTGGATTCTGACCCTTGAGGTAATGAGGACCTTCGTCAAGAAGAGGAGACAGTCGGCAGCAGGGCGAAATTGTATGGACCATTAGCAAGGAGATGAGTGGACCACTGCGTTGGTCCGGGCAGCTGCAAACACTGGCTCGTTCTGATAGCTTCCTCGGGAAGGACATTTGCACAGTGGGGAGGTTTTACACTCGGTCGCGTTTGTTTGAGCGAAAGTTCAGTTTTCATCACGAGCGCCCAAATTAATAACAAAAGTACTTACATTACAATGTCTCCGAGAGGCGTCCAGACGACCGACACGGGGAACTTCGCAGCCGTTATTTGGGAAGCCATCGCCTCAAGCCCGGTGCCTGTGATGTGCATCACGTGACACGAGGCCTCGTCTCACGCTTTGACCTTCAAACAAACCGCGGGAGTGTCTGTGCCGGCGCCGGACTCGGCGGCTCTTCGCCGCCCCATACTAAATGAGTGACCGGTGCTGCGACACCGCAAATGAGTCCTTTTGTTTGCTTCCTCCTAATAGTGGCACCAGGGAGCCCTTGTGAGGACTCACACCATTCATCTTGCACAAAGCGGGGGCCAAACTTTACCTTCCAGGCATGAACCTTGCTCTGGGAATTACCGCACACCTCTATGCTTGCACATCCTCCATAACCACAGACTCCTAGACACTTGCACATCCGCCATAACCACACACACCTCGACACTTGCACATCCGCCAAAACCACACACACCTCGACACTTGCACATCCTCCATAACCACACACACCTCTACACTTGCACATCTTCCATAACCACACACATCTCTACACTTGCACATCTTCCATAACCACACACACCTCTATACTTGCACATGTTCCATAACCACACACCTCCACACTTGCACATCCTCCATAACCACACACCTCAATGTTTTCACATCCTTCATAACCACACACCTCTACACTTGCACATCCTCCATAACCACACACCTCCACACTTGCACATCATACATAACCACACATCTCCACACTTGCACATCCTACATAACCACACACCTCAATGCTTTCACATCCTTCATAACCACACACCTCCACACTTGCACACCCTCCATAACCACACACCTCCACATCCTACATAACCACACATCTCTCACCTTGCACATCCTCCATGAGGACACATACCTACGTTTGCACATCCTCCATGATGACACGCACCTACACTTGCACATCCTCCATGAGGACACATACATTCATTTGCACATCCTCCATAAGGACACACACCTACGTTTGCACATCCTCCATGAGGACACACACCTATGTTTGCACATCCTCCATGAGGACCTGCACCTACGCTTGCACATACTCTATGAGGATACGCACCTACGTCTGCACATACTCCATGAGGATATGCACGTACGTTTGCACATCCACCATGAGGACATGCACCTATGCTTGCACATCCTCCATGAGGACCTGCACCTACGCTTGCACATACTCTATGAGGACACGCACCTATGTTTGCACATGCTCCATGAGGATGCCTACCTACGCTTACACAATGCCCATAAGGACACAATCTACCCTTACACATCGTCCACAGCCACACATCTCTGTACTTTTTTTCTCTTTTTCGTACACAGAGTCGAGGCTCGTGCAAGAGGTGTAGAACTCTTGGTTGGTTCAATCTGGGGAGGGGGTGTGTGGGTAAGGTTGGTTCATTCTGGGGAGTGGGAGCGTGGGTAATGTGCGTTCAATCCAAGATGTATAATGTGAGGTGGTGGGCATGCCTATTTATTTCTTTTTTCTCTAATTTGTGCATGACCTCATGTAATTCTGACATGGAACGTAACAGCTCTCACACAATTATTCATTGTGTTTCGTCAACGTGATTTTCACATATAACATGATCCTTTTCACACTTTTATTTGTTACTTTGATCTAAGGATTCTAAGGATTCTAAGGCTCATGGATGAGCTTGTACATGTATCATTGCAAGGACATTTGTACACAACGGACAAACACATGGCTGGTGGGATTTGAACTTGGGTTCCCTGCAACACGAGGCAGTGTTTCAGATTTGTAACATAAATTTTAATTTCTTTGCCAAAAAGGACCCCAATAATGAGGAACACACATGAGGCTCCACAACCGATTAAGGACCCTCGTGGCAAGGCATTGTTATTTCCAAAATGGACTTTACACCGAATCCCAAAAAATTCCATACCTTTACACCAGACATCAGATCGAGAGCAGGGTGCAGTGTACTTGACTTTGACTTGTCCAGTGTAGGTTTGATTTTCATCAGCAGAGGATAAATCCCAGTGATCTCAGTACACATCTCGGTATACTGCAATAGTTGGGGTTTATCTATTCGTTGATGAGCTCCTATCCACCTATAAGGCCTTCATCCGTAGCTTGATGGAGTACTGCTCTCCCCTCTGGGCTGGCTCCCCTGCCTCACATTTTGCTCGCCTTGATGTCGTGGAAACCAAGGCCTTCAAGATGATTGGAATCTCCTGTGATGATGCTGAATGTGGGTCCATCACTTCTCCATCGCAGACAGGTTGGTGTCTTTTGCCGCCTCCTTTCTGGCCTTGCACCCTCTGCTCTTTCTGTGCTTTAAACTTATGAAGTTCTTCTTGATTGTGGAAAAAATTAATGATATTTTTAAAGTTTCCTTTATTTGTATTTCTTTTAGTGATTTTTGTTCTTGAATTACTTGTTTCCAGGAAATGGTAAACTGTTGAGATGAGTAGTGGGGGCTCAATGTGAAACCTGGCTGTAAATTACAACTTTTACTGCGACATGGTGGGGCGATTTTACAACCACTAACTTTTCCGAATTTTCCATTAACGTTTGTACTAACTGTACTTTATGCTTAACACTGAAACTTTATTTCATTTTCTTTCCGTTTATTCTACACGTGTGGAGCTCATGGGGGAGCATAGGCTCTGCTTGGAGGAATCGGATGTTATGAATGGGATCTGGGCCAAGCTGCTTCCGCGCCCATCCATTGATGGATCATGAGTGTCGGGCCTTCAAAAGGTCCCCACAAAGTGCAGGTGCAAAAGCTGTCACCTCTTCCTGTTCACACCACGATGGCACTGAGGCTCATTTCCTCTCCTTTATGCACATCGTCTGTCATTTACAGCTTTTGATCTTTATGTTCAGGCAGACACACGGAGCATCACAATATTGTAGACGATTCGAACTATTTCGCTCCATCGCCTTTTTCCAGCATTGTTTTGTACTGTCACGTGCTCAGTTGAACCTCATTTCCTCGTGTCATTGACCCCACAGTCTCAACTAAATGAGTCCCGCATGTATTTCTGTTTCTCTGTCATGCTGGGCTGACTACAGTGGGATTCGAAAGACCCGAGAAGCCACCGGTAGGCCCCAAAACCTGGCCAATCCAATATGTAGATAAAACGACATCGTTATAGAAGTGTTTGTTATTGGACATCCACTGTTATACCCTGGAAACTCCACCAACTCTGTAAGGAGTGAGGTCACTGTCCTTTTAGTCGGTTAGGGCAGGAATTTGTACTTTGTTCAGGGTGCCGTCGATGGCTCGCTTTCTCTTCATGAAGGACACTGTGGGATCTTTAACGTCCACTAACTACTGCGACTGGCAGACGGATCTTCTGGATTAATGTTATAATTTGAAGGACAATGGGTGATGTAACACCCTGCCCGCTTAGCAACCACTTGACAGTCGTTCGAGTTGGGAATCAAACCCAGGCAGCTAACAGGCAAGTGAGCTACCTTTGCACGATCTTGTCAGAGCTTCAGTTTAACTGTATAAAATGGCATTATTGAGCCTCGCCCTATAGGATAGGGGGAGGCTTATGCTTGTTGTAGGGTTTGTTTCTACAATTAGTGCCCCCAATTTGTAATGGTACGCCAGAGTTTCTGAGACCTGTAGGAGTACTAAATCACCATTTAGGTTTTCCCGTTCATTTTTTGTTCTTCCTTTTCTTTTCTGTCAATGTCCGAGCTGTATCTCAAATCTGGCTGGGACTTTCGGAATGAAATTTTGTATCAATAATGCGAATAAAAAGCATGCACAGTTCGCCTAATTTATTTTGACTTTGACCTAATTTTAAGGTCATGACCCAATTATGGACATTTTAACATTTTTCACTGTAACTCGACTAAGGTTCGTCTGATTGGAACAAAATTGCCCAATATATAAACAGCCGCGAGTAAGGTGCATTTCGTCAATTTACATCATATCACTCCGAGTTAAAGGTCAAGGCCAAATGGTGGTCTAAAAAGAAGAAAAAAAATGTACACTTGCACTGAAGATATTCTTGCATCATAATAGTACACCTGAAGTTGTGCACCTTATATTTGATTCTTGTTCTTGACAATTTTTTGGGGGATTGTGACCTAATTAACAGAAAACACTTTTTTGATCATAACTTGAATAATTTTCACTGTTGAGTTTTATGGATAGATTAAAGACGAGGATGAATTTTCTTAATTTACACTCTTTCCATAAATGTTGAAGGTCAAGGTCATACATATGGCCGAAAAAATTTGGCCATCATTGGATCGTGGGTGCTAGTGGAGGCTTCCCCTTTGTGATCACTTTGAGATTGCAGATATCGAGTTATATATGGTTATATGAACACATGTGTGCACAGACAGACTAGTATTGCAAATGTATATCCAAGATGTCTTTATTATTTTGGATTAGTATTATAAATATACACTCAGTGTACAAAACATTAGGAACACCTGCTCTTTCCATGAAATAGACTGATCAGGTGAATCCTTGAAAAAGCTATGATCCCTTATTGATTGCACCTGTTAAATCCACTTCAATCAGTATAGATGAAGGTGAGGAGACAGGTTAAAGAAGGATTTTAAAGCTTTTAAACAATTGTGCGTGTCATTCAGAGGCTGAATGGCAAGACAAAAGATTTAAGCGCCTTTGAACGGTATGGTAGTAGGTGCTAGGCGCACCGGTTTGAGTGTGTCGAGAACTGCAACGCTGCCGGATTTTTCACGCGCAACAGTTTCCCATGTGTGTCAAGAATGGTCCACCACCCAAAGGACATCCAGCCAACGGCAGGCCAGTGGTCGAAAATGGCTCATTGATGAAAGAGACCAAGGGAGGCTGATATGAAATGTGCAGAGCAACAGATGGATTACAGTTAGTTAACTGTCAGTCCAGTACAATATTGGGGCCGAAAGACCCACAAAATAATGCACAATTTGTCGTGCCTTGACACAAATGGGGTATGGCAGCTGACGACCATACAGAGTTCCACTTCTTTCAGCTAAAAACAAGAGGCTGTGGTTGCAGTGGGCTAAGGAACAAAAACACTGGACACTGGCTGATTGGAAATAACATTGCCTGGTCTGATGAATCCCTGTTCCTGCTGATTCACGTTGATGGGAGAACTAGGGTATAGAGAAAACTACATGAGTACATGCATCCATCATGCCGTGTGTCAACATTGCAGGCTGGTGGTGGTGGTGTGATTGTGTGTGGTGTGTTTTCATGGAACACATTGGGCCCCTTGTGAAAAGAGCAACATTTGAATGCCACAGGATATCTGAACATCATCGCCAATCAGGTGCATCAATTCATGGCAGCAGTGTATCCATCTGCGAATGGCTTTCTTCAGCAGGATAATGCCTGTGCCACAAGGCTAGGATTGTCCAGGAATGATTCCATGAACATGACAGTGAATTCAGCTTTCTGCAGTGGCCTGCCCAATCACCAGATCTCAATCCAATGGAGCATCTGTGGGATGAGATGGAACGAGCTATTCAGAGTAGAGATCCACCACCAGCCAACTTGACACAACTGTGGGAAGCATTGGAGTCAACATGGGCCAACATCTCTGTGGAACGCTTTCAACACCTTATGGAGTCCATGCCACGACAAACTGAGGCTGTTCTGAGGGCAAAAGGGGGTGCAACTCAATATTAGGAAGGTGTTCCGAATTTTTTGTACACTGAGTGGATATATCCAAGATGTCCTCATTATTTTGGATTTGTAAATATTATAAATGTATCACCAAGATATCATTATTTTGGATGAGCAAGTATAGTAAATATATATATATATATATGTGTGTATGTGTATGTAGTTAATATAATATATATATATATATATATATATATATATATATATATATATATATGCGATGTGTGTTCAAAAAGTATCCAACCTTAATTTTTCGTGCGTAAATAAATGAAGCGAGGGAGCGTGGTTTGGTGTACGTATGTAGGCGATCCTAATTCGTATGCGTGAATATTTTCCCACCTGCAGAAGATGTCAGTCGCCGACAGACCGCCGATGGGTGAGGAAGTGTAAGTGAGTGCCGTCGATTTTCGTTTTTGACAAAATGACGGAAAAACTTGAACAACGCTACTGCATCAAATTTTGTGTAAGGCTTGGCGATTCCTAAGTGGAAACGATCCGCAAGATTCAACAGGCCTTTGGGAACGAAGCAATGGGCACACACAGATAAAGAAGTGTTCAACCGCTTCAAAGATGGTCGCACATCAGTGGAAACTGGAGCACGTTCTGGTAGGCCCTCAACATCCCGAAATGAGATCGTCATTGACCAAGTGAGGACCCTGCTGATGCAGGATCGTCGAATCACGATCAGAGAACTTGCAGACGAGGCGGGCATCAGCATTGGGATCCGTTCATTCCATTGTGACTGAGGATTTGGGCTTAAGGAGAATCTCAGCGAAGTTCGTGCCAAAGCTGCTAACGATCGAGCAGAAGCAACTCCGTTTGGAGATCGCACAGGACATGCTGGAGACTGTGAACAGCGATCCCAACTTCTCCAACACAGTGATCACTGGCGATGAGACCACAGTGATCCTCATTTTGTCAAAACGAAAATCCGACGGCGCTCATTACACTTCCTCACTCATCGGCGTCTGTCGGCGACTGACAGCTTCTGCAGGTGGGAAAATATTCACGCATACGAATTAGGATCGCCTACATACGTGCACCAAAACACGCCTCCCTAGCTTCATTTTTTACGCACGAAAAATTAAGGTTGGATACTTTTTGAACACACCTCGTATATGTATGTCTGTATGTATGTATGTATATATATATATATTATATATATATATATATATATATATATATATGTGTGTGTATGTGTATGTATGTATATATGTGTATGTATGTAATATTGGGTGTCGCTAGACTACCGTTATTCTCAGGTTTTCCGTCTGTCTGTATGTATGTAATGGACAGCTCTGGAGGCCGAGAGGAGTCAACCGATTTTGATGAAACTTGATTGGTAGGTTCAGACCAGGATCTAGTTGTATGCTTTTGAGCACCGTTGCTATGGACGCCACCGTTGCCTAGCAACGGACTTTGAAATTTTTGAAAAAATCCGAAAATATTTATATATTATATATATTTTTTGAAAATCAAAAATCGGCTTCCACGCTTTTATGCGCACTATAATCAACCTCTTTGTCAAAAAATTTCAGCCTGATCCGTCAAAAACTGTATGACTAGTATGCAATTATATAGCGACACCCATGTCGCCTACCAACTTGTATGTATATATGTGTATGTATGTATATATATATGTATAAATATATATATGTATTAATTTACTATATGTATATATATGTATGAATATATATATATGTATAATATATGTATGAATATATATATATATATATATAGTATGTATTTATATATATATATTATATATATCTATGTGTATATATATATATATATATTATGTATATATATGACGTATATATATCTATGTATATATATATATATTATGTGTATATGTATATGTATTTATATATATGTATATGTAGTTGTGGAAATCGTGTAGTTTAATTAGGTAAATTGGTTATAGACAAATAGACCCTACGCTACGCGGTTGAAATATTGGCGGCCACGGTCGGTTCTGCGTCACGGAATTATCCGGAGCGACGGCCTACAATTCCCGGGAGTCTTTTGCAGACGATGTAGTTTTTCCCACCTCGTGGTCGTTCTCGCCACCGACCCCCGGCCTGCAACAATACATTATAAATGGTTTATTGACATTACGCTACAACACATGATATGTTCAATGACATTACATGACATGTTCAATGTGTTGTTCCTCATATGTATGCTGAAGGTTCAGGTTTATCCAGTGAAAATCAGACACGAATCATCTGAGGCAACGCATCACAGATGCTTGTGCAGGGATTGATGGAAATGCTACATTAATGCACCACGTTCAATGCAATTTTGTACAACGTCTTGAACTGTGTGTGCATTTCTTATGAGGGACAACACATTGAACATATCATGTGTTGTAATGTAATGTCAATAAACCATTTATAATGTATATTCACCAATGTTTTCAGAATTTATGGCCACCCTGTCTATCCAAGATATTTTTGGATTAGGAAGTATTGTAAATGTAATATATGTATGAAAATATACACAGCCATGACAGAAGTAAATAGACACCATGATTTTAAAATAATTTATTTATGGAACATTTGAAGTACATTTGATCCATTTTAATACAATCACGAGTATTTTGTGAACTTGCCAGATTTCAATGCTTTTACTCTGTCAGGCAGAGAACTAACAAGTTCCGAAATTTTCTCGTGGGTTTTCTGCCCAGGCTTCCCACAAAAGGTTTATCAATGTTGCCCGTGATGTTGGTTTCCTGGACTTTTTCCGCACAGCTCGATCCAATATGGCCCAGAGTTGTTCAATGGGATTCATGTCAGTGGACTGACTTGGCCATGGAAGTCGCTTAATCCCATTTCTGTCCTTCCATTCTTTGGTCTTTTTTGGAGTGTGGCATGAAGCTCCATCTTCCATGAACAAAGTGTTGTTTTTGACCATCTGACCCGTGGAGACGTCCATCCTCAAGGATAGAAATGTATATCGAAGAGTTGATGTTGCCAACACACTCCACAAGCTCTGATCAACCAGCGCTCCAGATTGCTCCCCACACCATCACTGA
>CM068956.1:145257302-145268954 GCA_035128595.1 Eptatretus atami | reverse complement strand
ATGGAAAGAACAGAGGGTGCAGGACCAGAAATAAGGAGGTAGAAAACAGAGCAGCCACCAACCTCTCTGTGATGGTAATATGATAACCCCATCGACTCAGCTTCATCACAGAACATTCCAATAATATTGAAGGCCTTGGTTTTTATAGCATCAAGCTGAGCAAAGTGTGACATAGGGGAGCCAGCTGAGAGGGGAGAGCAGTACTCCATCAAGTGAATGAAGTCCTTTTAGGTGGATTGGAGTTCAGGTGTGCCAAGAAAGGACTTTGTATGATGCAGGAAGCCCAGTCAGTTACTGGCTTTAGAGGCCAACTTTGAAATGTGGTTTGTCCAAGAAAGAGGTGGGGCTTTGACCTTTGCTCCTGCCAATCATGTCCGAAGAGGGCGGGGGCTCGGGCCCCGCCCCCCTCTTGGGGGGCTGTAAAAGAGGTGTGAATGTGTTCAATCAGCTCGTAGGTGCGTAGGCTTTGTGTGGGCTTTTTGGAGCATCGAGTGCAGTGAAGGCTTTTTGACCGAGGAACAGAGCGGAACAGAACGAGAGAGAGCTGCTTCAGGGAGCCTTCGCTATCTGGGTGTTTCCTGGATTGAGGAGGACGGTGGCACAGGGCAGAGAGAAGCGCTGGAGTGAGCTTGGTGAACAGTTCAGTCCAGTCAGGTTCAACCGATTCTGTTTAAAAAGCGCAGTATTAAGAGGAGGCCAGTTCGGTTTCGACCCATTACCCTTTTCCATCACGACAGGGCAGCGTGAGCTCCTCAGCTTGTTCGGGTAAGAAAGAGGCCACCAAACCCTTGAACGATTCTCATCACTCATTGCTATCTCATCCTTCTGTTGCATGACCTGATGGGCCTTGTTTCGTTAAACTCAAAGTAAGATTGTCGAAGAGAGATAGAAACTCTGCTCTTTTGTCGTTTTTACTTTTCGCCCACATTGTATATCTTTTCCTGCACACCCCACACAAATTATTTTTTGTCCCTGCTATACAAATGCCTGCAAATGAAGCTCTGTTTTATATGAACCACATGCTTTTCCTTGTCCTTGTAAATATACCCTTGGTGTTTGTTCCTCTAAATCTATCTCTGCACATGGGTGCAAGTTGCTTTTTCTTCATTGATATGGCATTGTCCGCACTTTGTGTTCACCTGAGACGTTCTACCCCACTGATTGCCTCCACAATGTGAGTCGATTCGTACTTGGCAGCTCCGCTCGGGTGCACCTGATTATAAAATAATCCAAGACAAGTATGTATCGAGGGTGTGAACCCCCCTTGATATTTCCATTCCACGAGAAAGGTGACACGCGTAGTAGCTAGAACCCTGCCAAGTTTGGCGGTATCAATCGGCGTTCGTGGTTGACTGGCGTCCTGCGGAGTTATCCACGGCTGATGGCCTCAGGGCCGAGAGGAGTCTGAGAAGTCCCCTTCGTGGCGAACCTTGAACCCTGAGTCTGTAACTGTGCACGTGTAAGTTGCCATTGTTGGCTGCTATCTCTACACATGGGTGGGCTTCAAGAGGTGTAACGGAGACCGATCAGGCCTCAAAGTATCTGTGTGTGTGCGTGTGCGTGCGCGCGATGTCTGAATGCTGAAGATTCCCTTACCCTACTGTTGGGGAGGGGGGATTCTAAAGATTGCCTTAACCTTCTGTTGGGGAGTGGGGAATTCTACAGATTGCCTCACCCTCGTGTTGGGGAGTCAGGGAATGCTGAAGATTGCCTTACCCTACTGTTGGGGGGTGGGGAATTCTACAGAAATTCCTCACCCTCCTGTTGGGGAGTGGGGAATTCTACAGATTGCCTCACCCTCTGTATGGGGAGTCGGGGAATGCTGAAGATTGCCTTAACCTTCTGTTGGGGGGGGGGGGGGGGTGGGGACTTCTACAAATTGTCTTACCCTCCTTGTGGGGAGGTGGGGGTGCAATGATAAAGATCGCTTTACCTCCTGTTGTTGGGGGTGGGGGCGGTTGGGTGCTCAGGTTGCCTTTACCCTCCTGTTAGGAGTGGGGATGCTGAATTACAATGCTCTCACACCAATATGCAATATTTTGCTCCCCTCACAAATTGCTCCCTTCACCACTAATCCTCCCAGGGAAGGTCTCATTTCTTGGACCGTATTATTAATTGAAAATAATTCATCGGATGTATCCCATTACTTTGTATTTATTGTAATCCTCTGTGTTGTGTTGAGTTTTGTGCACTTAATTTCGACAGGCTCACCCCCCTCCCCCGAGTATATGATATATATAAATCGACCCCTCCCATGCTCTTCTAGCCGAAGAAAGCTGCATAAAACAACCATGAAAAGCTACCCAACGTAAGCCCTTTTGCTGTTTCAGACCCTTCCCAGAGTTCCTCCACAGCTGTAGAGACATTTACAAACAGTGCACACATGAGAATCACAATGCCACATACCCCCTCAGCTGCCGGACCGGATCGTCCCCAATCCAAAACCATGATCTTTTCTTCCCTCATTAACCCCCCTCACCCCACCCCAATTCCTACTCTTTCCAGTTTTCCCTCCTGAGAGGTGCGTCCATTCGTACCCTCCAAAGGTGCGTCCATTCATACCCTCAAAATGTGTGTTCCTTCTGACTCGCTAAAGATACGTCGATTCAATCCTCATCACGACATATCATGCAGTGTGCAGGTGTACGATGCGGTTGGGTAACGTGCGAGGAACCGTATATTTTATGTTCTGCCATTTGTTTTGCAACTTTTATGCCTTTTTTATGTTCTGGCTATAACCGGGGTCCCCAGGGAGCGAACAAACATGATTGAAGGCCGTGTGTCCTGTTTGCCTCTCACTATATAAAGCGAACACCGCAACGTCTTCAAATCCATGAAGATGTATTCATGTTCGAGTATTGTGGTTAACCTCTCCACCTGAGACACAAACTTCATAAAATAAAACACAATTTGGAGAATTTATTGGACCGTCTCAAGGCAGGTCTTGCATTCCAATCGCGATTCGATTCGAATCCAGGAATTCAAGTTGAAAGTGCATCTGTGCGGCCTCACTACAGTCATGCAACCAACAGGCCCAGTTTGGCATTGAATCCTGTTCACATGTGCATTCATGAAAGAATAATTCACATTCACTGACTACCTCTTACTTAGTTACACAATGGATTGCTCCTAAAACTCAGATCTTCTTAAAATGCTTCACTCAAGTCTCTCTGCTCGAAATGGCCACAAACATTCCTGGTGTTAAACCATTTTTGTACAAGGTAAAGTCTCGTGGAAGAGCTCGTACACTGTACGGATCAGGATGCAACAGCAGAGAGAGGGGGGGGGACATTAACTGCTGAGTTAAAGAACAAAATAGGGGGAGACGGACAAACAATGGGTGTGGGGAGGAATGAGGAGCAGGGGAGTACGAATGGTGTGTTCAAGATGGATACAGAAGCAAACTTGGAAAAACTGGGAATTGTGGAGGAGTTAATGGGGGTAAATAAGATCATGGTTTATTTTGGGGATGATATGAGATGATGGTGAACAGCTGTCTCGAAGACCTGGAGGGAAGAATGAGTTTGAAGAGAATGTGGAAGTTCATTCCACAGGTGGGTGGGGAAAGGAACAAATGAGTGGAGCAGTGATTCTGAATTTTGAGAGTTTCACCGAATGGGTGTTAATGGTAGACTACGTGTACCCTCGAAAAACCTGAGGGGGACAAAGCATCGAAAGAGCACAGGGTGCAAGACCAGAAAGGAGGTGGGAGAAGAAAGAGAGACCACCAACCTGTCTGTAAAGTGAAAGCGATGGGGCCATCAACTCAGCTTCGTCGTGGGACATTCCAATCATATTGTAAGCCTTGGTTTCCATGGAATCAAGCGGAGCAAGATGTGAGGCAGGGGAGCCAGACCAGAGGGGAGAGTAACACTCCATCAAGCTATGGATGAAGGCCTTATTGGTGTATAGGAGTTCAGGTGTGCCAAGGAAGGACTTTGTACGATGGAGGATGTCCAGTCAGCGGTTGAGTTTGGAAGCCAATTTTGAAATGGGATTTGCCCATGAAAGATCATGGTTGAAAGTGAGACCCAGAAGTTTGTGACTGACCTTCCTTAAGAGGATTGTTAAGAAAGTCCATGGGAGAGTTTTTCCAGACAGTCCTTTTTTGTATACATCGTCGAAGTTCATGGAAGAACTTGAACACTGAATGGATCAGGACATAACAGACACAAACAGGATGCAAAACACACATACATGGTGTGTACAAGTTGGACACAGAGGATGCATGGAGTGGACAAGATGGATACAGAAGGAAACTCCAAGGAGGGAAAATTGGAAGGAGCAAGGATTTGGGAGGGGGGTGGGGGAGTAGTTAACGACGGTAGAAAAGATCATGGTTTAGGATTGGGGAATAAGGTTCAAATAGGGAGTTGGAAAATGAAGGTTTGGTAATGAGGAAGCGTACAATGAGGAAAGTTCTACCTACAATCATTGATCCTGTAATGGCGGACCACAGATGTCGCATTTTCACCTCGAGCCACCCAATCTACCAACTCCATCTTTTTCACCCAACATCGTAACTTTTCTCTGCCTTTTGGCACAACTGACTTTGTCCATCGCTTTACGTTTGGGCTCATTAAAAATGGTGCATGAGAAACCACACAAGGCTCGGAATGGGAGATAATCGTCCATGCACGGGACATAAACGATGACTCATCTCAGCTCAAAAACCGTCATTGCTGCAAATGAAATCCTGGGACAATGAAATCGGAACACAATCGGGTGCCCACAATTGGTCAAAACCCGTGATATAAAAACATGCAATATTTGAGGGTTTACTATATGTCAACTTGTCAATCGCCTACAGGTCACAATTTTAAAACAATCTTCACGAAATTTCACCAAATAGTAGAGTTGGTCATAAGGAATATGCCCATTGATTTTAAGGTGAAAAGCTCAATTTCGGCCAAAGGTCAACACTTTTGGTCAAATTTCTAACATCCTCAGTTTCCATCCGATTGATTTGAAATTTGAAGAGGATTTGCATATTTAGTAATTGAATTCAACCATCAATTATTTTTAAGGTCAAATTTGTGTGAGGGATTTTGCAAGTATCGTGGTCTGTACGACATCCATCTTATGTTTATTTGTCTATCTGTGTGTCAATCACATACAGGTCACATTTTTACTCCGATCTTCACAAAACTTAACCAGCTGGTAGAGGTAGTGAGAGGCTGGAAGTCTATTAAGTCTTATTGCTTTTTTTTGGTCATTATGTCAAAGATTAAGGTGTAAATCACTAATTTTCATCTGATTGACTATATATATATATATTTATTAATTATATTATTTATATATATATATATTGTTACGGTTGTGGAAATTCGCATTACACATAAAGAGTCCTCAGGTAAGATATCTCGATAGGTCCATGTGTAGTTAGCAAACCCGTTGTATAGAGGGAATTTATGTGATCCATTCGCGGGCTGCGATCCTTCAGTTAGTCGTTTTTCTTTCTCTATCTTTTATTTCAAACAAACAAAAACCGCCAACGATGCTGTGGGCTTTTCCCGCCTGTTCTTCCCCGTTTGAGTTCCCCGCTTGGTGTGAGGAAAGGGGAAGGGCAGCTCGCCGCCGATTGGTGGATGAACAGCGTGAGGCGGTCGGGGTGAGGGAACGCCCCTTTTCGAGAACCTTCTCGAAGAGGGGTGGAGCCGAAAACGGGGCGGAGCGAAGGGCGGAGCCCCGCGCTATAAAGGACGAACACGGGCGGGGCGCTCTCTCTTCCTCCTCTCTCTTCCTCCTCTCCTCTTCCACTCACTCTCTTCCTCCTCCCTCTTCCTCTTCGCCCGTCTGCGAGTGGTTGTTGCTGTTGTGGTTCGTTCGTCTACGAGTTCTTCAGAGAGTTCTCCTACGAGTCCAGCTGGAGGGAGTCGAGTCGGGCATCCTCGTCCTGGGCCCTGTCGCCGTCTACAGCGGGAGAGGGCGAGCCTTCTGCCAGGTGCCGGAAGCCCCGTTTGTGGCGCGGAGCGGTACACGTGCCGGCGCGAGGTGCGAGTCGCAGACCACATCGGGGGAGGCTCGGATTCGAGTCAAGGACGCGACGCTGGACGACGCGTGCAGGGAAGTCGCACTTTCTCTTTTCCTTTGGGTTCTGTGTAAATGGCTGTGGGTGGCGCCTGTCCTTGAAGTAAAACTGGTTAAGTGTTGCCGTGTGTCGGGTTTAGTCGGGACATCTCTTTTGCTGTGATTGTGTATACGTGCCATTTCTTGACTTGCTTTTGCTTTATTGTACATGATTATTGTGACTGTAAAACGTGCCTTCCGTGCTGGTCTGCGTGTGCAATTAAACGTGCTTGTGTGAACTTGTTCCCCGTTTCGCTGCGTCCTTTTCTTCGTTTGAATTTCCATCTTGCATCACGTAAGGGGTTCTAGTGGGTTTAAAACGCCCGGTAATTAATCGGAACCGTCAAGGCCGACGATAACACCGCTCGGTTATCACTGTAGCACGGAACGGACCGCTTAAGCGGTTCGTGTCCGGAGTCGGCCTGTGGCGTGGTACGATCGCCCGTCGACCACTCGCGCAGGTACTTAGGTAGATCGAATTTGGCGAGCAACCCTATCCTACGCGGGTGGGCAATTGGCACGATCGTGGTGAGGTTAAACCCCCACCCGTGACTGGCTCCCGGCGTTGTTAAGAGAGGGTCACGACTGAATTGTCCGTTCCGGTGGGCGAGGCGGCCGCCATTCGAGTCGAGCGGCCGATCGCACGCCGGCGGGCGTAATTCGCAACAATATATATATATATATATATATATATATATATATATATATTGTTGTCGAAATGGCCCTAAGTGTGTTACTAAATATAGGATTAGCCCAGATCCCCCATTAAATGCATGTTTAGCCAGGTTGTTCGGTAAATGGACGCTACATGTGTGTCGGGAGGTGTAAGAGACTGTTTCTCATTGGTACATCGGTGGTGGACCGAGAGACTCTTCTTCTTCCTTCCTCTTTCCGACAATGACTCCGCCCAGGGTGCTGAGAGGGGAGTGGCCTAGAGAAGGAAGTGAAACTGAAGGGAGGAGTTTGTCGGCTTCGTAAAGGGGCGCGCCCCAAAAAGAAAAGGTGGTGAAACTGTGAGCGCCGAGGTGGCGCCGATCGGCTGTACATGGGACGGCTGTGTCTGTTTTCGTGAGGAACGAGCCAAAAGAAAGGCAGGGAAGGCAACAGAGAAATGACGAGTGTCGAGTCGCGATCTTGTGGATGAGCAGGGGCTTCGAGGCGAGCGAGAAAAGGAAAGGCAGTGGTGAATCGACCGGAGAGAAAAACTGAACCTGAGGGTCGAGTCTGCCATCGGCGAGAAAGAAAAGGTGGAACTGAGAAACGACTGGTGGGAGTCGTGATCTGCTGTGTATGGGACGGCTGTGTCTGTCTGCGATCTGCTTCGTAAAGGAGGCAGGAGAAACGACTAGAGGCTGCCTGCACGTCAGTGGGCGATCGACTTTCATGAGAAGGTCCTCGACACGTTTGTCGATCCACCTGCCGATCCGCCTGCCGGAGCCCAAACACCTCGATTTGGCCTTGTCTGGTGAACAGGCCAGGCCTGGACTTGTATGCTGGCCTTGTGAGAACCAGCTGAGACCCACCATCGATCTGACGGTCTTGTGCAGTCGACATTGCGCGGGTCAGAATGCGCTGAGGAGGGCATGCGCAAGCGGTGCCTTGAGTATAAAGAGTACGGCGCCGCCATCTTGCCACGCGGCGTGCTCGAGCTTGGGGCTCAAATCCGTGGAATCGGCTTGTCACGAGCCACATTCGTGCTTTTGACACTTTCCTCTCGTCCATGAAACATCACCAAGTACTCTGTGTCTTGTCTGCATGCTGTCGGTGTCTTGTTTGCATGTCGTTAAGGTTTATCTCATTAGAGTTCCCTTCGAAACCCATAATCCGTAGCTCCCTAGTTAAGAACGGGTTATAGATTAATTATAACATTGTCGTGAATGTTTTGCTTGTGTCGTATTCCCCGATGTCCCCAATAAATCTGGCTGATTCGTATGAAGTTGCCGCTTTGAATTAATTCGTGCGCGTCGAGGAACGATCCGCTCGATTTGGATATAAAAACCAAAATGGTTACAGACTGGTAGACTCCGCTCGGTCTCTGACAAAACCAGTCTGTAACCAGGGTCTATTCCCCCAGCTGGCAAGGTACAGGTGTATTTTGGTATCGTGGTTCGAGACGCGTAACCGAGAATTGTGCCGAACCAGCCGCGTTATAACCCCGGAGACGGCGGTGGTTAGGGTGGCGCCGAAGCTGTAACATTTGGCGTCGAGAGTAGGGTGCGAAAACCCAAACTGGTTAGGACAGTGATTGACGCGCTCGTCCGAATCCCGCCACTGCTGAATCCTTAACAATATATATACTTATATATATATATATATTGTTACGGATCTGGAAACCAAAGCATTCAACATACAGATGTCCCAAAAGTCAGTTATGTCATTAAGTATGTGTGTAGTCAGATCCCTTTCCTTTTGTCTAGTGGGAGAATCAAAGGCGTGCGTTGCGATTTCTTTTTGTTACGTTATTACATCTAATAAACCATCCCATCTGCATGACCCCTTCAGCCCATCACACTCCATCACCACCCGCTGGCTGCTCGTACCTTGATTTTCGAGAGGGGTCTCGCGGTTCCATTCTTGGCTTCCACGAATGTTGTAACTCTTGTACGATGACCTTCGCGGCGCTGACACTGTTACTCGTCGAGAGCGAAGCCACGTGGAGGAGTAACTGAGGTCTCCTGGCAGGGCCGAGGCCCGCCCCGGAAAGGTGGGCCGGAGGACCCTGTCCAATCAGAGGCGGACAGCGAGGTGCGTTTTCGCCAAGGTCCCCTCCCCGTGGAGAGAGGCAAATAAATTCCGGGACTCTCTGTAAAAAGGGTCCAGTCGAGTTTGCTTTCACGGTGGCTGTAACGGGTCGAGTTTGCTTTCACGGTGGCTGTAACGGGTCGAGTTTGCTTTCACGGTGGCTGTAACGGGTCGAGTTGCTTTCACGGTGGTGTAATGGGTCGAGTTTGCTTTCACGGTGGCTGTAAGAGTCAGTTTTGTTTCACGGTGGCTGTACGGGGTTCTGGGGTTTCATGGTGGCTGCTATGAGGAGTTTTAAGGAAGGACAGAGCGACCCTGACCTCCCTCCGTGGACCCCGATTGTTCACCACCCAAGCTCGGCCACGAACACGAGTCCCAACGTGCGACTGGGGACCGGACAATGACCGTTGTCAGGTGCTGCATCGCGGAGCATGCCCTTCCTCCAACGGTCAGGTACACTACCGAACTCTGACCCCCAGCTTGTCTCTCTCATGGCTGTGAGGGTCCAATAAAGACTCTGGGTTTCTTTTAATTTTTTGTGTGTGTGTCTGCGTGTGGGCCCATCACCTCCAACCGCGGAGGCCTCAGCCCAGCGACTCTGTCAAACAGACAAAGATTACATGGTCAACATCAGTGAACATCAAACTGAGCCGCCTTTCCGGATACTGGGCTTATTTGCCCTCATCAGGATGGCATACCGATAAATATTTAACCAGTGATGACCACGTCCATCGTTTATACATCAGACACACCTGACTGTTATGGTGAACATTGCCGTGTCTCATGTTTAAACGACAAATGCCGTCATCTTTGGTTAATATTTATCGGTATGCCTCCTGATGAGGCAAATAAGCCTGAAATCCGGATCGGTGGCTCCGTTTAATTGTTTAACTGATGTTGACCATATAATCTTTGTCTGTTTAACAGAGTCCCCGGATCGAGGCTAAAGGGTTGGAGGTGACGCTTTGCTGGAGGACTATGTCCAATGGAGATCAGTGAAGTGCTTGTCGCACTCCACATGTTTTGATGTATTTACATTATTATATAGATATGTATGTGTGTGTGTGTTATATATATATATATATATATATATATATATATATATATATATATATATATATATATATATATATATACTGTATATATCTTCTTCTTCTTTCGGCTGCTCCCGTTAGGGTCGCCACAGCGGATCATCCGTAGATCCGCATAGTGATTTGGCTTAGTTTTTACCCGGATGCCCTTCCTGAGCAACCCTGGTCGCCTCTTACGACACAGGGATATGGTACACCTATTCTAACCGGGGCATACACCGGGCCCAGTACACTGGTACTCACTTCCCAACCTCGGAAGGATGACAGGCTGAGTCAACCTCCTGGTGTGTATTAATTCAAGTGGCCAACGGGGCTTGAACTCAGGACCTTTTGCATCCCAAGCCGCTACCCTAACCACTACACCAACACCAGGATATATATATATATATATATATAATAAGTATTATATTAGTTACGGTTGTGGGGGTAGATGGAGGGAATTTAATACGAAAGTTAGGATTGAATAGAGTTGTTTGGTCCGTGACGTGTAGGAGACATCTCGATGTAATTAAGTGGGGAAACTGTGAGCTTAAGTGTGTCACCACACGGGGTGGGGGTGCGTGTGAGATCCATCCATTGGGACCATACTCTGTGCAGAGCGCTGGTGCTGCCAAAGCATTCTGCTTGGCTATCGGGCACAATCCTGGACAGGTCGCCACTCCGACACAGTACACCAGCATGCTGACACTCATTTTGCCGACCTCAAAAGGATGGCAGGCCGAGTTATAACCCCACCTGGTATTAGTTCAACAGCTGAGCGGGATTTGAACTCAGGACCCTAGGATCCCAAGCCCACCACCCTAACCATTAAGCTAACGGGTGTGAGATAGGGATTAAGAATAAGTTCCCCCCAGTATGTGATTGCCCCCCTGTAACCTAGTCCTTCGTTTTTGCATTTCAAGCGAGCCAAACTTGCCGAGCAGGCAGAAGCCCCATTTACAAGGGTGACGTCGGGCGAAGTCACGCCCCTGAGCTGATGGTTGATGGGCGTGACATCAGAAGCTAGCGAAACGTGCCAAGCAGGTGGAGGCTCTGCCTTCCGGGATTCGTGCGAGCAAGACACTTATCCAACCAATATTTCTAGTTTTGTATTTTTTATTAGTTTTCTGAAATTTGTAGAATTTGTAGAATTTGTTTTTAACTTGGAAGTTTGTGGTATACCGATGTGTAAATGAAGGTGGAAAAGTCTGATTTAATGCAATTTAATTTCAGGCTGTTTTAGGCAACAAAAGGTGAAAACTTTAAAAGAGGGTCTTGACTTTCTATCGGCACTGTATATACATATATTATATATATATATATATATATATATATATTATATATATATATATTATATATATATATATATATATATATATATATTGTGTCTGCATATACTGTGTATGTGTGTGTGTGTGTGCATGTGTGTAAATATAATCGTATATACTGCGCATTAAAACTGAAAACAGGTGGACGATGAACCCATCGAGGTGAAGCCTCGGTCGACCTTTGTGAGTATGTCCATTAATTACATCCTGTTTGAAGTTTGAACCAAGTTGGACCATAAATACATCTATTAATTACTTTTTATTTTTTATTTTTTTTAATACGAATAAGCACTGACAACAAATATCAGTGCCCACCTATACCATGAAAATGGTACAACCGTTGGGAAGATTTAACTGCAGTGTTATCCACCAGACAAGGAGCCACGCCTTTCCATGGCTTCAGCAACAATATTGTTACGAAATTTAGGAATTCGATTGCACAC
>CM068956.1:145220737-145245388 GCA_035128595.1 Eptatretus atami | reverse complement strand
GCCTGCCTAGTAGCATTTACTCAAGATCGGTGAGACGACGTCGATTAGCATTTACTAAAGTTTGATGAGAGCCCGACTCTTGGCATCTACGAAAGCTTGATGAGAACATGTCTATCAGCATTTACTCAAGCTTGTTGAGTGCACGTCTATTAGCATTCGCTACACTTTGATGAGAGCACGTCTTATAGCATTTACTCCAACTTGATGAGAGCATGTCTAATAGCATTTAATACACCTTGATGAGAGCCCGCTTATTCACACTTACGAAAGCTTGATGAGAGCACTAGCATTTATTACACCTCGGTGAGAGCCCGCCGATTAGCATTTACGAAGGCTCAATGAGAGCCCATCTATAAGCATTTATTGTACCTGGATGAGAGCCCACCTTTTAGCATTTAAGAAAGGTTGATGAGAGCCCGCCTATTAGCATTTACTACATCTCGATGAGAACCCATCTATTTGCATTTACTAAAGCTCGATGAGAGCATGTCTATTAGCATTTACTAAATCTTGATGATCCCACTTATTAGCACTTACGCACTTACGAAGGCTATTCACATTTATTACACCTCGATGAGATAGCGCTCCTGAGCATTTACTAAGGCTCGATGAGAGCCTGCCTATTAGCATTTACTACATCTCGATGAGAACCCATCTATTTGCATTTAATAAAGCTTGATGAGAACACGTCTATTAGCATTTACTACATCTCGATGAGAGCCCACCGATTATCATTTACTAAAGCTTGATGAGAGCCCACTGATTCGCATTTACTCCACCTCTATGAGAGCCCACCTATTGGCATATAATAAAGCTCGATGAGAGCACATCTATTGGCATTTACTGAAGCTCGATGAGAGCCCGCTTACTAGCATTTACTCAAGCTCTGAAATCACATCTATTAACATTTACTAAAGCTTGATGAGAGCCCGCTGATTCGCATTTACTACACCTCTATGAGAGCCTGCCTATTGGCATATAATAAAGCTCGATGAGAGCACATCTATTAGCATTTACTGAAGCTCGATGAGAGCCCGCTTACTCGCATTTATTCAAGCTCTGAGAGCACATCGATTAACATTTACTAAAGCTCGAGAGCACATCTATTCGCATTTAATAAAGCTCGATGAGATCCCGCCTATTAGCATTTACTGAAGTTCGATGAGAACACGTCTATTAGCATTTACTACACCTCAATGAGAGCACGTTTATTAGCATTTACTAAAGCTTGATAAGAGCCCACCTATGAGCATTTACGACACCTAACTGAGAGCCCGTCTGTGAGCATTTACATTTCAATGAGAGCCCATCTATTCGCATTTACTAAAGCTCGATGAGAGCCTGCATCTTCGCATTTACCACAGTCCAATGAAAGCATGTCTATGAGCATTTACTAAAGCTCGATGAGAGCCCACCTAATAGCACTTATTAGACCTCGATGAGAGCCTGACTATTAGCATTTACTGCACCTCAATGAGAGCCCGCCTATTAGCATTTACTAAAGCTTGTTGAGAGCATGTCTAGTCGCATTTAGGGAAGCTCAATGAGTACACTTCTATTAGCATTTACTGCGCTTTGATGACAGCCCACCTTTTAGCATTTACTTAAGTTTGATGAGAGCCCGCCTATGAGCATTTCCTACACCTCGGGGATCCCACCTATTAGCACTTATTACACCTCCATGAGAGCCCGCCCATGAGCATTCACGAAATCTCGATGAGAGTCTGTATATTAGCATTTACTGAATCTAGATGATCCCACTTACTTGCATAAGCATTTACTGCACCTCAATGAGAGCCCATCTATGAGCATTCACGACACCTCAATGAGAGCCTGCCTATTATCATTTACAAAAGCTCGATGAGAGCACGTCTATTAGCATTTACTAAAGCTCGATGAAAGCATGTCTCTTAGCATTTACTGAAGCTCGATGAGAGCCCACCTATTAGCATTTACTGAAGGTCGATGAGAGCATGTCAATTAGCATATACTCAAGCTCGATGAGAGCCCGCCTATTAGCATTTACTGAAGCTCAATGAAAGCATGTCTTAGCATTTACCGAATCTCGATGATCCCACCTATTAGCATTTACTGCACCTTGATGAGAGTCCGCCTATTTGATTTCACTTAAGCGTGATGAGAGCACATCCAGCAGCATTTACTAAATCTCGTTGAGAGCACGTCTAGTGACAGTTACTTAAGTTCGTTGAGAGCACGTCTGGTGGCATTTACTAAAGCTTGATGAGAGCACATCTCGTAGCATTTACTAAAGCCTGATGAGAGCATGTCTCATTGCATTTACTGAAGCTCAAAGAGTACACGTCTATTAGCATTTACTGCGCTTTGATGACAGCCCACCTATTAGCATTTACTTAAGTTTGATATCCCACCTATTAGCACTTATTACACCTCGATGAGAGCCCACCCATGAGCATTCACGAAATCTCGATGAGAGCATGTATATTAGCATTTACTGCACCTCAATGAGAGTCTGCCTATTTGAATTTACTTAACCTCGATGAGAGCATGTCTATTAGCATTTACGAAAGCTAGATGACAGCACATCTATTTGCATTTACTGCACCTTGATGAAAGCAGGTCTATGAGCATTCACGACACCCCGATGAGAGCCTGCCTATAAGCATTTACAAAAGCTCGATGAGAGCATGTCTACTAGCATTTACTAAAGCTCGATGAGAGACCGCCTATTAGCATTTACTAAAGCTCGATGAGAGCCCACCTATTAGCATTTACAAAAGCTCGATGAGAGCCTGCCAATTAGCATTTACTAAAGCTCGATGAGAGCATGTCTACTAGCATTTACTAAAACTCGATGAGAGCCCGCCTATTAGCATTTACTGAAGCTCGATGAGAGCATGTCTATTAGCATTTACGAAAACTCGATGAGAGCCTGCCTATTAGCATTTACTGAAGCTCGATGAGAGCATGTCTATTAGCATTTACGAAAGCTCGATGAGAGCCTCCCTATTAGCATTTACGAAAAGCTTGATGAGAGCCCGACTATTCGCATTTACTGAAGCTCAATTTGTGATCGTTTGTGATCATTTACTTCACCTCGATGAGAGCACATCTGTTCACAATTTACTGCACCTCAATGAGAGTCTGCTATTTGAATTTACTTGAGCTCGATGAGAGCATGTCTATTAGCATTTACGAATGCTAGATGAGAGCACATCTATTTGCATTTACTGCACCTCGATGAAAGCAGGTCTATGAGCATTCACGACACCTCGATGAGAGCCTGCCTATAAGCATTTACAAAAGCTCAGTGAGAGCCTGCCAATTAGCATTTACTAAAGCTCGATGAGAGCCTGCCAGTTAGCATTTACTAAAGCTCGATGAGAGCACGTTTATTACCATTTACGAAAGCTCGATGAGAGCATGTCTCTAGCATTTACTAAAGCTCGATGAGAGCATGTCTACGAGCATTTACTGAAGCTCGATGAGAGCATGTCTCGAGCATTACTGAAGCTCGATGAGAGCCCGCCTATTAGCATTTACTGAAGCTCGATGAGGGCATGTCTATTAGCAATTACTCAAGCTCGATGAGAGCACGTTTATTCCATTTACGAAAGCTCGATGAGAGCCGCCTATTAGCATTTACTAAAGCTCGATGAGAGCCCACCTATTAGCATTTACAAAAGCTCGATGAGAGCCTGCAATTAGCATTTACTAAAGCTCGATGAGAGCATGTCTACTAGCATTTACTAAAACTCGATGAGAGCCGCCTATTAGCATTTACTGAAGCTCGATGAGAGCATGTCTATTAGCATTACGAAACTCGATGAGAGCCTGCCTATTAGCATTTACTGAAGCTCGATGAAGCATGTCTATTAGCATTTACGAAAGCTCGATGAGAGCCTCCCTATTAGCATTTACGAAAGCTTGATGAGAGCCCGACTATTCGCATTTACTGAAGCTCAATTTGTGATCGTTTGTGATCATTTACTTCACCTCGATGAGAGCACATCTGTTCACATTTACTGCACCTCAATGAGAGTCTGCCTATTGAATTTACTTGAGCTCGATGAGAGCATGTCTATTAGCATTTACGAATGCTAGATGAGAGCACATCTATTTGCATTTACTGCACCTCGATGAAAGCAGGTCTATGAGCATTCACGACACCTCGATGAGAGCCTGCCTATAAGCATTTACAAAAGCTCAGTGAGAGCCTGCCAATTAGCATTTTACTAAAGCTCGATGAGAGCCTGCCAGTTAGCATTTACTAAAGCTCGATGAGAGCACGTTTATTACCATTTACGAAAGCTCGATGAGAGCATGTCTCCTAGCATTTACTGAAGCTCGATGAGAGCATGTCTACGAGCATTTACTGAAGCTCGATGAGTGAGAGCATGTCTACGGGCATTTACTGAAGCTCGATGAGAGCCCGCCTATTAGCATTTACTGAAGCTCGATGAGGGCATGTCTATTAGCATTTACTCAAGCTCGATGAGAGCCTGCCTATTAGCATTTACTAAAGCTCGATGAGAGCTGCCTAGTTAGCATTTACTTGAGCTCGATGAGAGCATGTCTATTAGCATTTACGAATGCTAGATGAGAGCACATCTATTGCATTTACTGCACCTCGATGAAAGCAGGTCTATGAGCATTCACGACACCTCGATGAGAGCCTGCCTATAAGCATTTACAAAAGCTCAGTGAGAGCCTGCCAATTAGCATTTACTAAAGCTCGATGAGAGCCTGCCAGTTAGCATTTACTAAAGCTCGATGAGAGCACGTTTATTACCATTTACGAAAGCTCGATGAGAGCATATCTCCTAGCATTTACTGAAGCTCGATGAGAGCATGTCTACGAGCATTTACTGAAGCTCGATGAGAGCATGTCTACGAGCATTTACTGAAGCTCGATGAGAGCTGCCTATTAGCATTTACTAAAGCTCGATGAGAGCCTGCCAGTTAGCATTTACTAAAGCTCGATGAGAGCACGTTATTTACCATTACGAAAGCTCGATGGAGCATGTCTCCTAGCATTTACTGAAGCTCGATGAGAGCATGTCTACGATCATTTAACTGAAGCTTGATGAGAGCATGTCTACGGGCATTTACTGAAGCTCGATGAGAGCCCGCCTATTAGCATTTACTGAAGCTCGATGAGGCATGTCTATTAGCATTTACTCAAGCTCGATGAGAGCCTGCCTATAGCATTTACTAAAGCTCGATGAGAGCCTGCCAGTTAGCATTTACTAAAGCTCGATGAGAGCACGTTTATTACCATTTACGAAAGCTCGATGAGAGCATGTCTCCTAGCATTTATTTACTGAAGCTCGATGAGAGCATGTCTACGAGCATTTACTGAAGCTCGATGAGAGCCCGCCTATTAGCATTTACTGAAGCTCGATGAGAGCCCGCCTATTAGCATTTACTAAAGCTCGATGAGGCCCGCCTATTAGCATTTACTAAAGCTCGATGAGAGCCGCCTATTAGCATTTACTCAAGCTCGATGAGGGCATGTCTATTAGCATTTATACTCAAGCTGCGATGTAGAGCCTGCCTATAAGCATTTACTGAAGCTCGATGAGAACCCGCCTATTAGCATTTACTCAAGCTTGATGGGAGCCAGTCTATAAGCATTCACTACACCTTCATGAGAGCCTGCCGATTAGCATTTACTAAATCTCGATGAGAGCCCACCTATTCACATTTACTGAAGCACAATGAGAGCACGTTTGTGATCATTTACTTCACCTCGATGAGAGCACGTCTGTTCACATTTACTGCACGTCAATGAGAGTCTGTCTTAGTATTTACAAAAATAGCCTGACATGAAACACAATGCGACAGTTTATAGTCGGATCGGGATTTCAAATCCAGACTAGATACCTGTTAGTGTTGATTTGATGTGGATGAAAACTGTTGGTGTTAATTTGACATGGATGATACCGGTTAGTGTTTATTTGATGTGGATGATACCTGTTGGTGTTAATTTGATGTCGATGATACCTGTTGGTGTTGATTTGATGTGGACGATACCTGTTGGTCTTAATTTGATGTGGATGACCTGCTAGTGTTAATTTTGATGTGGGAATGATACCTGGTTGGTGTGTTTGATGTGATGATCGTGGTGTGATTTGATTGCTGATAATACTGTTAGGGTTGATTGATTGGATGATACTGTTAGTGTTGAATGATGTGGATGATACCTTTAGTATGATTTGAATGTGGATGGTACCTGTTAGTGTTGATTTGGATGTGGATGATAACTGTGTGTTAATTTGATGTGGATATGCGTTAGTGTTGATTTGATGTGGATAATCCTGTAGTATTGAGTCTTGATGTGGTGATACCTGTTGGTGTTGATTTTGATGTGGATGATACCTGTTGTGTTGATTTGATGTGATGATACCTGTTGGTGTTATTTGATGTGGATGATACCTGTGGTGTTAATTTTGGATGTGGATATACCTGTTGGTTTGGTTTGATGTGGATGATACGTCATGCGTGTTGATTTGGATGTGGATGATACTGTTATTTGATTTGATGTGGATCATACTGTGGTGGGTTGTTTGATGTTGATACCTGTGGATTGATGAAACCTGTTATGTTGATTTGATGTGGATGATACGTTAGTTTGTTGATGGTGATCTACTGTGTGAATTTGATGTGGATGATACCTGTTTTGGTGTTAATTTGATGTGGATGAACCTGTTGGTGTTGGTTGATGTGGATGATACGTAGGTGTTGATTTTGATGTGATGATACTGTTAGTGTTGATTGATGTGGATATACTGTTGGTGTTTATTTGACGTGGATAATACCTGTCCGAGTTGATTGATTCACATGATACCTGATTGGTCATTTCGGAATGTGAATTTTCATGACCTTGACCGATGGTTAAAAAAACCAAAGGTGTGTGCCCCTGTGCAACGAGCTGCCGTTTCCTGTGACCCACGCCGTGACGCTCTCGTTCATAAACAATATATGTCTTAACGCACGTATTTCGCTGCCCATAGGGTTTTAATAGTTTGTGTTCAACTGAATTACATCCTGTTTGTCTTGCGGACAAAACCATGGCAGGAATATACCAAGGCGTGGTCCGAAGAAGTTGTTGTTTTCAAGCGTTCCGCCTCTGGTTCGTGAAGTGTCCTTTGTGATTCCTGAATATCCGCCTCTTCCTTTTCTCCATCGGGTTTCAGGTGCATTTTAAATGAAGCGCATGGGTCCGGAACCAGTGAACGTCAACACCAGATTCACAGTACTTTTGGGTTCCTGCCGATGGAAAACACAAATATATTCGATATAATCCTCCAAGGCTGAACACCTTGCACCGATAAGATTTGTCAAATGAAAACGCTCTCCATCACGGTGGACCCTTACCACGCCAGGGACCCACATCAAAACGAGGGTCTAATCCGGGTGCAAAGGATGACCTGGTGTTTTCAAAACGCCAATGTAACAAGCGTCTTTCGCGTGTCATGCTGGTACGTTCGTTTGAAACGTGAACAAGTTGTTGAAACTGTTTCCACTTAAAATTCCCCCCCCCCCAAACAAAAAAATCGCAGCAAATATATATTATGTCATCTACTTTTATATTTATGTGCACAGGGGTCCAGATGTCTTGTGACCCCTAACGTTTTTTCCCCTTTTCTTCGTTCATTTGCACAAGTGACCAGCTGGTAATGTTGCGTAAAATTTCCCACAGACAAGCGGGTCGAATCATCCTGTGCAAAGAAACTGCTGATTCTCATCGAGACGGACCTTAACATTGACATGGTAAATATTACAATCTAATATTTAATAAAGTTTACGTATGCCATTTAGCTCACCTGGATTTTAGTCCGGTGAGCTTATGCGATGAGCAGAGCCCTGGTGATGAGTCTGTAAACACTTCAGTCCATTATCTATTTGAACCAACACATGATTTTGATGAAACTTTGCCACAAACCTTCAATTTGATGCAAACGGAAAGTGTATTGACCGCATCAAAAATCTGCACTCTTAAGAAGGGTTCGACTGGGAGCAAGCTGGGGGTTTGACTCCTCCCCCCCCACTCCCACCAATTAGGTATTTTTCGTTGTGGCCTCTTCTTCGAAACGACACACTATTCGATGAAACTTGACCACAACCTTCAACAGCCGTTGATGTACTAAGTAAAGTTTGTTCACGGCATCAAGAATTAAGTTGGGGTTGATGTGATTTTTTTTAAACCCACCTTGTTTTGTGATTGTTGGAAGGTTCTACCTGGCCGATTGTGGAATCCTATTTGACTTCAGACAGAGTTTAACGTTTGTCCGATTTGGTATAAAATCCTGCATAAAACCTATTGACACTGATAACCGATGTCCACACAAGTCTCTTCCTTGTGAAACAATTTATTATTGCTAATTATACACATAACACTTCCTCACACCTCGTAAAGAACTTAAGAATCCCATTGATGCAATATTATTTGCTTCTATTTCATTTATTCTTACTTTAGTTAACAGTTAGACAACCCGATTCCAATTCACTTCCACATTACATCAGAGAGTTTTTATTCTACTTGGTACTTGGTCAGTTCAAGGAGCACAAAGCCACTGAGATTCTAAACTTCCTCGGTAACTTGCAGCTGAAGAACAATTTACATTCAAAGCATTTTATACTTTTCATGGAAGAGTGGTGGGGGCCTATCAACCCCAGACCTGCAGACGGTCCTTTGACGAGAAGCCACTTCGTAAATTTCGAGGCAAAAGGTCGCTGTTATCAGCTCAGTCACTCCGCTCCCAGACCAAGACATTTATCAATCATTTAGGCAAAAGTTCTTGGCCAGAAAGGACAGCAATTCAACTTGTAGCATAAAAGTTACATTTCTAAAACTCTATTTGTTACAATTAAGAATACATTAATATAAAATTTTCCCCACAGGTCTAAGGGGGTCTGGGCGGGGTGTTGGTGGGGGGAGTTTGAGTGAACAGTTGCCCAATCCAGGGTGAGGCTTCAGGACGCCGCAGGTCCTATTTTTATGTCGCTTACATACATTACACACCCATTGTATACACAAGTATGAACTGCACCTTAAAGATGAACTGCGCGATTGGGAAACATTTAATGCGCCTATTAAAAGATTAACTCGACACTTCTCATCCATGTCAGCACCGCCATGTTATAATTCAGAACGCTGTTTCGTCAACGGTCACGGATTGTTTAACCCCAATAGGGGTCATTTCAAAATTATTACGTAACCGGGAAGTGTTACTGTGGCATGCTGACAGGCTTGATAAAACTTACTATTAATTTTTCTTCGACATATAATTATTTTCGGGTCCTCATCGTGAAAGATTCACTGCATCATGGGGTGTGTCGCTGGTCGGTACAAGTCCTGTCAGTCTGTTTTGTGGAACAACTCTTGCGGCAGGAAAGACAAAAGTCCAAGTCTTAGTCCTCGTCCTTCCCAGTCTGCTCTACGCACGATGCGAGACTTGGATTCTGACAGCGGATCTGGATGGAACTTTAACTCCCTTCGTACCAAGGTGTCTTCGAGAATCCTTGTAATCGCTGATCAAACTTGTGCCCAATGAGCGGTTGCTGAGAAAGACTCAGATGAGATTTGTTCCCTATATAGTTCCGTGAGCATCAGCTGCGGCTGTATGGACATGTGGCTTCATTTTCCTGATACTGATCCTGCTCACCAGAATTCTCTCAGCCGAGGGAGCCCTCTGAGTGGAAGGAGGCCACGGGCTGACAAATCGTGCTCGTGGTTGAGAAGGTTGATCGGCAATCTCAGAGAGATGGGAACGGGCCAGACATTCTGCCTGGTTGACGACCAACGGAGGCCCTTGAGTACTGTCAGAAAGTGGACAACAAGTTTTTGGGAGCTGCTTGCTCCGGCGTATGTTTCCAGTCTGCTGAACCTGGCCTCATCATTGAGTACACTGATCCAAACAAAGGCCATGGAAATCTGATGGCCAAGCCTGGCAGTGTTTCATCAGCATAGCACTACAGGCTGATGTTAGGCCCACAGAAAAATAGAATGGTGCCATATAACTTGTTTGGGTTAATGGTTGGTGGAGTCGAGCGACAAATGTGGGTGGGGTCTGGCACTGTCCAACCAATGGGTGCACATCAACAATCGACCCCAATAAGAACACAACCAACAACAACCATGTGGAACTCTGTAGACCCGCGCATATCACAGGTAAAATATAAAGTTTTAGAGAATTAAATTGAGTCACAAGACATCTGGACCATCCTGTATTTATCTGGATATATATTATCTTAAATATAACATAATTTTTATATAATTACATATACAAGTGGGCATTCCACCCTGGGAGTATCTTTCACAGCCACTTTTGTGGCAAATGTGCTGGCAGCACATTCTGGAAATGCACATTAATAATTTTTGTCATTTTGGAAAAACATTTTAATTGATCACAACATATACTCGATAACGGAACATGATTTGTATATGCTACCACCAAGAGGTGGCGCTAATTTCCGCATTATGTATACTTGCACTTGTATTAATGTTTATACTGGCAGGATAGTTAGGTTCTAGGAAGGTATGCACATTTCCCTTGAGGTGTCCTACCCTGGGTTTGAATCTCGACCTCAGCTATCAAACTACTGTCTGGTGTGTATATGCAGGGCATCGTTGTATGTGGCCATCCTTTGGACGGACATTAAACTGGAAAGCCGGGGACTCATCTGCCAGGTGACATGTTAAAAGATCCCTTATTTTTCTGAAAGTCGGTGAGTTTGTATGCCACTGAACAATTAAAATTCCCTGCCCAACTCGGCTCCCATGGAAGTAGTGAAAGACTTTGGCAAAAAACGTTCTGCCAATGCACAAGAAGATGGGGATAATTGGCCGTTAAAGTGTTGTGTCTCTGTCGTTGCCGCCACAATTGTCATCTCCACATGCGGCCCAAATACTCCAACGTCACCTTCCTGTCTCAAGCACCATCTTCACCCCAGCAAAGAGTCGACGACTCGTGATCAAAGCTATCTCCTGCATTGTGCTCGACATGGCAATTTCCCATTCCATGCCCTTAATGAGATGATGTCGTTTCAACATGACCTCCAATGTGCCCTCAGGGTGTTCGCCCGATCCTCACCCGGGCACCCCGCTCGCACCGGACATGGCGCGCCTTTGCTACCGATCATATCTCCACATAATGGTCCCACGAATGCCTCGCTCTTATCCATCCTCCTGTTGGAAAGAGTCGTCAAAGTGTACCCCCATGGAAGGGAGTCAGCCAAGAAGGAGGTCATCCTTGGTGTGGAGAGATCAACAAAGTGCACAGCTGCATGGCTAGGTCGCATCCCAAAACTCATGTCGATTGCCCGGTGAATACCGGATGCTACGACATGGTCCTCGGCTCACCGAACTGTTAATATTTCAAGCACGGTCTTCAAATCCACTAAAGTTTGGTCTCACTCATATTTTGCCGTGATGGAGTCGATAAGCCCTCCAGTCCAGACTGCATGGAAGGCCATGTTCTAAACAATGTCGATCAGTAATGATACCAGCAACTATGTGCCCGGCTTTGTCCTCATTGAAGCTGTTGTTTTGGCTCAGTCTTCAACCCACTGAAGCTCGGTCACGATTCGTTCTTGGCAAGGAGGAAGTCAGCAAAAGGAAGTCGCACAAAGCTCTGTCCTTGTCCTCGCCCGGAGGGCGTCAACAGAGCCCACCAAGTTACAGGCCTATGCTGTACCGCAAACGCATGTTGAACGGTGCAAACACTGGTACACATACATGCTTTTCTTCCCACAGAAGGCTGCACCTCGTCATGGGGTCTTCTCCCCCCCCCCATCAAAGTTGCTGTATTCCAGCGTGGTTCTTTGTCCCATCCCTCCCTGAAGAAGGGGAGGTGGAAAGCATGCCACCTCCCCCCGCACTAGTGTGTGTGTGTGTGTGTGTGTGGGTGTGTGTGTGTGTGTGTGTGTGTGTGGTTGTGTGTGTGTGTGTGTATATAAGATATATATGTTTGTGTCGTGTCGTCCATCACACTTTAATTTTTTAAAAGGTTCTTGGTGTCGTAGAAAAATAAACTGAGGCAGGGTGCCATTCACCGAAGGGGGTTCGTCATCAGTCTTACCCTCATAATAAGCATTTTTTGGGGTATCGTATTGGTAGAAACGGGAAATTTAAACGTAAAGTGATGATGTGGACCGTGACACATGGTAGATGTCTACTTTATCAACATGGTTGGGTGTGCTGAGAAGAAGAACCATCGTTAGTGATTTAAAAATATATGTTATGTAGTAAATGTTTTGATATACATTTGTCGTGCATTAGCACGATACTTGAGAAGTCCAAAATAAACAATAGTTGCCATGGAAACATCAATTGGTGATTTGGAAATTGAACCTATCAAGTGTTTATGTGATGAATGTTTGTGCATAACAAAACGTCATTGAATGCTTTCTAATTGTCGCCAAAGACATGTTTTACATTTTTTTGGGATGGCATTGACCTTGACCTTTGATGTTTCGATTTTATCCACATATACTACAAACTACGTACAAATCAGTCGTGGAAGTTTTCAATCTGATAGTTGAAAAATTCCTGAGGTTTTGGCAAAAAATAAAATCACAAAAATATCCCATTTCATTACAATGGGGTGAAGATTGTCATGGACACCGTTTTCTCTCTTGTCTTTTTCCTTTGCCACAATGAGTCTTAAGAGTCCCAGGGGTCTTCAGAATCTTAAGGGTGTTTCGGGTCCAACAAGTTCATTGGAGCCTTAAGCTCTCAGGGGTAAAATGTTTTTAGGGTCCAGTATCTTGGGGTTTATAAAGTTGGTGGTAAAGGTCTTAACGGGTTTTTGAGTGCTTCGATGCGGGTTTGAGAACCAGGGAAGGCTCCGTTAGTGTTGTGGAGATTACTACTGGTGCGCAGACGAACACACACCACACCACACACACAACACACACCACACAAACACACACACACACACACACACACACAACGGCGGTGAGGGGGAGGTGGTCATGAATACAGCAGTTCGGAAGACGGTAAAGACAGAGCTGAAAATGGCAGCTTTGAATGAGATGAGATGTGCCCGGTATCACCGCCTTTCACATGTGTTTGTGAAACGTGGCCTGGCCCTGCAAGTTTGGTGGGACTTGTTTGACCCCGTGCTGCGAGGAGGGAAAGGCTCGAGCTTTGGCGAACTCCCTCTGGTGCAAGTCCGACCATTGAGGGCAAGAGAGAGAGACAAGGTTTGTTGATATCGGGACCGGCATAAATACGACTTTTGATGGGAGTGAGAAATCGAGCCATGCACGGCAGCTTTGTGAGCAGAGGACTGCACACGTGGCGCCCGGAGTCCGTGTGGATTGTTTGGTTTTGCTGACCCCATCATGCTGAAATGGAAAACCCCAAGCTTTGGCAACTCCATTTTTGCCAAGCTCCGCCAGCATAGAACCGAGTTCGTGGATCCAGGACAACAACTGAATACAGTGGCTGGATGGGCAACAACACCTTGCGGGGACGGCAGCTTTTGAATGGGGGAGGGTGGCACCCGAGTTTGCCGATCGACATGCCATTTGGGACGTGGCCCGGCGCACCAGCCTTTACAGATTATTTGGCTTTGCCGACTCTATCCCGTCAAGGAAGGATGAGACCGAGTGGGAAAAAGAATGAGACCAGGTGTACCCCAGAGGCCATTCGGGGATGAGTGGGAAATGTATATGGATAAGGAGATGGCTTGGTGCCACGAGTCATGGTTTCCTGCTGTGGTGAAGATGGATTTTTCAGGACCAGGAGAGGCTGTGTTCAGTGTTCGGAGACCCGCAACGTGGAGATGACAACCGGTTGGTGGCGGAGCGAAGACACAGTCATAGGCACAATTGTGCTTTTTACGCATATTATATTGTTGCGGTTCTGCCAAGAACGGCGCTCCTCCAGCAATGACAGACAATACTACAGCGGTCCAAGAGTTATTTCATTAGTATCCGTTTAGATCGCCCGTTCGCTTGTGTCCAGTGGGTTGATGGGACAAAAATGTGTTGCAAGGGCTTTTAGTAGGTCCTTATTCCCATTCTTTATTCTTCATAAAATTTTACTTTGCTGCTCCACACAAATCCTTGTTTCCTTTCAAAAGCATGCAGACTATTGCAACAGATATCTCATGTTGTATACGCAACGCCATTCCGTGTCACCTCAAACCACTTCTCAACTGAGCTCATTTCAGACCTTCACATACTCTAACACCCAACGTTGTAGCATCTTCTCATACACATCATAATAATCCCCACATCAATCGACCAGCAACTCAAACTCACCTGCAACCTCACTAATCCACCACACTACAATTGCTATGCTATATATACCTCTGCTGCTATCATGCTATACGCCCATCAACCAACCAAACGACCCACCACTTCCTCCTGGAGGAGCCCGTACTCTAAAGATACTCGGGCTTGGACATTCTGTTGACTTGCTTGGGGCACGAGTGTGTGCCTGGGTGCATTTCAATGTTGTGGGGAAGCCCTATAGTGTGCCACTTAAACTGCGGCCCACATTTGTTGTCCAGCACTTGTTCTGGCTGAGAACGCCGCCAGAGTGCCCCTCGGCCCATGGTATTCTCAGAGCTCGTTGCATGATGGATTCAGAGCAAATGAGGGCCATTAATGGGAAAAATCCTCACTGGGGCGGGGGCAAGCAGTGGGATCGGAGTCGATGCACCAAGAGGGCGTGGGGAAACACCCATCTTCCCGCCTGTTCCGGCTCTCAACTGCCGGCCCCCGCCTTGGAGAGTATAAGAAAGCTCTGATCTGGGCCACCACTCTCCCGCACGTTCCCGCATGGCCCGCTGTTCTTCTCTTGCCCACCTTCTCTCGTCTGGCCTGCCCGCTCTCCTTTTGTTTATCTTTGGCCCGCCTTTGTCTTGGTGTCAACGGAGCGGAGACACTGGACAAGCAAAGAAGCCAGACACCAGACGCCAGCGATCCCTTAAGCCCAAAACATTACAACGTACATGACCTCTTTACACTAACATTAAGTCCTATCCCTCACATGTTATTTTCTTTGTTCCAAACCCCCACCTACATCTTTACACCTTCCTCTGCCTCAACTACACGGAGAAGCCTTCAGTTTTCCACCGTACCCTCACTTCTCCCCTTTTAAGGGCCGGGAAAGTGTGGGCCCATTGGTCACGCCAGGCACAAAAGAAGTTGAAAACACCGCATTCCTTTTTATAAATGCTCTCTTGCTTTCTAAATTTCCCTCTGGTATGGTGGTGAGGTGCCTATCATCTGTTAGTGTAAGATAAGCCTGTGGAAGTTTAGTACAAAGTTAGCTCTGCACGGTGTCCTCTTTTGTATGTATTTACATTTCTTTTGCGCACCTCACAAATCGTTTGCTTTCCCCTGCTGTACATATTGCTTTGTATTAATTGCCACATTCCCTTCCTCGTCTTAATATGTACAATGTGTGTGTGTGTGTGTGGGTGTGTGTGTTGTGTGTGTGTGGCGGGGAGGGAGGGGAAGAAGGCTGCATGAGGGAGGGGAAAGAAGGCGCGTGAGGGAGGGGAAAAGGTGGCGTAGGGGAGGGGAAAGAAGGCGTGTGAGGGGAGGGGCGAAAGAAGGCGCGCGTGAGGGGAGGGGAAGATGGGCGGCGTGAGGGGAGGGGAAGAAAGGGGCGTGAGGGGAGGGGAAGAAGGCGGCGTGAGGGGGGGAAGAAGGCGGCGTGAGGGGAGGGGAAGAAGGCGTCGTGAGGGGAGGGGAAGAGGCGGCGTGAGGGAGGGGAAGAAAGGCGGCGTGAGGGGAGGGAAGAAGGCGGCGTGAGGGAGAGTGGAAGAAGCGTCGTGAGGGGAGTGGAAGAAGGCTCGTGAGGGGAGTGGAAGAAGGCGTCGTGAGGGGGTGGAAAAGGCGTCGTGAGGGGAGGGGAAGCAAGGCGCGTGAAGGAGGGAAGAAGGCAGTGGCGTGAGGGGAGGGAAAGAAGGCAGTGGCGTGAGGGGAGGGGGAGGAAGCGCAGAGTAGAGCAAGGGAAGAAGCGTGAGGGGAGGGTGCGGCAGCTTACCCTGCATTTCCGAGGCATAAATGCACCCAAAGCAACGTTTTCTTTTTAACTGCTGTGTTCTCGATAAAGGCATGCAGAAAATGTCTTCCTCCCTTCATCTTCTTCTCCTTTAATGATTAGTCTCATTTATATCATTTCTTCATATCGATTAGATTTCAGAAAACGCTGATTTACTCCACGATTTGGAAAGTTTTTCCCACCAATTGGCTATGGTGCCGTTGCGACTTTGGCAGCTCTGCTCGGCTGCACATAATCAAGTAAGTTCACGCAAAGTACACAGAGGGCACGAGAAACCCTCCCTTAGTGCGGCCATCCACAGTAAGATGTAATGGGAAGTAGTGGTAACCGTACACACACAACACACACACACACACACATACACAACACACACACACACACACACACACACACAACACACACACACACACACACACACAACACTGAAGGTGTTTATTCAGAAATCAGACCCCATAATATTGCTGGTGTTGGCTTAATGTTAGGGTGGTGGGACTTGGAATCCGAGATCACTGAGTTAAATCCTGCTCGGCTGTTGAATTAATAACAGGTGGGGTTGACTCTGCCTGTCATCCTTCCGAGGTCGGCAAATGAGTGCCAACTTGTTGTATCCTTTGTTGGAGTGGCGACCCAATCAAGGATTGTGCACCATAGTCAAGGAGACGCTTAGGCAGCACCAACGTTCCCTTGCACAGGGTATGGTCCCAATGGGATGGAATGGACCCAACACATCCAACCATATCTGTATCAGGAGGTGGTTGCTGTATCTCTTGTCAATGCTTCTTAGTGACGCAAGGACAACCCCTCACCCTCATCCTCCCCCCCCCCCCACCCCCTTTTCCTTTCCCCTCTAGTTTCAAATTCACATTTGAGACAAAATGCATAACTTAATATGAATGGTAGACTTTGATTTCAAGTTCTCTCTGATAGATGACGGAGGAATTGAAGTGGAATAAACATGGGATGGAAGGAGGGTTGGAGGCAAATAGTGAGAACTCTTGGACATTCATTCAATCTTTTAATGATGTTCCGTCAGCAGGTTGAGCCAAGGTGTGTTCCTCAGGTCATTACGAAGCGGCTTAGGTTAAGATATGAAGAGCCACGGGAGTCAAGTTGCGGGGTGTGGAGTCGATCAAACTTGTCGTCCATGGAATGATCAGTGGGCAAGCATGAAAAAACCAAATGCGTGGACCTTCTCACCACCCTATGACTTTTCATTGCCATTTCCGGCGGTGATTTGTTGTTTGCCAAGTTTGGTGGTGTAACATGAGAAAGTCCGTTATTTGCTGATGTAATCGGCCGTGGCGTTTCCCTTGGCAGCAGTATCAGGTAACCGGAGAGGCCTGCGAGTTATCGCCCTTTCAATCTCAGAGGATTTAAGCTGATGGCTAACTCAGACCTGCTTAGCGGCTGCCATTGCACTATCTATACGATGTTCGCGCCACAAACAAAGTTGAGGTTTTTATGATTTGTCCTGCTCCTTGGTAGACTTAAAGATGGTGGTCTTCGGAGAGTGTGCTTGAAGAGGGTGGCTGGGGGCGATGTGCTAGTGGGGAGACACTCAGTGGTCGTTTCAGTTACCATCAAAAAGTCGTTGTTGTTTAAAAGCTCCAAGTTAATGTAAGGGAGAGCCGATGCAGGTTACCAGGCCATAGCTTGTTGCATTCAGCATGATGTTCAATGGCCGTGTTTTTTGGGGCCAGACAAGTTCAGCATTCTTTTCACGCTTGTTACACGGGCTACAGCAGAGTCCTTATCCACCATCGGAAACCTGTGGAGATGGGTATCTTTTCTGTTCCAAGTTCAAATCCATGTGATTAGACTTGCATTGCTTCCCTCCCAGTGACTTCACCTAGCTATACAGGAATGAATCTGATCGCACACCAATCTTTGCTACATAATCGATTTTATTATATATATATATATACTATATATATATATATATTATATATATATATATATATATACTATATATCCGAATGTTCAACATTACAGGGATAAAACAAGTAAATCTAGACACAGGTGAGGCCATTCAGCCCACCATGCCTGCACCACATCAAACACCACACGAATTTACAAAAAAATTGAAAATGCAAAAAAAAAATTTCCCTGTTTTGAATAGTTAAAATTTAAATTTTTGTTTTTTGTAGTTTCTGTATTTTTCCCACAGGGGAGGAGGCATGGACTTGGTAAAACGACACATCAACCACCAACACCCCCTTGACAGACCCCCATCAACAGCACTCCGTCAACATGTACAACAATCACCATCAATGCTCAAGCCCCGGCGAAAGTCCTGTCAACATCCTTCCCTCTATCTCCAAACCTCCAGGTACCCTGTCTAATTCAAATTTAAACTTATCCACTGTTTGCTGCCAACTACCTTCCAGGTAGCCATGTCCATGCATAACTACTCCTCTGAGTGAAAGTCCCCTGCTTAACTACATCTTACTCTCTTCTTCTTTACTCTCAGGCTTGGCCCCTGCTCCTCATCACTGTCTACTCTGTGAATAATTAATTCATCCTACATTATTTTACTCTACTTTCATTTACTTAAACATCTTATCAATCTCTCGTGACACCTCCTTCTAGTGTACTAAACCCTGTTTCCTTGCATAAGGTTGGCATTCATGAGAAGAAGATAACTTTCCACTGAGTGCGAAGGAAATGGAAATGTAAAAGAAGATGCGTGGCTATAACCCAGAGTGCTCTGGAAGTGATGTCACTTCCCATGTCCAAGTGGCGCTATGTTGTCCGAAGTCAAGGCTGAGTTGTCTAATGAATTGATGATTGTGTTCGAGGCACCTTCATGAACGCTTAACCCTAAGAAAATACTCATCATAGGGTGAGCACAAAGCAACCCAGCATTGTTCACCTCATGGTATGTATCACAGTACAGGAAAACCAGCGTAGTATTCCTCCATCCACCTCGGAGTAAAGCACACAAACAGGACAAACCGGCCTAGTATCTCCAACCACTCTATATCACACGAAGACAAACCGGTCCTCCTGTTGTCCCACATAAACAGAAAATGTCACTATAAATGAAAAAGCAATGCTACTCTTGGAACACCAACTCTGTCATCATCTCTCCTTCTTGCCAATCCATCCCAATTCGCTTTCACATCCCTGCAGTCAAAAACACGAGCCTCTGCTCGGCTGAGCTTCCTTGGCATCGAGCAGAGTAATGAATGGGAAGATAATTGGCTGGGTGACAAGTTAAGATTCATTGGGCACAGTGCAAGTCAAACTTTATCTCTTCCCGTTTCAGCCTGTACTCCGATCAAACCAATGCGAACTTTCACGCTGGATATGATACAAGAGAAGAGACGACGGAATGTTTAGCAAAACGTTAACGCGAGGCAGTCATTTGTGGTCCAGAAACTGTCGGCCAGACAGGCGCGAGCTGAAGCCCGTGGCCTGCCATTCAAACCCTAGTTTGTCCTTGTTGGAGTGAAAGGTAACTCATGATGTGTAATTTTCAGGTTATAAAGGGCATTAGTGGTTAATTCTTTACAGTGAAGAGGAAGTTATGTTTTCAATAGCTTGAAATTTTTTTTTTAAATCAAATGAACTGATTTAGTCTGATGGAAAGCAGTCAACTCCATGACTAATTTTAAATATATATTAGCAAACCGTTGTAATGGCAGTATGACATCGAATGTCATATGAAGAGAGAATTAATTTTTTAACAGATTAAGTTTGAAAACCTCGCTCACACTGAAGTTTGTGTCACTGAAAAGGTACAAACTTTCAACGAATCTTTATTTAGATAGGAATTCTGATTGGCTGGAGCTCAGATTATCTCAATACCTCATGGGCATTTTACTCATCGGAACAATAAGATTATAAATGGATATAACGATGTACAAGAGAAGTAACGGATATACAAAATTCAACGAATATACATAAGGGTATACAAGGATTGCATCTAGGATTTACAAGGATCACACAGGATTAAATAGGGTTTTACACAAACTGAGTACACCCAATCCTTGCGGAAACAGCAGGGAGGTTCATGTTGTTTTAACTCTCTGGGGTATGGTCGATTCCATCGATCCTAGACTCGATCCATTAGTCTGGTGGTGGACTTCGTTAAGCAATAGAAGCTTGGGAATTCTCACAGATTACTTTCAGTTAGTGTTAACAGCGGGGGGGGGATTGCTAATGTTTTTAAAAGGTAATCATATGTGTTTGTGGTTTATAATATTTTTTTAAGGCTTCTGGGTTGTGTTCAGTTACCAAGTTTCTTGTAGAGCGCTCGCCAAGTGGCTTAAGGCCTTAAGCACTCAAGCAAGCGCTCCATTTGAACTGTTGATAAGGAATGGCAAGGTTTTGACAAAGCACTAGCAAGCTGCTAGGTAACTAAATACACCCCTCGTAGGTTTTGCCCACATAACGCCATGATAAGCTATTGATACACGCAACAGCAGCAACAGCAGTGTACATATTATATTTCAAAAGGTGTAGCATATTATAAAACAAGGCAACTGTTAACACGCAACACAGGCATTTTGTCCAAAAGAGGAAAACCCTTGGGGAGTAGGAGCATTTGTTAGTGCGGGAGACGGGGTTTTCCAATCACTTTTGTATATCTGTTCCGGCGGGCCGTAACTTTTTTATTATTTGAGCTTGTTGTCATAAAATTTTAAACAAAGCTATATTATGAGAATATGGAGAAGACCAATGAAAATTTGGTCAAAACGTCATCGATCAAGGTCAACGTCACCATCAAATTGTCCAATTTCATGCAAAATTGACCTGAAATTAGTAATTGAATATTGGGTTACTGATTGATTCACCAATAAAGCTATAAGTCCAATTTTTATTTATTTATTTTTGTTAATATAACAGGTCAAAGGTTGAAGGTTGCATAAATATCAATGCCAGTCATATCAATGTGTCAGTGACTCAGTAATGACTCAATTTCATCGAGTGTAAGCTGTGTTCCTGTCAGAAGGTCAAAGGTCAACGTCACAAAATCAATTTCCATCGTGATTGACTTGAAATTTGAGCCAGGGTCCTTGGTCACTGAAGCCTATTGCTTTTGGAGGTCAAAAGGTCAAGGTTGCCTAAAATTCATTCTTTTTTTCTGTTTGTCATATTTACCATCAGTAAAAAAGAAGTCTGAATACAAAGCGGATGCGGACTGGATGGGCTTTGCATTTTCAGATGCTTTCTACTTATTTTTTTATTGGAAGAAGTACCACAGATGCAAGGATATACAAGGATGCAAACAGATATACAAGGCTATACATACGGATAGATAAGGATTAAAGGGTTTTTTTACACATATACAAGAATATACTGATAGACAAGGATGCAACAAAGATGTACATAAGGAAAGAGATAAGAATGAAATGAGGTTTTACACAGATATACATGGATATACGAAGATATACAAGGGTACAAAAAACACACCTGTGATATATCAACAGCACATTTGGATTCAATTAATCATTTATCCACTTGAGAAAATAAAATGCTTTCAATATTACCACACATGACACTTCAATAAAGATGCCATGGAAAAAATTGACCCACTGGAAAAGCCTTCCAACTTGTATGATTTTTCTAAATGATGAATTGGGTATTTCAAAAAGGTTGTAATTTAAAATAGTATTTTTTTTAATCCTGCACCTCAGTTAAAATCAATTAAATATTGGAGTTTCTGTTAATATAAACACTATATGATAACGTCAGCTAAAATAGTTTGTGTTATTTTCAAATACATTCAAATCTACCGTTATTCAAAGTTAAAATACCTGTTATAAAACTGAAATATGCACCTGGTTAAAAGTAATTCCCACGCTTTTTATAAGCCTTATTCACACACAATTATGTTTATAAACATTAAATCCCACCTTTTAAATTTAAATCCCCACTTATTAAAAATTAAATCCCTACCTGTTATAGAAAGGTTATTCCCGACCTTTTATAATCGTTAAATCCCACGTGTAAAAAAATTTAAAATTCATACTGTTATAGAAGGTAAAAGTTAAATCCTTCTTGTTATAAAAAGTTAAAATCCCACCTATTATAAATGGTAAATTCCACCCTTTAAAAAAGTTAAAATCCACACTGTTATAAAAGGTAAATTCATGCTGTTATGAAAAAAGTTAATCCTTCCTGTTATAAAAAAAATCATATCCCACCTGTTATAAAAGAATAATTCATACGTTAATAAAAGGCATAATCCCACCTTTAGGAAGTTAAATTCCTAATCCTTTATGAAAGATAAATTCATACTTTTATAAAGATAAGTCCCACCGCTTATAAAAGATAAATCCCACCGCTTATAAAAGTTAAATCCTACGCTGTTATAAAAAGTTAAATCACACCTGTTGTAAAAAGATAAGATTCAATACATGTTAGAAAATTAATTCTTCCTGATATAAAAAGTTAATCCCACTTTTATTGAAGTTAAATTCCTACCTGTTTTACGAAAAGTGACTTTAAAAAGTAGATTTGAAATTCCTACCTGTTTTAAAGTTCAGTCAAAAATTCATACTGTTATATAAAAGTAAATCCCATCTTTTATAAAGTTAAATCCTTCCTGTTATAAAAAATGGGATATCCACCTGTTATAAAAGGAATAAATTCATACGTCATAAAAGTCAAATTAATACTGTTCATCACAAAGGCAAATCCACCCTTTTACGAAGTTAAATTCCTACCTGTTATGAAAGATAAATTCATACTTTTATAAAAGATAAATCCCACAGCTATAAAAGTTAAATCCTACCTGTTATAAAATATAAATTCATACATGGTTAGAAAAATTAAATCCTTCTATTATAAAAAGTTTAAATCCGCACCTTTTATGAAAGTTAAATTCCTAACCTGTTACAAAGTCCAAAATTCATACTGTTTAAAGAAAATTCATTATGCTTTAAAGAAAAATTCATACTGTTATAAAGTCAAATTCATATGTTTATAAAAGTAAATCCCACCTTTTATGAAAGCTAAATTCCTACCTGTTAGCAAAAGTCAATTCTACCTGTTTACAGTCAAATTCACTTTGTGTTATAAAAGTTTAAATCCCACCGTTCTAAAGTGATTCCTACTGTTATATTTCCACTTTAAATTGTGATTTTATGCAAACTCGGGGGAGGAATGTTGGGAGAGGGAAGGTAGGGAGGGATGAGTAAGTCCACGTGTGAAGTAATAATTCATCAATTAAAAAATTTAACAAATATAACACAATTTTTAACATGACTCTTCAAAAAATTCAAATGCTCAAGACAACTCTCAATTTTATTCTTGCACTTACATGTTAGGCATGGACTACTGACCTTTGTCATGCTTACAATTCCCTTCAGTGACCATCCAACGTGTAGGAAGAGTTTCCAGAACAGGGCCATGAATAAAAGAAAGACTGATGAAGAGTTTTCTCTGCCAATCTTTCATCTCACCGCATTTCACTCAGTCATCACTTTGTGATGAATCACCGAAGAAAGAACATGATGGAGAAAGAAGAAAAAAAATCACCCCTGCAAGCCATCACTGCTAACCAAAGGCCATTTGTTTGGTCCTCAAGCGCTTTTGTGACACTTAACCCCAGAAAAAGAAGGGAAGGTTTTCGACAAAAGTTTCAATGGGTCTCATTGATCCGTTTATTCGATCATCGTCAAGTTTTCCTTCAGTGGTCATTACCAAACCCGCTCATGGTTGGTTATTTAAAACAAAAAAAAATCAGGTCTTTTTGCAAACGCATGAAGAGAAATTTGAACATCGCGGTGCCTGAATCATCCCCAGTGCTTGTTGGTTATCCCTGGTGTCATGTCGATCCCTCGTGACGTGTCTGTCTCTCGTGTTACGTCCCATCAATATAATTCGCTTCTCACCTGGATGGTGCATTCGGCACGCGGGAGCATGGGCGGGACTCTTCTGAGGGAATAAATGGCAGAATGTTTCATTTCGCTCAAATTAAAACCATAACGCATGAAACATGTTAAAATAACCTGTCAGAGAACAAAGGAAGAGAGTGATTGGTTGATTACACGTCGTTTCATTCAGCAGGCTGAAAGCAGTGAGGTGATTGGGAAGAGTGCTGTGGGTGCCCCTGGTGGAAGTTGCGTGTATGACCGACATTTTTCATCGCATTTTGTGTTGCTGGAAAGGCCACATCAAGTTTTCCGAGATTTTCGACATAAACAGGTTCATGTATGAACCTTATGGTTTGACTAGAGCACATGATGGCTGTATGACCCACAGACACAAAACATTATTATATACTATATTAATCATATATAACATATATATACATATACATATATATGTATATATATATACTGCATATATATATACTGGCACACATATATATATATATATATATATATATATATAATATTATACTGCACATATATAAATATACTATATATATATATATATATATATATATATACTTGAATAATAAATATATATATTATATTACTGATAAATAAATAGTATATATATATATTACGAATAAATATATATGCTGTAATAATATATGCTGTATAAAATAATATATGCTGTATATGTATATATATAGACTGTATATATACTATATATATAAGTAATATAAATATACTGTATATGTATATGTATATTATGTATATTATATGTATATATATATATATATATATATATCATATATA
>CM068956.1:145193261-145220712 GCA_035128595.1 Eptatretus atami | reverse complement strand
AAAGAGAGATTCGATGAAGACGTCTGTTCACATTTACTGCACGTCAATGAGAGTCTGTCTTAGTAATTTACAAAAAATAGCCTGAATGAAACACAATGCGACAGTTTATAGTCGGATCGGGATTTCAAATCCAGACTAGATACCTGTTAGTGTTGATTTGATGTGGATGAAAACTGGGTGTTAATTTGACATGATGATACCGTTAGTGTTTATTTGATGTGGATGATACCTGTTGGTTAATTTGATGTCGATGATACCTTTGGTGTTGATTTGATGTGGACGATACCTGTTGGTCTTAATTTGATGTGATGAACCTGCTAGTGTTAATTTGATGTGGAATGATACCTGGTTGGTTGTGTGTTTGTTGTGATGATACGTGGTGTGATTTGATGTGATAATACCTGTTGGTGTTGATTTGATTGGATGATAGCTGTTAGTGTTGAAGATGTGGATGATACCTGTTAGTATGATTTGATGTGGATGGTACCTGTTAGTGTTGATTGGATGTGGATGATAACTTTGTGTTAATTTGAATGTGGATGATGCCTGTTAGTGTTGATTTGATGTGGATGATACCTGTAGTATTGAGTTTGATTGTGATACCTGTTGGTGTTGATTTGATGTGGATGATACTGTTGTGTTGATTTGATGTGGATGATACCTGTTGGTGTTAATTTGATGTGTGGATGATACCTGTTGGTGTTAATTTTGATGTGGATGATACCTGTTGGTGTTGGTTGATGTGGATGATACGTCATGGTGTTGATTTGGATGTGGATGATCCTGTTATTTGATTTGATGCTGGATCATACTGTGGTGGGTTGAATTTGATGTGATGATATCCTGTTAGTGTTGATTTGATGTGGATGAATACCTGTTAGTGTTGATTTGACTGTGGATGATACCTGTTGGTGTTAATTTGATGTGGATGATACCTGTTGGTGTTGGTTTGATGTGGATGATACGTCATGGTGTTGATTTGATGTGGATGATACCTGTTAGTATTGATTTGATGTGGATCATACCTGTTGGGTTAATTTGACGTGGATATACCGTGTTCGTGTTGAATTTGATTCACATGATACCTGATTGTGTCATTTCGGAATGTGAATTTTCATGACCTTGACCGATGGTTATAAAAACAACCCAAAGGTGTGTGCCCTGTGCAACAGAGCTGCCGTTGTCCTGTGACCCACCCGTGACGCTCTCTTCATAACACATATATGTCTTACGCACATTCTGCTGCCCATAGGGTTTTAATAGTTTGTGTTCAACTAATTACATCCTGTTTGTCTTGCTGGACAAACCATGGCAGGATGATACCAAGGCGTGGTGCCGAAGAAGTTGTGTTTTCACAGCGTTCCGCCTCTGTTCGTGAGTGTCCATTGTGATTCCTGAAATATCCGCCTCTTCCCGTTTTCTCCCCATCGGGTTTCAGGTGCATTTTAATGAAGCCCATGGGGTCGGAACACAGTGAACGTCACACAGATTCACAGTACTTTTTGGGTTCCCTGCGATGGAAACACAAATATATTCGATATAATCCTCCAAGGCTGAAACACTTGCACCGATAAGATTTCAAAATGAAAACCCTTCCATCACGTGGACCCTGTACCACGCAGGGACCCACATCAAAACGAGGGTCTAATCCGGGTGCAAAGGATGACCTGTGTTTTCAAAACGCCATGTCAACAAGCGGTCTTGCGTGTCATGCTGGTACGTTCGTTTGAAACGTAACAAAGTTGTTGAAACTTGTTTCCACTTAAAAATTACCCCCCCCCCAAAAAAAAAATCGCAGCAAAATATATATTATGTCATCTACTTTTATATTTATATGTGCACAGGGGTCCAGATGTCTTGTGACCCCTAACGTTTTTTCCCCTTTTCTCGTTCATTTGCACAAGTGGACCAGCTGGTAATGTTGCGTAAAATTTCCCACAGGACAAGGCGTCGGTCGAATCATCCTGTGCAAAGAAACTGCTGATTCTCATCGAGACTGGACCCTTAACATTGACATTGGTAATATTTACAATCATAATATTTAATAAAGTTTACGTATGCCATTTTTAGCTCACCTGGATTTTAGTCCGGTGAGCTTATGCGATCGAGCAGCGTCCCTGGGTGAGTGAGTCTGTAAACACTTCAGTCATTATCATTTGAACCAAACACATGATTTTGATGAAACTTTGCCACAACCTTCATATTTGATGCCAAACGAAAGTGTATTGACCGCATCAAAATCTGCACTCATTAAGAGGGTCGACTGGGAGCAAGTGGGGGGTTTGACTCCTCCCCCCCCCCTCCACAAATTAGGTATTGGCCCTCTTCTTCGAAACGACACACTATTTCGATGAAACTTGACCACAACCTTCAACAGCCGTGATGTACTAAGTAAAGTTTGTTCACGGCATTCAAAATAAGTTGGGGTTGATGTGGATTTTTTTAACCCACCTTGTTGTGATTGTTGAAGGATTCTACCTGGCCGATTGTGGAATCCTATTTGACTTCAGACAGAGTTTAACGTTTGTCCAAATTTGGTTATAAAATCTGCATAAAACCTATTGACACTGATATACCGATGTCCACACAAGTCCTTCCTTGTGAAACAATTTATTATTCTAATTATACACCATACACTTCTCATCCTCGTACAATGAACTTAAGAATCCCCATTGATTGCAATATTATTTGCTTCTATTTCATTTATTCTTACTTTAGTTACAGTTAGACCAACCCGATTCAATTCACTTCCACATTACATCAGAGAGTTTTATTCTAACTTGGTACTTGGTCAGTTCAAGGAGCACAAGCCACTGAGATTCTAATACTTCCTCAGGTACTTGCACTGAAACAATTTTACATTTCAAAGCATTTTATACTTTCATGAGAGAGTGGTGGGGGCTATCAACCCAGACTGCAGACGTGTCCTTTGGACGAGAAGCCACTTCGTACATTTCGAGGCAAAGGTTCGCTGTTATCAGCTCAGGTCACTCCGCTCCAGACCAAGACATTTATCATCATTTAGGGAAAAGTCTCTTGGCCAGAAAGGACAGCCAATTCAACTTGTAGCATAAAAGTTACATTTCTAAAACTCTATTTGTTACAATTTAGAATACATTAATATAAATTTTTCCCCCACAGGGTCTAAGGGGGTCTGCGGGGGGTTGGTGGGGGGAGTTTGAGTGACAGTTGCTCCCAATCCAGGTGAGCTTCAGGACGCGCAGTCCTATTTTTATGTCGCTTACATTACATTACACACCCATTGGTATACAACAAGTATGACTGCACTCTTAAAGATGAACTGCGCGATTGGGAAACATATTTAATGCGCTATTAAAAGATTAACTCGACACTTCTCATCCATGTCAGCATCCGCCATGGTTATATCAGAACGAGCTGTTTCGTCAAACGGTCACGGATTGTTTAACCCCAATATGGGGTCATTCAAAAATTATTACGTAACTCGGGAGGTGTTACTGTGCATGCTGACAGGCTTGATTAAACCTTACTATTAATTTTTCTTCGACATATAATTATTTTTCAGGGTCCCTCATCGTGAATAGATTCACTGCATCATGGGGTGTGTCGCTGTCGGTACAAGTCTGTCAAGTCTGTTTTGTCGGAACAACTCTTGTCGGCAGGAAGACAAAAGTCCAAGTCTTTAAGTCCTTCGTCCTTCCAGTCTTGCTCTACGGATGCGAGACTTGGATTCTGACCAGGGATCTGGGATGGAAACTTAACTCCTTCAGTACCAGGTGTCTTCGGAGAATCCTTGGCTATCGCTGATCAAACTTTGTGCCCAATGAGCGGTTGCTGAGAAAGACTCAGATGAGATTTGTTCCCTATATAGTCCGTGAGCATCAGCTGCGGCTGTATGGACATGTGGCTCATTTTCCTGATACTGATCCTGCTCACCAGATTCTCTCAGCGAGGGAGCCTCTGAGTGGAGGAGGCCAACGGGCTGACAATGTGCCTCGTGGTTGCAGAAGGTTGATCGGCATCTCAAGGAGATGGGGACGGGCCAGACATCTGCCTGGTGGACGACCAGACGGAGGCCCCTTGAGTACTGTCAGAAAGTGGACACAGTGATGCGCTGCTCCGGCGTATGTTTCCATGTCTGACCTGACCTGGCCTCATCATGAGTAACACTGATCCAAACAAAGCCAATGGAAATCTGATGCAACAAGCCTGGGCAGTGTTTCATCAGCATAGGCCTACAGGCCTGATGTTAGGCCCACCAGAAAAATAAGATGGTGGCCATATTACTTTGTTTGGGTTCAATGGTTGGTGGAGTCGAGCGACAAATGTGGGTGGGGTCTGGCAGCTGTCCAACCAATGGGTGCACATCAAAAATCGACCCCCCAATAAGAACCACAACAACAACAACCATGTGGAACTCTTGTAGACCCGCTGCATATCACAGGTAAAAATATAAAGTTTTAGAGAATTAAATTGGAGTCACAAGACATCTGGACCATCCTGTATATTATCTGGATATATATTATCTTTAAATATACATATTTTTATATAATTACATATACAAGTGGGCATTCCCACCTGGGAGTACTCTTCTCAGCCCACCTTTTGTGGGCAATGTGCTGCAGCACATTCTTGGAAATGCACTTAATAATTTTTGTCATTTTTGAAAAACATTTTATTGATCACAACATATACTCGTCATAACGGAACATGATTTGTAATACTGGCTACCACCAAAGGGTGGCGCTATTTCCGCCATGTATGTATACTGCACTGTATTATGTTTTATACTGGCAGGATAGCTTAGGTTCTAGAGGTATGCACATTTCCCTTTGAGGTGTCTAGCCTGGGTTTGAATCTCGACCCAGCTATCAACTACTGTTCTGGTGTGTTATATGCAGGGCATCGTTGTATGTGCCATCCTTTGGACGGACATTAAACTGGAAAGCCAGGGGACTCATCTGCCAGGTGAATGTTAAAGATCCCTTATATTTTTCATGAAGAGTCGGTGAGTTTGTATGCCACTGAACAAATTAAAATTCCTGCCCAACTCGGCTCCCATGGAATGTTAGTGAAAGACTTTGGCTAAAAACGTTTCCTGGCCAATGCCACAAGAAGATGGGGATAATTGGGGCCGTTAAAGGTGTGTGTGTCTCTGTCGTCTGCCGCCACTAATTGTCATCTCCACATGCAGGCCCAAATACTCAACGTCACCTTCCCTGGTCTCAAAGCACCCATCTCCACCCCAGCAAAGAGCGACGACTCGTGAATCAAGCTATCTCCTCATTTGTGCTCGACATGGCATTTCCCATTCCATGCCCTTAATGATGATGATGTCGTTTCACATGACCTCCCATGTGCCCTCAGGTGGTTCGCCCGATCCCACCCGGGGCACCCCCGCTCGCCCGGACATGGCGCGCCTTTGCTACCGATCATAATCTCCACATATGGTCCCACTGATGCTCGCTCTTATCCATCCTCTGTTGGAAGGAGTCGTCAAAGTGTACCATGGAAGGGAGTCAGCAAGAGGGAGTCATCCTTGGTGGGAGAGACTCAACAAAGTGCACCAAGCTGCATGGCTAGGTCGCATCCCAAACTCATGTCGATTGCCGTGATACCGGATGCTACGAACATGGTCCTCGGCCTCACCGAAGCTGTTATATTCAGCACGGTCTTCAATCCCACTAAAGTTTGGTCTCACTCATATTTTGCGTGATGGAGTCGATAAAGCCCTCCAGTCCAGACTGCATGGCAAGGCCATGTTCTAAACACATGTCGATCAGTATGATACCAGGCACTATGTGCCCGGCTCTTGTCCTCATTGAAGCTGTTGTTTTCGGCTCAGTCTTCACTCCCACTGAAGCTCGGTCACATTCGTTCTTGGCAGGAGGAAGTCAGCAAAAGGAAGTCGCCAAAGCTCTGTCCCTTGTCCTCGCCCGGAGGGCGTCAACAGAGCCCACCAAGTTACAGGCCTAGGCTGTACCGCAAACGCATGTTGAACGGTGCAACACTGGGTACCACATACATGCTTCTCTGTCCCACAGAAGCTGCCCCCCCTCGTCATGGGTCTTCTCCCCCCCCCATCAAAGTTGCTGTATTCAGCGTGGTCTTTGGTCCATCCCTCCCTGAAGAAGGGGAGGTGGCAAAGCATGCCACCTCCCCCTCGCCACCACTGTGTGTGTGTGTGTGTGTGTGTGTGTGTGTGTGTGTGTGTATTGTGTGTGTGTATATATATATATATATATATATATATTATATATATATATATATATATATATATAATATATATATATGTTTGTCGGTGTCGTCCATCACACTTTAATTTAAAGGGTTCCTGGTGTCGTAGAAAAATATAACTGAGCAGGGTGCCATCACCAACGGGGGTTCGTATCAGTCTTACCTCAAATAAGCAATTTTTGGGAGTATGTATTGGTAGAAACGGGAATTTAACGTAAAGTGATGATGTGGACCGTGACACATGGTAGATGTCTACTTTATCAACAATGGTGGTGTGCTGAGAAGAAGAACCATCGTTAGTGATTAAAAATATATGTTGTGTATATGTTTTGATATACATTATGTCGTGCATAGCACGATACTTGAGAAGTCCAAATAAACAATAGTTGCCATGGAAACATCAATTTGGTGATTTGGAAAATTGGACCTATCAAGTGTTTTATGTGATGAATGTTGTGCATAACAAACGTCATTGATGCATTTTCTAATTGTCGCCAAAGACATGTTTTACATTTTTTGGATGGCATTGACCTTGACCTTTGATGTTTCCAGATTTTATCCACATATACTACACATACGTACAAATAAGTCGTGGAAGTTTCAATCTGATATGTTGAAAAATTCCTGAGGTTTGGCAAAAATAAAATCACAAAAATATCCCATTTCATTACAATGGGGTGAAATTGTCATGGACACAGTTTTCTCCTTGTCTTTTCTCCTTTGCCACATGGAGTCAAGAGTCTCCAGGGGTCTTCAGAATCTTAAGGGGTGTTTCGGGTCCAAAAGTATCATTGGAGCCTTTAAGCTCTCAGGGGTATAAAGTGTTTTTAGGGTCCAGTATCTTTGGGTTATAAAGTGTGTAAAGGGTCTTAACGGGTTTTGAGTGCTTCGATGCGTGGTTTGAGACCAGGGAAGGCTCCGTTCAGTGTTGTGGAGATTACTACTGGTGGCGGCAGACGACACACACACACACACACACACACCACACACACACACACACACACACACACACACACACACACACACGGGCGGTGAGGGGGAGGTGGCATGAATACATCAGTTTCGAAGACGGTAAAGACAGAGCTGAAAATGGCAGCTTTGATGAGATGAGATGTGCCCGGTATCACGCCTTTCAACATGTGTTTGTGACGTGGCCTGGCCCTGCAGTTTGGTGGGACTTGTTGACTCCCTGCTGCGAGGAGGGAAGGCTCGAGCTTTGGCGAACTCCCTCTTGCAAAGTTCCGACCATTGAGGGCAAGAGAGAGAGACCAAGGTTTGTGATATCGTGGACCGTGCATAATACGACTTTGATGGGAGTGAGAATCGAGCCATGCACGGCAGCTTTGGTGAGGCAGAGGACTGCACACGTGGCGCCCGGAGTCGTGTGGATTGTTGGGTTTTGCTGACCCCATCATGCTGAGAATGAAACCCCAAGCTTTGGCAACTCCATTTTTGCCAAGCTCCGCCAGCATAGAACCGAGTTTCGTGGGATCCAGGACCACACTGAATACAGTGGCTTGGATGGGAGCAACAACCGAGCCGGGGACGGCAGCTTTGATGGGGGAGGGTGGCACCCGTAGTTGTGCCGATCGACATGCATTTGGGACGTGGCCCGGCGCACCAGCCTTTTACAGATTATTTGGCTTTGCCGACTCTATCCCGTCAAGGAAGGATGAGACCGAGTGGGAAAAGAATGAGACCAGGTGTACCCCAGAGGCCACTTCGGGGATGGAGTGGGAAATGTATCATGGATAAGGAGATGGCTTGGTCCACGAGTCATGGTTCCTTGCTGTGGTGAAGATGGATTTTTCAGGACCAGGGAAGGCTGTGTTCAGTGTTCGAGACCCGCAAGTGGAGATGACAACCGGTGGTGGCGGAGCGAATGCACACACGTACATAGGCACAATTGTGACTTTTTACGCATATTATATTGTTGCGGTTCTGCCAAGACGGCGCTCCCTCCAGCAATGACAGACAATATACAGCGGTCCCAAGAGTTATTTCATTAGTATCCGTTTTAGATCGCCCTTCGCTTGTGTCCAGTGGGTTGATGGGACAAAATGTGTTGCAAGGGCTTTTAGGTAGGTCTTTATTCCCATTCTTTATTCTTTCATAAAATTTACTTTGCTGCTCACACAAACCTTGTTTCCTTCACACAAGCATGCAGACTATTGCAACAGATATCTCATTTGTATACGCACGCCATTCCGTGTCAAACCTCACACCACTCTCAAACTGAGCTCATCTCAGACCTTCACCATACTCTAACCCCAACGTTGTAGCATCTCATACACCATCATAATAATCCCCACATCATCGGACCACAACTCAAACTCACCTGCACTCACAATCACCACACTACAATTGCTATGCTATACCTCTGCTGCTATCGCTCAACCACCATCACCACCAACGACCACCACTTCCCTCTGGAGCAGCCCGTACTCTTAAAGATACTCGGGGCTGGACATTCTGTTGACTTGCTTGGGGCACGAGTGTGTGCTGGGTGCATTTCAATGTTGTGGGGATAGCCCTAGTGTGCCACTTAACTGCGGCCCCCATTTGTTGTCCAGCACTTGTTCTGGCTGGAGAACGCCGCCAGATGCCCTCGGCCCATGGTATTCTCAGAGCTCCGTTGCATGATGGAGTTCAGAGCAAATGAGGCCATTAATGGTGAAAAATCCTCACTGGGGCGGGGGCAAGACAGTGGATCGAGTCCATGCACCAATGAGGGCGTGGGGAAACACCCATCGTTCCGCCTGTTCCGCTCTCAACTGCCGGCCCCGCCTTGGGAAGTATAAAAGAAAGCTCTGATCTGGCCACCCTCTTCCCTGCACGTTTCCCGCATGGCCCGCCTGTTCTTCTCTTGCCCACCCTTCTCTCGTCTGGCCTGCCCGCTCTCCTTTTGTTATCTGGCCCGCCCTTTGTTCTTGGTGTCAACGGAGCGGAGCACTGGACAAGCAAAGAAGCCAGACACCAGACCGAGCGATGCCTTAGCCCATAAACATTTACACGTACAGACCTCTTTACACTCACATTAAGTCTATCCTCACATGTTATTTTCTTTGTTTCCAAACCCCCCCACCTACATCTTTACACCTTCCTCTGCCTCAACTACACCGTAGACGCCTTCAGTTTTCCACCCTCCTCATCCCCCTTTTAAGCGACTGGGAAGTGTGGGCCCATTGGTCACGCCAGGCACAAAAGAAGTTGAAAACACCGCATTCTTTTATAATCTCTCTTGCTTTCTAATTTCCTCTGGTATGTGTGTGATGGTGCCTATCATTGTTAGTGTAAGATAAGCCTGTGGAAGTTTAGTATCAAGTTAGCTCTGCACGGTGTCCTCTTTTGTATGTATTTACATTTCTTTTGCCGCACCCCACAAATCGTTGCTTTCCCCTGCTGTACATATTGCTTTGTATTAATGTGCCACATTCCCTTTCCTCGTCTTAATATGTACCAAGTGTGTGTGTGTGTGTGTGTGTGTGTGTGTGTGTGTGTGTGTGTGTGTGTGTGTGTGTGTGTGTGTGCGCGGGAGGGGAGGGGAAGAAGGCTGCATGAGGGGAGGGGAAGAAGGCGGCGTGAGGGAGGGGAAGAAGGTGGCGTGAGGGGAGGGAAGGAGAAGCGGCGTGAGGGGAGGGGAAGAAGGCGGCGTGAGGGGAGGGGAAGATGGCGGCTGAGGGGAGGGGAAGAAGGCGGCGTGAGGGGAGGGGAAGAAGGCGGCGTGAGGGAGGGGAAGAAGGCGCGTGAGGGGAGGGGAAGAAGGCGTCGTGAGGGGAGGGGAAGAAGGCGGCGTGAGGGGAGGGGAAAAGGCGGCGTGAGGGGGGGAAGAAGGCGCTGAGGGGATGGAAGAGGCGTCGTGAGGGAGTGGAAGAAGGTCGTGAGGGGTGGAAGAAGGCGTCGGAGGGGAGTGGAAGAAGGCGTCGTGAGGGGAGTGGAAGAAGGCGTCGTGAGGGGAGGAAGAAGGCGTCGTGGGAGTGGAAGAAGGCGTCGTGAGGGGAGGGGAAGAAGGCAGTGGCGTGAGGGGAGGGGAAGAAGGCAGTGGCGTGAGGGGAGGGGGAGGGAAGGCAGAGTAAGAGCAAGGGAACGAAGCGTGAGGGGAGGGTCGGCAGCTTACCCGTGCATTTCCGAGGCCATAAAATGCACCCAAAAAGCAACGTTTTCTTTTTAACTGCTGTGTTCTCGATAAAGGCATGCAGAAAATGTCTTCCTCCTTCATCTTCTTCTTCACTTTAATGATTAGTCTCATTTAATATCATTTCTCATATCGATTAGATTCAGAAAACGCTGATTTACTCCACCGATTGGAAGTTTTTCCCCACCAATTGGCTATTGGTGGCCGTTGCGGACTTGGCAGCTCTGCTCGGCTGCACATAATCAGGTAAGTTCACGCAAATACACAGAGGGCACGAGACCCTCCCTTAGTGCGGCCATCCACAGGTAAGATGTAATGGGAAGTAGTGTAACCCTACACACAACACACACACACAACCAACACACACACACACACACACACACACACACACACACACACACACACACACACACACTGAAAGTGTTTATTCAGAAATCACGACCCCACTTATATTGCTGGTGTTGGCTTAATGGTTAGGGTGGTGGGCTTGGGATCCGAGGATCCTGAGTTCAAATCCTGCTCGGCTGTTGAAATTAATAACAGGTGGGGTTGACTCTGCCTGTCATCCTTCCGAGGTCGGCAAAATGAGTGCCAGCTTGTTGGTATCCTTTGTTGGAGTGGCGACCCATCAAGGATTGTGCCCAATAGTCAAGGAGACTGCTTAGGCAGCACCAACGTTCATGCACAGGGTATGGTCCCAATGGATGGATGGACCCAACACATCCAATCCATCATCTGTAGTCAGGTGGTGTTGCTGTATCTCTTTCAATGCTTCTTATGACGCAAGGACAACCCCTCACCCTCATCCCCCCCCCCCCACCCCCTTTCCTTTCCCCCTCTAGTTCAAATTCACATTTGAGACAAAATGCATAACTTTAATGAATGGTAGACTTTGATTTCAAGTTCTGCTGATAATGACGGAGGAATTGAAGTGGAAATAAACATGGGGATAGGAAGGAGGGTTGGAAGGCAAATAGGTGAGAACTCTTGGACATTCATTCATCTTTTAATGAGTTCCGTCAGCAGGTTGCCAAGGTGTGTCCTCAGGTCATTACGAAGCGCTTAGTGTTAAGATGATGAAGAGCCACGGGAGTCAAGTTTGCGGGGGTGGAGTCGATCAAACTTGTCGTCCATGGAATGATCAGTGGGCAGCATGAAAAACCAAATCCGTGGACCTTCTCACCACCTATGACTTTCACTTGCATTTCCGGCGGTGATTTGTTGTTGCCAAGTTTGTGTGTAACATGAGAAAGTCCGTTATTTGCTGATGTAATCGGCCAGTGCGTTTCCCTTGGCACAGTATCAGGTAAACCGGAGAGGCCTGCGAGTTATCGCCCTTCAATCTCAGAGGAAATTTAAGCCTGATGGCTAACTCAGACCTGCTACGGCTGCCATTGACATATCTTACGATGTTCGCGCAACAAACAAAGTTGAGGTTTTATGATTGTCCCTCGCTCTTGGTATGACTTGATGGTGGTCTATCGGAGGTGTTGCTTGAAGAGGGGTGGCTGGGGGATGTGCTAGTGGGGAGACCTCCAGTGGTCGTTTCAGTTACCATCAAAAATGTTCGTTGTGTTAAAAGCTCCAAATGTAATGTAAAGGGAGAGCCGAGCAGGTTACACAGGCCATAGCTGTGCATTCAGCATGAATGTTCATGGCCGTGTTTATTGGGGCCAGACCATGTTCAGCATTCTTTCACGCTTGTTACACCGAGGCTACAGCAGAGTCCTTATCCAACCATCGGACAACCTGTGAGATGGTATCTTTTCTGTTCCAAGTTCAAATCCATGTGGATTATACTTGCATTGCTTTCCCTCCCAGTGACCTTCACCCTAGCTATACAGGAATGATCTGATCCACACCATCTTTGGCTACATATCGCATTTTATTATATATATATATATATATATATATATATATATATATATATATATATATATATACTATATATCCGATGTTCAACATTTAAAGGTGATAACACAAGTAAATTAGACACAGGTGGAGGCCATTCAGCCCACCATGCCTGCACCACATCAACACCACACGAATTTACAAAAAATTGAAAATGCAAAAAAAAAATTTCCCCTGTTTTGAATAGGTTAAAATTAAATTTTTGTTTTTGTTGTAGTTTTTGTATTTTTTCCCCACAGGGGAGGAGGCATGGACTTGGGTAAAAAACACACATCAACCACACAACACCCCTTGACAAGACCCCCATCAACAGCACTCCGTACACATGTACACAATCACCCATCAATGCTCAAGCTCCCGAAAAGTCCTGTCAACATCCCTTTTCCCCCTCTATCTCCATAACCTCCAGGTACCTGTCTAATTCCAATTTAAACTTATCCACTGTTTCTGCTGCCACTACCTTTCCAGGTAGGCCATTCCATGCATTAACTACTCTCTGAGTGAAAGTCCCCTGCCTTACTACCATCTTAACTCTCTTCTTCTTTACTCTCAGGCTATGGCCCCTGCTCCTATCACTGTCTACTCTGTTGAATAATTATTCATCTACACTTATTTTACCTCTACCTTTCATTACCTTAAACATCTCTATCATATCTCCTCGTGACCACCTCCTTTCTAGTGTATAAACCCTGTTTCCTTGGCATAGGTTGGCATTCATGGAGAAGAAGATAATTTCCACTGAGTGCGGAAGGAAATGGAATGTCATAAGAAGATGGCGTGGCTCATACCCAGAGTGCTCTTGGAAGTGATGTCACTTCCCCCATGTCCAGTGGCTATGTTTGTCCGAAGTCAAGGCTGATGTTGTCTAATGAATTGAGTGATTTGTGTTCGAGCACCTTCATGAACCTTAACCCCTGAAGAAAATACATGCATCATAGGTGAGCACAAGCAACCCAGCATTGTTCACTCATGGTATATGTATCACAGTACAGGACAACCAGCGTAGTATTCTCCATCCACTCGGATAAAGCACACAACAGGACAACCGGCCTAGTATTCTCCAACCACTCATATGTATCACACGACAGACAACCGGTCTCCTGTTGTCCACATAACAGGAAAATGTCACTATAAATGAAAAGCAATGCTTACTCTTTGGAACACCAACTCTGTCATCATCTCTTCCTTCTTGCCAATCCATCCAATTCGCTTCACCATCCCCCCCTGCAGGTCAAAACACGAGCCTCTGCTCGGCTGAGCTTCCTTGGCATCGACAGAGTAATGAATGGGAGATTAATTGGCTGGGTGAAAGTTAGATTCATTGGCACAGTGCAAGTCAAACTTTAATCTCTTCCCGTTCTCAGCCTGTACTCGATCAAACCAAATGCGAACTTTCACGCTGGAATATGATACAAGAGAAGAGACGACGGAATGTTTATGCAAAAACGTTAACCCGAGGCAGTCATTTGGTGTCCAGAACTGTCGGCAGACAGGCGGCGAGCTGACAGCCCGTGGCCTGGCCATTCAAACAGCTAGTTGTTCCTTGGTTGGAGTGAAAGGTAACTCATGATGTGTAAATTTTCAGGTTATAAGGGCATTAGTGGTTAATTCTTTACAGTGAAGAGGAAGTTATGTTTCAATAGCTTTGAAGATTTTTTTTTAAATCAAATGAACTTATTTAGTCTTATGGAAAGCAGTCACTCCATGACTAATTTTAAATATATATTAGCAACCGTTGTAATGGCAGTTATGACATCAATGTCAATATGAAGAGAGAATTAATTTTTTACAGATTAAGTTTGAAAACTCGCTTCACTGAAGTTTGTGTCATGAAAAGGTACAAACTTCAACGAATCTTTATTTAGATAGGAATTTCTGATTGGCTGGAGCTCAGATTTAATCTCAAATACCTTCATGGGCATTTTACTCATGGAACAATAAGGATATAAATGGATATACAAAGATGTACAAGAGAGTAAACGGATATACAAGAATTCAACGAATATACATAAGGGTATACAAGGATTCATTAGGATTTTACAAGGATACACAAGGATTAAATAGGGTTTTACACAAACTAGTACACCCAATCCTTGCGGAAGCAGCAGGGAGGTTCATGTTGTTATACTCTCTGGGGTATGTCGATTTCCATCGATCTAGACTCGGATCCATTAGTCTGTGGTGGACTCGTTAAGCATAGATGTTGGGATTCCTCCAGATTACTTTCAGTTTAGTGTTAAACAGCAGTTGTAATGTTTTTAAAAGGTAATCATATGTGTTTGTGGTTTATAATATTTTTTTACTTCTGGGTTGTGTTCAGTTACCAAGTTTCTTGTAGAGCGCTCGCCAAGTGGCTTAAGCCTTAAGCACTCAAGCAAGCGCTCCATTTGAAACTGTTGATAAGGAATGGCAGGTTTGACAAGCACTAGCAAGCTGCTAGGTAACTAAATACACCCCTCGTAGGTTTGCCCCACATAACGCCATGATAAGCTATTGATAACACAGCAACAGCAGCAACAGCAGGTGTACATATTATATTTCAAAAGGTGTACATATTATAAAACACAGCAACTGTTAACACAGCAACACAGCATTTGTCCAAAGAGGAAAAACCCCTTGGGGAGAGGAGATATTGTTAGTGCGGGAGACGGGGTTTTCCAATCACTTTTGTATATCTGTCCGGGCCGTAACTTTTTATTATTTGAGCTTTTGTCATAAAATTTTAAACAAAGCTATATTATGAGAATATGGAGAAGACATGAATAATTTGGTCAAAACGTCAATCGATCAAAGGTCAACGTCACATCAAATTGTCAATTTTCATGCAATTGACCTGAAATTAGTAATTTGAATATTGGGTTACTGAATTGATTCACCAATAAAGCTATAAGCCAATTTTTATTTTATTTTATTTTGTTAATATAAACAGGTCAAAGGTTGAGGTTGCATAAAATATCAATGCCAGTCATATCAATGTGTCAGTGACTCAGTATGACTCAATTCATCGAGTGTAAGCTGTGTTCTGTCAAGAAGGTCAAAGGTCAACGTCACAAAATCAATTTCCATCTGATTGACTTGAAATTTGAGCAGGGTCTTGGTCACTGAAGCCTATTGCTTTTGAGGTCAAAAGGTCAAGGTTGCCTAAAATCATTCTTTTTTTTCTGTTTGTCATATTTAGCATACAGTAAAAAAGAAGTCTGAATACAAAGCGGATGCGGACGTGGATGGGCTTTGCATTTTCAGATGCTTTCTACTTATTTTTATTGGAAGAAGTACACAGATGCAAGGATATACAAGGATGCAAACAGATATACAAGGCTATACATACGGATAGATAAGGATTAAACAGGGTTTTACACATATACAAGAATATACTAAGGATAGACAAGGATGCACAAGGATGTACATAAGGAAGGATAAGAATGAAATGAGGTTTTACACAGATATACATGGATATACGAAGATATACAAGGGTACAAAAACACACCTGTGATATATCAACAGCACATTGATCAATTAATCATTTATCCACTTGAGAAAATAAAATGCTTTCAATATTACCACACATGACACTTCAATAAAGATGCCATGGAAAAATTGAACACTGGAAAAGCCTTCCATACTTGTATGATTTTAACTAAATGATGATTGGGTATTTCAAAAGGTGTACATTTAAAATAGTATTTTTTTTTTAATCCTGCACCTCAGTTAAAATCAATAAATATTGGAGTTTCTGTTAAATATAAACACTATATGATAAACAGTCAGCTAAATAAGTTGTGTTAATTTTCAAAATATCATTCAAATCCTACCGTTATTCAAAGTTAAATACCATGTTATAAAACTGAATATGCACCTGGTTAAAAGTTAATTCCCACCTTTTATAAGCCTTACTTCACACATGTTTATAAACATTAAATCCCACCTTTTATAACATTTAAATCCCACTTATTATAAAAGTTAAATCCTACCTGTTATAAAAGGTTATTCCCACCTTTTATAATCGTTAAATCCCACGTGTAAAAAAATTTAAATTCATACTGTTATAGAAGGTAAAAGTTAAATCCTTCTTGTTATAAAAGTTAAATCCCACCTATTATAAATGGTAAATCCCACCCTTTAAAAAAAGTTAAAATCACACTGTTATAAAAGGTAAATTCATGCTGTTATAAAAGTTAAATCCTTCCTGTTATAAAAAAAATCATATCCCACCTGTTATAAAAGATAAATTCATACTGTTATAAAAGGCAAATCCCACCTTTTAGGAAAGTTAAATTCCTACCTGTTATGAAAGATAAATTCATACTTTTATAAAAGATAAGTCCCACCGCTTATAAAAGATAAATCCCACCGCTTATAAAAGTTAAATCCTACCTGTTATAAAAAGTTAAATCACACCTGTTGTAAAAGATAAATTCATACATGTTAGAAAAATTAAATTCCTTCCTATTATAAAAAGTTAAATCCCACCTTTTATGAAAGTTAAATTCCTACCTGTTACAAAAGTGACTTTAAAACAGTATGAATTTGAAATTCCTACCTGTTTTAAAGTCAGTCAAATTCATACTGTTATAAAAAGTAAATCCCATCTTTTATAAAAGTTAAATCCTTCCTGTTATAAAAAATGATATCCCACCTGTTATAAAAGATAAATTCATACTGTCATAAAAGTCAAATTCATACTGTTATAAAAGGCAAATCCCACCTTTTACGAAAGTTAAATTCCTACCTGTTATGAAAGATAAATTCATACTTTTATAAAAGATAAATCCCACCGCTTATAAAAGTTAAATCCTACCTGTTATAAAATATAAATTCATACATGTTAGAAAAATTAAATTCCTTCCTATTATAAAAAGTTAAATCCCACCTTTTATGAAAGTTAAATTCCTACCTGTTACAAAAGTCAAATTCATACTGTTTTAAAGAAAAATTCATTATGCTTGAAAGAAAAATTCATACTGTTATAAAAGTCAAATTCATATGTTATAAAAAGTAAATCCCACCTTTTATGAAAGCTAAATTCCTACCTGTTACAAAAGTCAAATTCCTACCTGTTTAACAGTCAAATCCCTTTGTGTTATAAAAGTTAAATCCCACCTGTTCTAAAAGTGATATCCTACCTGTTATATTTCACCTTTAAATTGTGATTCATCAACTCGGGGGAGGAATGTTGGGATGAGGGAAGGTAGGGAGGGATGAGTAAGTCCACGTGTGAAGTAATAATTCACTCAATTAAAAATTAACAAATATACACAATTTTAACATGACTCTTCAAAAAATCAATGCTCAACAACCTCTCATTTTATTCTTGCACTTACATGTTAGGCCATGGACTTACTGATCTTGTCATGCTTACAATTCCCATTCAGTGACCATCCAAACGTGTAGGAAGAGTTTCCAGAACAGGGCATGATAAAAGAAGACTGATGAAGAGTTTTCTCTCCAATCTTTCATCTCACCCATTTCACTCAAGTCATCACTTTGTGATGAATCACCGAAGAAAGAAATGATGGAGAAAGAGAAAAAAAAATCACCCCCTGCAGCATCACTGTAACCAGAGCCATTTGTTTGGTCCTCAAGCGCTTTTGTGACACTTTAACCCCAGAAAAAGAAGGGAAGGTTCGACAAAAGTTTCAATGGGTTCTCATTGATACCTTTATTCGATCATGTCAGTTTTCCTTCAGTGGTCATTACCAACCCCTCATGGTTGGTTATTACATCAGGTCTTTTGCAAACCATGAAGAGAAATTTTGAACATCGCGGTGCTTGAATCTATCCCCAGTGCTTGTTGGTTATCCCTGGTGTCATGTCGATCCCTCGTGACGTGTCTGTCTCTCGTGTTACGTCCATCAATATATTCGCTTCTCACCTGGATGGTGCATTCGGCACGCGGGAGCATGGCGGGACTCTTCTGAGGGAATAAATGGCAGAATGTTACATTTCGCTCAAATTAAAACCATAACGCATGAAAAACATGTTAAAATAACCTTGTCAGAGAACCAAAGGAAGAGAGTGATTGGTTGATTACACGTCGTTTCATTCACAGGCTGAAGCAGTGAGGTGATTGGGAAGAGTGCTGTGGGTGCCCCCTGGTGGAAGTTGCTGGTATGACCGACATTTTCATCCAATTTTGTGTTTGCTGCGAAAGGGCCATCATCAAGTTTTCCGAGATTTCGACATAAACAGTTCATGTATGAACCTTATGTTTGACTAGAGCAACATGATGGTGTTATGACACACACAGACACAAACATTATATATATATTATATATACATATATATACATATATATACATATACATATATATGTATATATATATACTGCATATATATATACTGCACACATATATATATAATATATAATATATATATATATATATACTGCACATATATAATATATATATATATATATATATATATATATACTGAATAAAATAAATATATATATATATACTGAAAATAAATATATATATATATATACTGAATAAATATATAGCTGTAAATATATATGCTGTATATATATATTGCTGTATATGTATATATACTGTATATATACTATATATATAATATATATAAATATACTGTATATGTATATGTATATATATGTATATGATAATGTATATATATATTATATATATATATATATATATATAATATATATATATATATATATCAGTGGGAGAACAAGTATTTGATACAATGCCGATTTTGCAGGTTTTCCCACTTACAAAGCACGTAGGGTCTGTAATTTTTATCATAGGTACACTTCAACTGTGAAAGACGGAATCTAAAACAGAAATCCTGAAAATCACATTGTATGATTTTTAAATAATTAATTTGCTTTTATTGCATGAAATAAGTATTTGATACATCAGAAAAACAGAACTTAATATTTGGTACAGAAACCTTTGTTTGCAATTACAGAGATCAGACGTTTCCTGTAGTTCTTAACCAGGTTTGCACAGACTGCAACAGGATTTTGGCCCACTCCTCCATACAGATCTTCTCCAGATCCTTCAGGTTTCGGGGCTGTCGCTGGCAACACAGACTTTCAGCTCCCTCCAAAGATTTTCTATTGGGTTCAGGTCTGGAGACTGGCTAGGCACTCCAGGACCTTGAGATGCTTCTTACGGAGCCACTCCTTAGTTTCCCTGGCTGTGTGTTTCGGGTCGTTGTCATGCTGGAAGACCCAGCCACGCCCATCTTCAATGCTCTTGTTGAGGGAAGGAGTGTTAGCCAAGATCTCGCGATACATGGCCCCATCCATCCTCCCTCAATACGGAGCAGTCGTCCTGTCCCCTTTGCAGAAAAGCATCCCCAAAGAATGATGTTTCCACCTCCATGCTTCACGGTTGGGATGGTGTTCTTGGGGTTGTACTCATCCTTCTTCTTCCTCCAACACGGCGAGTGGAGTTTAAACCAAAAAGCTCTATTTTCGTCTCATCAGACCACATGACCTTCTCCCATTCCTCCTCTGGATCATCAGATGGTCATTGGCAAACTTCAGACGGGCCTGACATGCGCTGGCTTGAGCAGAGGACTTGCGTGCGCTGCAGATTTTAATCCATGACGGCGTAGTGTGTTACTTATGGTTTTCTTTGATACTGTGGTCCCAGCTCTCTTCAGGTCATTGACCAGGTCTGCCGTGTAGTTCTGGGCTGAAACCTCACCTTCTCATGATCATTGAGGCTCCACGAGGTGAGATCTTGCATGGAGCCCCAGACCGAGGGAGATTGACTGTTCTCTTGAACTTCTTCCATTTTCTAATAATTGCGCCAACAGTTGTTGCCTTCTCACCAAGCTGCTTGCCTATTGTCCTGTAGCCCATCCCAGCCTTGTGCAAGTCTACAATTTTGTCCCTGATGTCCTTAGACAGCTCTCTGGTCTTGCCCATTGTGGAGAGGTTGGAGTCTGATTGATTGAGTGTGGACAGCTGTCTTTATGCAGATAACGAGTTCAAACAGGTGCAGTTAATACAGGTAATGAGTGGAGAATGGGAGGGCTTCTTAAAGACAAAACTAACAGGTCTGTGAGAGCTGGAATTCTTACTGGTTGGTAGGTGATCAAATACTTATTTCATGCAATAAAATGCAAATTAATTATTAAAAAATCATACAATGTGATTTTCAGGATTTTTGTTTTAGATTCCGTCTTCACAGTTGAAGTGTACCTATGATAAAAATTACAGACCTCTATGTGCTTTGTAAGTGGGAAAACCTGCAAAATCGGCAGTGTATCAAATACTTGTTCTCCCCACTATATATATATATATATATTATATATATATATATATATATATATATAATATATATATATATATATATATAAAATAATATACTTATATATGGTCGAGGAAGAGCGAGAGCAGAATGGAAGGGAACAAAACGGAAAGGGGGAAATTCTAACAGCAGAGCGGAAACAAAAGTGAGATCAAGGGGAAGGGGAGAAGGACACATGGTGGTGAACAAGCTGAATTAAATGCAGCAAGAAGAGGAAGAGGAAGGGGAAGGTGGGGATGAAACAGAAAAGGAACAAACCAACCGACAAAGAACAAACGAAAAGAGGTTTGGGAGAGGGGGAGCGTGGAGGTGGGGAATCCCAATAATTTGGATAAAGGGAGTGCTTGTGAATGGGGACATTTGGGAGTAGAGATCGTGAGTATAAATGGTGAATAACCTGAGGTAGTGTTGAACAGCTGTTGTGAAGTGCTGGAGGGAAGAGTGGGATGGAACAGACTGGGGAAGTTGGTTTCACAGGTGAAAGAAAAGAGAAACAAATGAGTGGAGTTTACCAAAAAGAGGGTTACTGGTAGACAATGTGCACCTTGCAGAAACCGAGAGGGAACAGAACCATGGTCCAAGAGTGAAAATTATTTCGTGTTTAACGTTCATGCTCCGGTTAGTGTGTCATATATATATATTTTAAATATTATATATATATATATGTATATAATATGTAAATAAAATAAAATATCATGTGTTTTGTGTGATGCAAACAGCACCACTTTGATGTTTGCGTATGACGTTGCAAGTGGTGTTTCCATTCTTGGAATATTTCCCCATGGTTATGTTATTTTTATGTTGGAAGCAAGAGGAAGTCTTTTTCACTCAGTGTTCTACTGTACATATGTGAGCACTCGCCGCGTATCTGGCTACGCAATAACCAGCTTTTATCGACACATAAAAGGTTGTAACGACTAAAAGTAAAAGCCCTTGGATGAGCTGCATCTCTTAATAATTCAAATGAACCTTGAGCCAGTGTGTGAGGGCCTTATTAGCTGCTTATGGACCAGGAATTAACCTTTGGAGCGATTATGGCACAACGGGCAGAAGTTACGTTTTTAATCCATGTACTGCACTTGTTAGTTCTGCGAGATGAATTAAAGTAAAGAATCATAGAGCTGAGCACTTGAACATGAAGTATTATGGTTCGTAACTCTTAATCTGCTCATGCGATAAGTGTGTGCGTTTTGTATGTATATGCTTTTATATATATATATAAGCATATATATATATTTTTTATAAGCATATATATATATATATATCTATATCTATGTGTATATATATATATTATATATATATATATATATATATATATATATATATATATATATATATATATATACTGTATATACATAGTGTGTATACCATTCATTTTGTGCTGTAAGATGCATAGGGTTGCCAAGGCAGTTTCATTGTTAAGGAGTACAGTCCTCGACGGGTCGCCACTGTGACACAGGTTACCCTGAATGGTTATTACCCCACGAAGCTGGTACTCATTTTGCCAACCTCGGAAGGATCACAGGTAGAGTCAACCCTACCTGGTGTTAATTCAACGGCACGACAGGGGGTTTTAAACTCAAGATCTTCAGATCTTAAGCCGGCCCCCTTAACCATTAAGGCAACACAGGACTGTGTGTGAATGTATACACATCCATCCATCCATCCATCCATGCTTTCAGAAACTACTCCCTCAGTTCCTCATCTGCCAGATTGCTCCATGGAGATGCACTCTTTCACTTGCTCCATATCGTCACAATGGTGAAGGCTGCTATCCCGTGTATCATCTTTAGTAGCTTCTTAGAGTCATTTTGTGCACATTCGATGAGGCCGTCATGACGAGGCCTTGCCTCCATATGGAGTAATACCATACTCCATGATATGGTTCCTGTACGACTAATCACGTAAAAGAGAACTTGTCAGAACATCAGACCAGTCGCTTGAAGAATGTCATGCAGATGTAATTGTGCAGGAATTTGTAATTTCTCGTGAGTATTGCTGCTTGGTTCAAGACAAAAACAAATCCTTTTCATACACCGCGTTCCCTGATGCACACATGTGCTCTGATCGCCATCCTGCCATGCTTGTCATACTTGTACACAGCGCAGATTGCTCGAAATCCTCAGACGATGTTATGAGTCCACAAGTCCACCATCTGGACCACATACATTTCCAAGTAAACGAACCCAAGCTTCGTGACGTGTGCCGTGGCGTCTGTAGATAGACAAGGAGCACTGGCGCCATACACCGAGCGACTATGTACGTTATCGTTGTGTGAACGACGAACGCGCAAATAACTCATGGACTCCCCGCACGTTTTTCCAATTGTTCTTCCCGATTTTACTGCTTTTTACCCTAAACGATCCCACGTTGCAGTTTCCCTATAAAGCATCCATCGCTTTGTACCAGATTTATGTTTGCACCAGTTTCTCACAACTTCTCTTTCAATGCAGAGACCAGTTCTGATGACAATAAAAATAACACCCTGCTTGGTACAGTATTGTTTTTAACATACACATCACGTATTATATACAGTATGTGTGCATGTCATTCACTACACTGTTTGAACAATATCATCACAGTTTGAACCCACTAACAATGACAGTGCCAATGGTGTATTCAATATACTGTACAAACAATACTGTTATGGGATTCGAACCAGGGTCCCAAACGTCACTCCTAACTTTGGGTGTTACATGGTGAACCAGTGACCCCAATGGCCCGAGGTCCTATTCCCAGCCTACCGAGCTGAGGTCCGCAAGCTAGCTAAGCGGTTTTTGGAAGTTTGAACATATAATAAATCGGAGTTATCGACTTCCACTCATGGCTCAGGATTGATGACTTTGTCCAGTCTGAGCGGTGTGTCATAAGCTGTTAAGCTTGAGTGCATGTGGATAGAGTCACGAGTTCAATAAGAAGCTAGAAAAATGACATCACCAGCAGGCCAAATTAGTGTCGTGTCCACGAAGTAATACGATTTACTTAATGACGCGGGTGTCATAAATGTTCAGTGCCCGTGAGAATAAACTGCTCCCCAAAAGGGGTACGATGGTAGAAGTTCCCGGTTAAATGGAGTGAAAACCCATTGGAGATGGTGAACTGCAATGCAGCACGTGCTATGAAGATCCGTTGGTCAAGAGAGGAAATGTGTTGCTGAAGATAGTGCTGCGAATGTGGTTGAACTCCAGTGTACTCCAGTTTAACTCCAGTGGAACTCAACTCCGTGAATAATTTCATTGTAAAATGGCGAGCTGCCAAAAGGAAAAGCCCTTTCTTCCTCTCCTCATGCTGTGAGGTAGAGGTCCTCGAGATCCGGGTCATGTCACAAAATGATTGGTTCAAAATCGGACAAAAACAAAAAAAAAACCTAGCCTACACGACTGCTATTGGTTGGATAAGTGAATGGAATAACTTTCATGATGTAAAAGTACACTTCAGGTAGCCCCCTCTGAGAACACCAGCAACCAGAATTTGTCAACATAGGAAGAGAGCGATCAATCAGAAAGGTGTAAAAATTGTCGTGTAAAACAATGAATCCGTTCAAATTTCAAGTTCATATAATATATGTATATATATATATATATATAATGTATATGTATATATTGTTGTGGGACCGGTCTCGGTGGCGAGCACGACCGTTAGATGGAGCAGTAGAGTCGGCTCCACCGAACACCCGGAATTTAGGTCGTACCTTCAGATAAATCCGAAAGTACGGGACCCTTAGAGGACCATGAATCGCCAATAATTCGACCGTGTGGAGTAGGGTTAATTGCCAACTTCAATATACCTAAGTATCCACGCGGCAAAGCTACCGGGGAATTCACACCCTCGGCAGGCCTCGAGCGGAACGAGCCGTTACTGTGCTCGAACCGTGCGTAACCCGAGCGGATGGTTACCAAGACCCATCGGTCCAAATGCACAATTTACCGTTTCCCAATTTCCCAACACGCATCGTGCTAAGCCAATGAAAGAAGCACAGAAACGAGTTGGTACATTCAACAATAGGGGTATTTATTTTACAATAATCTGGGAAGGGAAGCACACAAAGAGCAGAGTTATCGCGACTATCAGAAATGCAATGTACAATGAGCAAAGAAAGCACTTACACAGTTGTTGCTTAAAGACGGGGCCCAAGGACACACACGCACACACAAATGCCCAGAAAGACATGGACCTGTCCACCTCGTGTGGTTCTCGATGATCTTGGGGTAACGGGACTCGAACCCACAACAGAGGCCGCCCCAAGCTCCAGGTACGGAGGGTAGCATCGGGCGTTGGCACGCTCCTCCGGTTCACAGGCAGGCGGCACAAATGATCTCCCGAGTCGAGATGGTCGACCGCCCGCAGCAATGCGCCAGACGAGACGCCTCGGATCCGCGCGATGTAGTCGGCCCCAGACCCAGACAGAGACACACACTCGAGAGACTGGACTCCACTCGCAGACTGGACCGCACTCGAGCAGCCTGGACGCGCACTCGAGCAGCCTGGACGCGCACTCGAGCAGCCTGGACGTGCACTCGAGCAGCCTGGACGCGCACTGCAGCCTGGACGCGCACTCGAGCAGCCTGGACGCGCACTCGAGCAGCCTGGACGCGCACTCGAGCAGCCTGGACGCGCACTCGGCAGCTGGACGCGCACTCGAGCAGACTGGACGCGCACTCGAGCAGACTGGACGCGCACTCGAGCAGACTGGACGCGCACTCGAGCAGACTGACGCATGAGCAGCTGGACGCGCACTCGAGCAGCCTGGACGCGCACTCGAGCAGCCTGGACCGCACTCGAGCAGCCTGGACGCGCACTCGAGCAGACTGACGACTCGACAGGACGCGCACTCGAGCAGACTGGACGCGCATCGAGCAGCTGGACGCAGCACTCGAGCAGCCTGGACGCGCACTCGAGAGCTGGACGCGCACTCGAGCAGCCTGGACGCGCACTCGAGCAGCCTGGACGCGCACTCGAGCAGCCTGGACGCGCACTCGAGCAGACTGGACGCGCACTCGAGCAGACTGGACGCGCACTCGAGCAGACTGGACGCGCACTCGAGCAGACTGGACGCGCACTCGAGCAGACTGGACGCGCACTCGAGCAGACTGGACGCGCACGCGAGCAGACCGGACGTGCACTCGAGCAGACTGGACAGACCAGACCGAAGCACTTTAGCCGACGGGACGCAATCATTCGTTTCTCCATCTCCCTTCCCGGGCAGGGTCCTCTCGTCCGTGGCCTGCTCCCATTGAGTGGACGGCGTGTTGCGGCTCCGCCTTCCTGCCAATGACAGCCCCGACTCTGGTCTGCTCGACACCCATTGGGCAGAAAACGACGCATACCCTTATTTGGCGCGCGGCTGACGCGAAATGCTTTGTGACCAAATATGGTGCGAAATCCACACCGAAACGCACACCGCCTGAGGCATGGAATTCCAGACATGCCCGCATGCCGGCGAGTGCGCGAAGAGTGCTGACAATGCCGCGAGCAGAGTGTTGTTGTTGTAGGTGAGGTAAAATGTAAAAATCCTATTTATCAAAATAACTCCGTAGCACATGTACATTTAATTCCCATTCGACAAGGAACGGAACCCTAAATAGAAACGCACACTTACCGATATAACTGAGCTATATATATAAGGACTCTGGCGGTTGTGTGCAGTAAGCTTCCAAATTCGTAACAATATATGTATATATATGTATGTATGTGTATATATACATATACATATACATATTCAGTAAACAGTATATAGCATAATAGCTATGAATACGCCCACGGCACACCATATATACATATATATTATGTATAACAACCATAATAATATACATACTATATACGTACGCATATAGGTAAATATATCATATACATATAAATAATAATGATATATATATACTATATATAAGTATAATATTATATATATTATATAGTACTAGTATCGTGTGATAGATCATATATAACACACAACATGCGCACCCGGTTGAATCAGGTGTCCATACTCGCTGTTTCGTAGAGGCGAAAAACAGGTTGCGTCTAAGGCAAGGGCATCCGGGTAAAACCTACTCGTGCCAAAAATATTATGCGGATATATAATGGATGATGCCGCTGTGGCGACCCTAAACGGGAGGCCAAAAAGAAGAGAGAAGAAGAGATATACTATATACACATATATTATATCATATATAGATATAGCACTTATGTGTATGTGTTGTGTATATATACTAGATAATATATAATGTTTGTGTTGTTGTACTTTCAGCTGCTCCGTTAGGATCACCAAGGGATCGATTCCGTTTTGAATCGATCACGTGATTTGGGGGCAGTAGGTCTTTACGCCGGATCACTTCCTGACGCAACCCTGGTCGCGCATCTTAACGACACAAAGGATAAAGGATTTGGGTTTGCGCATGATTCCAGGCTGCCGTAACCCTCTATAAAGCGTGTCCCGATGCGGCAGAACTCCCGTGCCTCACGAGAAGCGAGCCTCCAACCAAGCCTCCGAAGTAGCCGGAATTACAGCGCACAGGCACTACGGCTGGTTAATAATATAAATGATAATAAGGCGTATGATTATATATTTAGTATGATATATACTATATATATATATAATATATATATAATATATAGTTAGCGAATCTGGCAGAACATGCACAACAAACAGGACGCTCAGTTATTTTGTTAAGTATATGTGTATAGTTTGAAGACTCCATCGCCCTGGTCTAATGGTGAATTAAAATGTTCGTCGGCGCCTGTGAGTATTGTTGATAGTCAGGGTTTCTTTTACAATTCCGCTTTACATAACACCATCTTCGCTCCATCCCGTGACGATGCCATAACACGGCTCGCGGGGGCGAGTTCAAAAAGGACTTTGGCGTCTTCTCGAATTATTCAGAGAGATGCAAGCCGAGTTTGCCGTCGTGTCGGT
>CM068956.1:145173472-145184132 GCA_035128595.1 Eptatretus atami | reverse complement strand
AGAAGATAGACGTTGGTCCATGTTTTCGGATAGTGAGGTGTAAATGGAGTCATGACTGTTCGGTGGAAGGTGCAGTACACATAAAACATGAGGTGGGAGTGGAGGGGAAGCCGTAGCCAGAGGTATTCCTGGGGGTGTGGCGGAGTGAGGGGAGTGCATGGAGAGTGAGGAATAGAGTCTTTGATGAAGAGAGCAACTCCTCCACCAGGAGGTCTGTCATACCGGAGGAGGGAGTAACTAGGGAGAGATACTTAGGAGTCAGAGACGTCTTGAGGGAGGAAAGTTTCTGTTCGGCAGATTATGTCTGGTTTGTTAGTGGCAACCTGTATGGAAAGATCTGTAATGTTTGAGTGAAGGCCCCAGATATTTGAGGTCCATACTTTTAATGAAGAGGGAGGGGAGGAGGCTTTGGGTGCAGGGGATGGGAGGGGAAGGAGGAGGAGTGTGACAAGAGAGGAGGGGGGAGGTAAGGAGAGTTGGTTGAAAAGTTGGGGGATTGCAGAATACTCGGGGAGGGGGGCGATATGGGAGAAAAAGGGCTGCTGTGTGCTGGGGAGAGAGGGCATGAAGGCAGTTTTGTGATAAGGGGGGGCAACTTTTGAGAAGGGTGATTGAGGGGGGTGAGTGTGGGAGAAGGTGAGTGGGAGAAGTTGAGGAGAACATGAGGGAGTTTTGAGAAGGTATGAGAGGAGAACTTAGGGAGTAAGATGTGATGTCTTTGAGAGGAGTGAGAGAGTGAGTTGGAACATGAAGATTGTATAAAAAAGAATGGTTGAAGAAACAACTGGTTTTAAATTTTTAGTTCCAGAGATGCGATAAACACCGTTTCTGATAGATAGCGAAGAAGGCAGAATTTAGAGAATGGAAGAAGAAACCGAGTACATTTCATCTTGTATTCTCCCCGGGCCTCATTTACAATTTTCCTTCCACCAATCGAATTGTTATCATGTATCCCCTTTCATGCTGTAATATTGCATAGATATAATCATCTCGTTATAAATGCTTCGGTTTATGTTGGAAACAGTTGGATTTCTCAGTTAATGTAGTCAATGTGTCGTGATAATAGCATCCACCCAGAAACAAAGCAAAGGGTACAAATTAGGAATTCATTGGAGTGCAAAGAAAGCACCAGAAGGTCTGAACGAATGATAGTAGAAGAGTCATGATGCATTATGATACAGTAATTTGAGTACCAACCGTATGAAAGGAGGAAAGATAAGATATATAAAATGATCGTTTTTTTATTATATTATTATTATTATATATTATTATTATTGTTTGAGGAGAGTTTGTCATCAGATGAGTAATAGAAAAAGGTGGGGAGAAAAAATCGTGAGTGAATGGAGAATTGACGGGTAAACACAAGGGGTTGAAACAGATCACGTGTTATGCTGCAGAAGAACGTAGGCTGTGGAGTGTATATGAAAAGTGGTATTTATTAATTAAATAAGGATTGCTTAACATTCGGGAAAAGAGAAGATTGAAGTAAAATTGTAGGTGTGGTGGTGAATTTTGACCTGTAAACGGTTGTGAAGATTGCTGGTCCGATGAAAAATAGTTACCAAAGAAAAGGGTGGAGAGAAGTTACACGTGTTGTCCACAGGACGGGCTTATTGTCTAGATCGAACACACAAAAGTGTCTAAGAGATCAAGGGAAGTATTAATTGTTTGATGATTTTTGAAGCTAGTCACTTACCACCAAGGTCAAAAGATCTGGGAACATCATCGAACGAGAGTGGCGCGCGTATGTCAAATCGGAGTTGTAGGAAGTAACACTGATGAAGATATGGCTGGAAGAAGGGTCAGCTCATAGAAAAATAAAGATATGATGATGATATGCCCGGTCGGCTCCAGCCAGCGCCCGTCCTAATGCACAGCCAAGGACCGGAAACAAATAACTGGAGGAAGAGAAGAAGAAGGGTATCATCGACTGTAAGTATGCCCAAGGAAGAAACGTAGTTTTTATTGTTTTTGGTTATTAAGTCACAACGATGCTGTTGATGGAGGTTTACGTAATTAGATGGCAGTTTGATGGGATAGTAATTGATAGGAAGTTTGTATGATACAGTATTGATGGCTAGTTTGCATTGATGATAGCACCTTAATGTGATGGAGTTAAAAATGGATCTAGTAATTGATAGGAGTTCTTGAAATAGGAGATAGCTCGATTGATAGAGTTATTATGATAGTGACTTGATGGAGGTTGTATTGGAACGATAGTCATTGATGGATCTCTGAATGGGGGAATCGTAAATTGAAAAGAGAGCATTCTGTGTGCAAAATCCGGTAAAATTGAGAGTATTGAAAATATGAGTTAAATAGCGTTGAAACGGAGTATAATTTCGCTTCGATAGTAATTGACCTGCGGATTTTTTGATCGGCAGGATTAGTAATTGATGAGTGTGGATCGGATAGTAATTTGATGGAGTTTGAATCGGATAGCCGTATAGAATGGGGAGTTCTGGATGGCCTGATAAGTGCATTGATTCGGAGTGTTTGGCGAATAGTCACATTGGAATGGAGTTTAATCGATGGGTAATGATGCTGACATGTACCTATAGCATAGCTTGGATGTTAATTGACCGAGTATTATCGGATATATCGTAAATGGAGTGGAGGTCTGTCATAATTGATGGAGTATTGGGTGATTGTCGCTGTTGATATGATGGAGTCTTGAACCGATAATAATTTATGAGTTTAAAATGGGATCGTGATTGTATGTATTATGATATAATCATGGATGGAACTTCAGTTTCATGGACAGTAATTGATGGAGGTAATCTGATGGATAATAATTATTCTCTATAAATTAATTATAAAATGATAATATAATTACATCCCAATTATTAATGGAGTTTATGATAGTAATCGATGGAGTCTGAATGGTAAAGTTAATTTATCGATAAGCCGCGTTATAGTGATTAGAGGGCGAGAGCCGATAAGATATTGTCCTCTCAATTTAAGGTCCCCTACTGCCAAAGTACATAAATTCATTATATATGTGCCCTAGAGAGTTCTTCATCAGTTGATTTCAGATCTGACAATGTTTTTCACAACTCATTCTTGTCTAATACTATGTAAAAATTAAAAAAACAAACTCTTCACTCAGGGCCAACGCCACCCCTAAATTCATGACTGTGAAAGGGGCTAACCAACATGACCCTCACGTTACAGTAGTCAAAGGCCTGCACGTTAATTACTCGGCTTTGGTGGTTCCTACGTGATTGTATTGCCTATCCTGTGTGTTCACATTTGACTACAGATGGTCGTGACTCACATCCCGCCTTCGTTCATTTTGCTATTTAAAAAATTCAACATTTGGTATTGAATAAGTGCTATGGCATGCGACTTTGCCAGTTTGATCTCTCACGCTAAGAAACCCGTAACGACATGTCCGTGTGAAGAGAAATGAAGGCGTATTTTCCTTCTGAATCATGAGGAGCCTGCTCGTCATACACATTAGCCGCGGAGGTGAATTCATGGCAGCTGGAAATGAATACGGCTTAGCAGTTCCGACCCGAACAGACCCAAGCAAGAGAAAAAATGCCGATGAATTCCCGGAGTTCATCTGACGACTCGGCTCTGGCTTAGGACATCGAAGGAAAGACTCACGGACAATAACAAAACTGTTTACGACAAAATTCCTCCCTTATTCGCATAATACTTCCACATTACCACATTCTTATAACGCAATAAATTTGAGAAAAAAAAACTATCAGACAATACTCTCTACTTACCCATTACGCGCCACACGACTATACCAAACACACGAAAACAACATACCTGGACCCTTAACATATCGCCAGGTGCAACCCTCATCGCACCTCTACTCCATAACACTCCTCTTTTCGACCTCTTGTTTAATCTCCCGAATATCTAAAATCACCTATTCTTCCCAACTATCCCTCCTAAAATCCCAAGCTCCCCATGGCCGTCCATACTACTGCAGCGTGGTTTAACTCCAATCAGCACAAGAAATAAACTCAAGCTTTCTAGCCATAAGCCTCTGTCTAATCTCCTCCCTCATCTGGGAGGCATTACTCCATACTACATTCAACCCAATATCGAATAATATCACACTCACGTGCCGAGTATTCCACCTACCCAAACTTACTCTCAGAATAACTAGATAAGAACTACAAAAAACTTTTTTCCATATTATTTTGAAAACAATATTAATAACAGGGGGACAATAACGCGGCATTATCCCACACGATACCTAAACTCCTATATGGAAGAAGGGCAATAAATAACAACTCTGGTCCTGCATCCACTTTCTAACACTTCTCCATACCCCCATCACACAATAGCTATAATCTTGCCATAAAAAAACTAATCAATTTATCCCTTCCACATGTGAATCAATAAGATCATTCATAATTTAAATAAACAAACTTGTTCTCTAAACTCCAGGCGTTCAACACTCGCCAATTTGACGTTTACTCATAACTCTGTGAATTCCAAAATAATGAATCCATTTACCATGATGTCCAACTTACAAACTCGTCCATATAATCCCCCTCAACATCACACATACAGAGTTCTCGCTGCGAATTCAGTAGACAGTGGTTGTCCGACTAATTACATAATGACAATAACTATATCTCTCCAAAGATGTACGTTATCTTCCTTAAATACATTTCCTGTAGTCCCAAACAACATCGAATCGCTTGGCCCAACGATGTAACAAAAATGCATTTTTGCGATATGGGGTGTATATGAAAAGATACTCTATGACAAAATCAAAGCGATCTCGTCCATATCCAATTCCTGACCTTTCGAAAATCCCCATTTAATTCAACAGAGTTTTCAGTTGTACACATTGTATACTGCTCGTATCAGCAAATATTTCAGTTGAACCTGTTGACGTATCAATGCCAGCGACAGTGCGTCGACGGACATGTTTGCACCACGGGTATGAATCACAAACAAGGCTGGCCGCCAATTCTCAGGCTTGTACCTTTTGCTTGTCTCTCCGCCGCATTTAAAACGAACAAGCAATCTCGCTGTACCCGGATACTGTTGAAAACTTTCGTGTGCAGGGAACACCACCTTGATTACATTGTCTCCTCGAGTAGAGTCTATAGATCCACGTTCTTCTGTAGCGCCATTTCTTATTTTATTATATGTACCTACTGCGTCCATTGTAGCGCCAGTAGAAAGACTACATGAAAACCAGAGAATAGATAAAAAGAAATTCTGACAGCACGGTCAATTTATCGCAACTAGTCGAAGCAGACGGATGATGACGATGTACTCGCCAGTCGTCCATACGAGACTTACGGATTGACTCAGGTCCCGAGCTCACAAAACGGACATGACGGATTTATAGCCTATCTCGGCTTCCCTAATCCAAAACGGGAGACGGAATTTACGGACTATCGGTAAACTCTCAACGGTACGACGATTTATCGGACTAGTCTAGACTCTAGAGTTTGACAAGTAACTTGTGGTTAAAACATGCCACACAAGCGTATAAGTTCCAAAATGCGTTAAGAGTCCCCGCGGCTATGAAGGCCGGTTAGATCACGCCTCCTATTCTCTTATATTCTGTAATAGGAGCAAGATAAATTTGTCTTCATAGTTGTGCCAACTATTTTTTCCCTTTTCTTTTCCCATTCCTAAAGCATTTTGCTAATTGTTATGAATAGCAAGCCAATGGAAGCGAGTACCCCTTTTTAGAAAAACCCCACGTAGCGTCGAGTGCATCCATACCTGCTTGCGATGTAGTGGAATGCGTACCTATCCCAGCACGGCCACGTATTAATCATACCGAACTATCAATAAGCTGTCGCACAATAATGTCTAAAGTGCAGGGTTTATGATAATTGCTTTGATATATAAAAAATTCCATCTGCCTTGCGCCTGTTACATGACATTGCAATTTATTATCTTTAAGTATTTTTACTTGTAAGTCCCTTTATTATTACTCTTTAATGGAAAGCGTCAAACTTGTCACATTTCTATATTTTCTGACCATGGTATAGCCTTTATTGTTGCATACATGTAAATTAGATTGTTAGCACGACACGACAAAAACTTGTAGTATAAAGGATAAATAATTAGTTCGTGGATTGTTGTTGCATACACGGGCTCAGAAGCATAATTTCTTGCTCTCTGTGTGTGAGGAAATGAGGGTTGGATGATATATACGAAGGAGCATGAATAACAATAGGTGGCATGGTAATGCCGAGCCCGTGCTCAAAGTCACTCATCTGTTCGCATACCGGGCGCTGCAATATGACGCCGTGTCGTGGGCCTTTCCAGTTTCCCCTCGCACTTACTTTAGATGATCCATAAATTGCTCCGACGATTTCTCATTCTTCTCGGAATACATGAAGCTTACACCGTCTTTGTTGTTTTCTGAATCTTATATTTCCTTTCTACGATTACATCTTTGCAAGCATTTTCGAAAGTATGGCTCTAATAACCTCTTAAAACTTTCGCGAACAATACTGGAATTAAGACGTCACAGAGATTGCCACTGAACATGTTGCCAAAATGATTTGTACTACTTTATAAGTGCGCGGCGACATCCGACTCTCGATCTAATCCACTCTGTGCGAGCTCTTCTGTAGTGTGACTGTTACTGACTTCGATTCGGCTTGAAGTCATTGGTCTTCAAGAGGGCGAGGCACTAGCACGTTCGTGAAAGGCTTCAGAAGAATGAATCGAAATATTAGCTCTTTAAATACACCATTTTTGATTAAAAAAAAATGGGTGTTTCCTTCACGAGGAAGGTCAATAATATAAATAACAGTTTTATTTTTCATGTCAGGACTTTAATGGTTGTAATTTGATTGAAGTTTGATGTCCGAGCCAAGTTCAGTGATGCGTGTTATTGATTATGATATGTCATTGAATTGGGATAGTCCCATGATGACGTGCTCTGGTATGGGTTTATTTATTGATTGAGAGTTGGATGGACCATTATTGAATGAGTTTGATGGATAGTGAGTAGATGGCGATGTGATGGATAGGTGATTTATGGGTTTCGTTGGGATTAGTATGAGTGGAGATTATGGGACCAGTTATTGATGGCAATAGTGAGAGAGTTGGATTTGTATGGGATAGTATTGATCAGTATTGTATGGTTCGGCCGTGATTTGATGACGTGTGAGATGGATAGTGAATGAATGGAAAATTTGATGATAGAATATGATGGAGTTTATGCAACATAGTAGATGGATGTTTGATGTCGATGAGGATGATTTGATGTTTCTGATGCGTGACTCTGCCGATGTGGAGTTTGATAGGGATCGTGATTGATGATTTGAATGTATCTGCTGATTAGGAGTTTTGATGAGTAGGTGACTTGGAGTTTGATTGATTTTGATTATGGCGTCTTCGATGGTATCGGAACTATACAGTGACAATTGTTGTCAATGTCTGGTGGGATTGTGGATTGATGGAGTTTTAATGGGATAGTGATGATGGAGTCCTTTATGGGACAAGAGTGGATGATGGAGTTTGATGGACAGATATTGATGAGTTCTGATGGAAACCAGATTGAATGTGATGGAGTTCTGATGGGATAGCGATTTGATGGAGTTTGATGAGATAGTCATTGATGGAATTTGATGGGCTTCGTGCATGATGGTGGCAGTTTATGGGACAGTTATTGATGAGTTGCGATAGCGATAGTGAATTGAGGGCCCGTTTGAGGTCATTGACTGTGATTATGGAGTTTTATGGATAGTGGATTTGATGGAGTTTGGATGGGATAGTGATGATCCGGAGTTTGATGGTCGTGATTGATGGAGTTGTCGATGGGATCCTGATTGATGAGTTTGATCAGGAGGATCTTGATTAGATTGGAGTTTTATAGGATATCGATTGATTGATGGAGAGTAGGACTGGATCCGTGATTTGATGAAGTTGATGGTAAGATTCGTGATTCTGTGGAGTTGATGTGGATCTGATTGATGGAGTTGATGGATCGTTGAAATTGATGGGTTTTGATGTGCGATCGTAATTGATGAATTTATCATGCGGATCGTGGAATATGGTATTTTGACTGGGATCTGATGATGGAGTTTGTATGGGATCGTCGATTGAGTAGTTGATGGATCGTGATTTGATTGGAGTTTGAAATGGGATCTGTGATTGAATAGGGATTTTATGGGATCGTAGCATTGACTGGAAATTTGCGATAAAAATTGACCTCTTATGTAAGTGTGTAAGGGATCGTGATTTTGAGTGGAGTCCTTGATGGATCTGTTGTGATTGATGGAGTTTTGATGGGACTTGTGATTGTAGTTTGATGGGATTTGTGATGATGTGGAGTTATTGATGCGATAAGTGATTGATAGAGTTTTATGGGGACAGTGATTTGAATGGAGTTTGATGGCGACAGTTATTGAAGGGATTTGATGGAAACGTTTATTTGGAGTATTTTGATGGGATAGTATTGAATGGATTTGATTGATGTATAGTCATTGATGGAATTTTGAGGGTCGTGATTTGATTGCAAGTTTGATGGACAGCTATTGATGAGTTTGATGGGATCAGTGATTTTGATGGAGTTTGACTGGTGATAGTGATTGAGGAGTTTTGGATGGGGATAGGGATTGATGAATTTGATGGAAATAGACTTGATGGAGTTTAAGGGATAGTGATTTGAGTTTTTGATGGAAGAATAACTGGAATTGATAGAGTTATTGATGGGATTGCGAATTTGTTGGAGTTCGACGGGGATCCTTTGAATTGATGAGTCTCGATGGATCGAGTCGAGATTGATGGAGGTGTAGATGTGTCCATGGATAGTGATGTGGATTGTTGATGATCTGTGATTGCATGTGCACAGATGGTGTGATAGAGTGAGATAGTGATTGATGAGTTTTATGGGACAGTGATGTGGAAGTTTGATTGGACGTTGACTTGATGGAGTTGTGATGGAACTAGCGTTCATTGATTGGAGTTTGAATCGGATAGTGATGATGGAGTTTGATGAGAGATAGTCATTGATGGAATTTGATGGTTTCGTATTTGATGGATTTGAGTGGACCAGTTATTGATGGAGTTTGATGGGATAGTGATTGATGGAGTTTAGATGGGATATGATTTGATGGAGTTTTGATGGGATAGTGATTGAGTGAGTTTGATGGGATATTGAGTGATGGAGTTTTGATGGGATCCGTGAGATTGAATGGAGTTTGTGGGATACCTGAATTGATTGCCAAGCTATGATCTTGGAGAATCCTCTGACCTACAAAAATGACCATACAAGCTGACTGGAAATAACGTGATTCCGTGATTAATGCGAGTTTTATGGGGATCGTGGATTGATGGAGTTTGATGGGATCGTGATGATGCGTAGATTTGATGGGCATACGTGATTTGATTGGGTTTATGGGATCGTGATTGCACTGGATGTGTGAATGAGTGTTTGGATTGATGGAGTTTGATGGATCGGTAATTGACCACCATGGAAATTTCGGTGGGAACATGGTGAATCGCATGGAGTTTGGTTGTATCGTGAATGATGGGAGTTTTGATGGGATCTGTGATTGTATGGAGTTTTATGGATCGTGACATGAATGGGAACCAGTTGATGGATCATGTGGATTTGCTGGAGTTTGAATGGGATCGGATTTGAATGAGTTTGATGGGATCGTGATTGATGGAGTTTGGGCGCTGGTCGTGATTGATGAGTGTCGGATCAGGATCGTGATTTGTGGAATTTGATGGTGATCCGTTGATTGATGGGAGTTTGATGGGATCAAGTTAGATTCTATGTGGTATGATTGGTGATAGTATTGCTAGTATTGAGGAGGATTACATGTGACACTATTTGTATAGTTATGAATCGTCTTGATTATATAAATATATATATATTTGTCTTCTTAGGCTGAATGTGTATTTGGTTTAAAACATTCACACCATAGGATTTTGTGGATCATAGGAAGGGATACAAGCAGGTGGATTTCAGTGCTAAATATATAGTTAGTGAACATCCACTCCCAAAACCATATTAAGTACCATTATACAGCAGATGTTAGGAGGAAATGATACTGAACCAAATTAAAAGAAATCATTATCTGGTGGAGTATCATATATCCCGTTGTGGAAAATTTACTATTCATATCATCCACCGGAAGGATCTGACAGTATGCGAAGAAATGATGAGGCTATGGAATATGCCATACATCCCACCAAGGATAACTCTTGGATTCATAGAAATGATTAGGCTGCCACAGATTTCGTCCATACATTTCCTACCAATGATCACTGGTGAACATTAAGAAGGATAGGTCTGGTATATTTTCATATTATCCAACCAAAAGGTATAGTCAAAGCAACATATTGACAGTCTTTTGAAAATATGTTTCTTGAGATCACATACCACCAACTACCCTCAGCGTGCATTCCAATACTCTGTTAGGATGAGTGCTGGGATCCAAAATATTGTCACACTGTTTCCACCGAAGGGAAGTCGTTCCTTGTTTGTCCAAATCATTTAAAATAGTAGGCTGGTTGAAGTATTTCATACATCCCACCAACGATCCCTAATTGGGATGCGAGTAGAAATTCAATGCTGGAATATTATCAATACATCCACAAGGATCATGTATCAAACTAATACATGACTTCGCTAATTATAGTCATAGTTTACAGTTTCCAACCTAAGGTCATCCCTTGGGAATAGCATCAGTATGAC
>CM068956.1:145127387-145150547 GCA_035128595.1 Eptatretus atami | reverse complement strand
GCAAGACCCGGAGATGTTCAACTTCTGGGTTCCACGCAAATTAGCCGTGCACGGTGAGGGGATGCTTCACCTGGCAATCCGTGCGATTGTTTGTCAAGGTACACGGTAAACCCAGCAGTGGATGCTCTCCGCCATCATTGGAACGTTCTCAGAGGTTAATATGAACCCCACGTGATCGTCGTGCGAGTCCCAGAGTTATGGAGCCGTGGGTGCGAGATATCATCGCTGTCACCAAAAGGGACGAAACGAGGAAAGCGTGACGTGACGTAGTGACGAGGGAGTGCATGATGGGATAATGCTGAACCCCTCCCCCCCCCCACCACCCCTTCTCCTCAATCCTCTCTCTCTCACCCCAAAAGGCCGTTTCCACCAAACATGACTGCGTGGCGATTTGTGCGCCGTTGTCAGGGTTGTGGGGTCACGTTTCGGTCAACATACGACCGAAGAAAGGAAATCTATTTGTTTCCCCCATCCCCCCTCCTGTCCACTCCCCGGTGGAGATATGCCCCCCTGTCTCCCTTCCCCACCCTCACGTTTCTCCCTGGAGGGACAGCCTGGCCATATAGAGCATGCAAGCTGCTGATTAAAGCTGTTTGCATGAACGTTCGCAATGGGGAGTGGGTTGGGATTTGAGGAGGAGGGTAATAGGGTATGGGGGGGGGAGGGGTTAGGGGGCTTCCCTTGCGAGTTTCTTCCCTGGCAACGACGGTTTGCCACCGCTGCTTCCCTGACGCCATGGAAGAGCTGCCCATTGTACATGGCATGGAATCCATTTTATGGTGATGGATGAAGTTTCTCCAGAACTTTTTACCATTGAGAAACATCTACCTCGCTTCGATTATCGTGGATGTAAAAAAAACCTCCACTCGTACCGAATCGGTCCTAGTCCACACTAATACTGTGACGATTTCGTGGAGAACCACGTGACTTCGTCCCAAACAAATGTATAAAGGATTCATCTGAGCAGTGTCTCTCAAATCGCTCCTAGGTCGAGCATGAAGACGATAAGGGTCATAAAACGTCTCTCAAAAAGTGTGCTCCATCCTTTTGTGGTTGCGTTTATGGCCTCGTGACAAGGAGAACGGCTCAATAAAGTGGAACCAGTATGGCCTGAGGCATGCCAAAGCCCTTTGTCGAGCCTGGGAAAAGCAAAAGAGAGATATTGAGACCGCTTGAATGTCTGTGAGAGGTTCTTCTTCCCTTTGTGACAGGCCTGGCTTTCACTTGAACTGGCACACTGGATGATTCACGGCTGATGGATGAAAGGCTGCTCTTTATTGTGTCATTTAATGGTCATCATTACTAACGGGACTCTTTCATCCTCCAATAACTCGCTTCAGACATCAAGAAAGCTCCTGCAGACCTTCTCGAAATGTTTTAACCACCCTCTGCACCTGGCAGACCTCAAGATGGTTTATCCACTCCCTGCACCTGGCGCACACCTCAAGATGGTTTTACCCACTACCTGCACCTGGCAGATCTTCTCAAGATGGTTTTACCCACCTCCTACACCTGGCAGACCTTCTCAAGATGGAAAACCACTCCCTGCACCTGGCACACCTTCTCAAGATGTTCTAACCACCCCTGCACCTGGAAATCCTTCTCGAAATGTTTTACTCATCCCCTGTACCTGGCAGACCTTCTCGAGATGGTTTTATTCTCTCACTGCACCTGGCAGACCTAGAGATGTTTTACCCACTCCCTACACATGGAAATCCTTCTCGAAAGGTTTTACCCAGGCTTTGCACCTGGCAGACCTTCTTGAGATGTTTTACCCACCACCTACACCTGGCAGACCTTCTCAAGATGGTTTTATCCCCTCCCTGCACCTGGCAGACCTCGAGATGTTTTACCCACTCCCTGCACCCGGAAATCCTTCTCGAAATGTTTTACCCAGCCTCTGTACCTGGCAGACCTTCTCGAGATGGTTTTATTCTCTCACTGCACCTGGCAGACCTTATCGAGATTATTTTACCCACCCACTGCATCTGGCAAATCTTTCTGAGATGTTTTGTTCACCCTCTGAACCTGACAGACCTTCTCAAGATGTTTTAACCATACTCTGCGACTGGTAGACTGACAAAATGGTTGTAGCCACTCCCTGCACCTGGCAGACCTTCTCGGAATGGTTGTAGCCACCCTCTGCACCTGGCAGACCTTCTGGGGATGCTTTTATTCACTCCCTGCACCTGGCAGAACTTTTCAATTGTTACTTCATACATGCAACCTCTTTTACATAATTACCTCCCCCACCGAAGGTGGGCTGTGGTTATGTTTTCAACACTGTTTGTCTTTGTCACTGTTTGTTTGTCTATGAGTAGGACATCTAAAAAAGTTATGGACGGATTCTGATGAAACTTGGACAGGTTGGGTGTGTGAAAAGGACGATTTGATTAGATTTTGGTGAAGATGCGAATCCGATCATTTTTAATTTTAGAAGTGATTCTTCACCATGAAGAGATGGGGATAAAAAACGATATATAGCATGATGTTTCAAAAAGTCATGGTATCGTACGGCATCGCAGCATTTAGAAGTGAGACTGGCGGGGAAGACCATGAAACAGTCGATCATTACGGTCGTGTTAAAGCAACTTGCCGGATTCAAACCAGGCAACTGGACGGATCGGACATCTGTAACAATATATAACTAGAAAGAGCAATCGGAGATGGCAGACTGTCGCCAGAACTTGTTTTGTGTGGTGTTTTTTTTGTGTGGTTTGTGTGTACTGGTGTGTTATGTAATTAATAAGAGACATAACTAGAACTGCTACTTTATAACTGCTGGCAGTGATGACCGTGTACCAAGACGTCCCGCTTTGATTGGACACCTGACCCTGACACATGACGTTTTTTTATTGTTATTCAATTTAATTTATAGTGGGATTCAAATAAATTCAATTCAAATCAAATGGAAGACCAAATAGGTACAAGTCCTGCATTGGAGTCATCAGAAGGAACCCGAACAAGGAAAAAGAAAAGATGGAGTCATCTGGAGGAACCTGGATATGATTCACATTTCAGCTGCTACTCCTCTGCCCTCAAACCCATCCAGGCACAGCCAAGTGAGCCCTATTAATAAAAAAAAGATCAACTGGGGGTGATCAACCCTCCCCCCCCTCACCACCCCCAAAAAGAACCCAAATCAAAAACATAAATAATTCTGGCTGCCAGAACATGTGTCCGATCAAGTTGAAATTTTAAACACTTATTCCGCATCACTACTATATCATAATTTTGAAGTTTCACATCGATTGATTAAACAGTTCCAGAGAAAGCATTATTTAATAGTTTTCTTCATTCCAATATGGCTGCCAAACCATGTGACCTATCAATTATTCCTTAACAAACTTGTACAATTCAGGCTTGAGGAACATTTCTGTGAAGTTTCCCCTCTCTGTCCAGCTGTTCTGGAGAAGATGTTTTTTAAAAAAATAGGTTTTGCCAAAACATGTGACCTATGATGTCATATGTGTGAACCTTTTGTTCCTTATGGATAGGCAGTCATGCGTGTAAAGTTTCGCCTCGATCTGTTCAGCCACTTCAGAGAAGAAGATTTTTTGAATGTTTAAAAATAAACAAACAATATGGCTGCTGAATCACGTGACTGATGATGTCATCAATTTCTTTTTTCTGTGGACCATTTTATCCTCAGATGACCCTCAAAAAATTTCATACTGATCAGATGTAGCGTTCTACACATGCAATTATGACGTCATAAGGAAGGCGCCTTCGGCGTCATTAAAAAAAAAAAATCACACTCATTCCCCATGAGGAGTACTTGCCATGTGGCAAGTTTCAAATTTTTCCTTCGTGCAGTTTCAGAGATACAGAGGTCCAAATTTTTTCCGTTTTTCCAACATAGTTGCCACACCACTTGACTTATGACGTCATAATTATCAATTAAACATACCACATGAGTCGTCGCACAAATGGTGAAAAATTTGTCTCGATCTGAGAAGCGGTTGTGGAGAAAAATACAAGTTCTGTTTGGACAAACAGACACACAGACAAACAAACAAACGGACCCAAATGCAATACCCTCTCCTTCGGTGAGGGTAACACGTACAGGTACATTCAAAGTACACTGCCCCATGGCAAATAAAGAAATAACAAACCCTCCAGCACACGACATTGCTGGGGCGCCTCGGGTGCCCGGCGATGCCGCCTTGCAGCACATGGAGATGGAAATGGGAGGGAGCGGTGTACAATAATTAATTGATTAATTGATTCATCAATAAATCAAAATTACTCTTTATAGCCAAATCACTTGCTCACTGTCAGGTCCAAATATCAGTTTCCCAGTTCAAAAGGTGCCTGAGATATTGCCAGGATGAGAAATAAAATTAATAAGCAAGTAGAAGGGCACTCGGTAGAGGGCATACCTCCGCCATGTCAAGCGTGATCCACAAGAACATATCGGGCCCAATACATGTTTGAAATGTCATGCTATATTATATCATTTTTGGCCCTATCTCTCAATGGTGAAGAATCACTTTTAAGTTAAATAATTATCGTATCCATATCCGGATTCGGATCTTCACCAAAATGGAATCAAATCTTCCTCGTCACACACCCAACATGTCCACCAAGTTTCATCCGAATCCATCCACAACTTTTTGAGATATCGTGCTATATATCGTTTTTGGCCCGTATCTCTCAATGGTGAAGAATCTCATAAAAAAAATTCTAGGAGCCGGATCCGAATCCGGGTCTTCACCAAAATATAATCAGTTCATCCTAGCTAAAAGAATGGCTGAGCTATCGCCCTGACAAACCAAGACAAACAAACAAACAAGGAGACGACGTCATGCAGAGCATGAGATCTGCAAAATCCGTAAAACAAATTTGACCTCAAAAATCATTAGTGGTTGAACTCAGTGACTCGATATGCAAATCCTCTTCAAATTTCAATGATGATGAAGATTGAGGATTTTAGAAAACCACCTTAGTTGTTGACCTTGAGCCTATGTTAACCTTTTGGTCCATGTTGACCTCAAAAATAATGGGTAGATCCAGAGAAAGGAGCAAATACCTATTTGGGGGGGGCAACTCCCCCCCCCCCGTAGTCCTCCTCCATAGACCCCCTCAGATCCCGATTTTTTTGTTTATTCAATGCCGTCAACAAACTTTAGTACATCACGGGTGATGAAGGTTGTGGTCAAATTTCATCAAAATTGTGTGTGTAGATCTGGAGAAGTTGCAGTTATAGGGCAGAGAGGGAGTAATATGTAGGAGACAGAGGGGGATAGAGAGAGGAGATATGAGAGGAGGGAGGGGAGCAAGGAGGGGGAGTGAGGAGGGGTGGGGAGCAGGTAGGGAGGGAGATTGAGGAGGGTGGGGGAAGGGAAGGCAACGAGAGGTGAGAGGAAGGGAAGGCAGACATGCGGTGTGTGTTAACTACGATTCATACCGTCTCATCAAAATGCTCTGCATAGAATAACAGCGAAGGTGGAAATAAAATAATTTTTGAAATAAATTTCCTACCAGTGATGCTATAAATACCGCTTGGAGACAAACACCACCCGGACATATCTGGAGATAAACGCAGTCTGGACAAAAACACTGCCCGGACATGTCCAGAGACAAAAAACGCCCGGACACGTCTGAAGACAACTCCTGTCTGGACATAAACACCACCCAGACATGTTTTGAGATGTACATCGTACGGATACGTCCAGAGCCAAGATGTCTGGAGGCAAACTCTCACTCAGACATGTCAGGAGATAAACTCCTGTCCGGAAATAAACACCGCCTGGACATGTCTGGAGACAAACTCCCGTCTGGACAAGACTCCACCCGGACACATTCGGAATCAAGCTGTCCGTAGACAAACACTGCTCGTACACTTTTGGGTCCTCGGGGTCTTAAGGGTCTTAAATAGTCTTCAAAGTCTGAAGGGTCTCAGCAGTCTAAAGGGTTAAAAAGCATGTTCCAATAGTTCGTAAATAATGACTAGACGTACGTAATTAATACACAAAACGTATGACACACACACACACACACACACACACACACACACACACACACACACACACACACACACACACACACACACACACATCCATTTATAGTAGATGATGTCATCCGAGCTATTGATGGATTTACATGTTGTGACATTTGGGGGTAAATTCAGCAGGACATGATTATTGTGCTTTGATTTTGCATAAAAGAGTGTCTTAGAAAGTACAAATTGAAGTTTAAATTACAAAATTCTCTACCGTGGGAGTGGGGGGAAGACACCACCCACCCACACCACGATCACTCCCTCTCCCCTACTCCCAGACCCCTCTCACCCCCACTTCCAGACCCCTCTCTCCCCTTCCAGACCCTCTCACCCTACTTTCAGACCCCTCTCTCCCCACTTCCAGACCCCTTCACCCCACTTCAGACCCCTCTCTCCCCTTCCAGACCCCCTTCACTCCCACTCCCAGACCCTCTCCTCCCACTTCCGGACCCCCTCTCTCCCTACTTCCAGACCCTATCACCCCCACTTTCAGACCCCTCTCTCCCCACTTCCAGACCCCTCTCAACCCCACTTGCAGACCCTCTCTCCCCTGCCAGACCACTTGCCCCCTACTCCCAGACCCCTCCCCATCCTGGTCGCTTGGCTCCCTCCACCAGGGATTCTTTCCATCCCACCTCTTTTCTTCTCTCAATGTTAGCAACTATAGTGGGGGCAGATAACAGCAATTTTTGAGAGGAATCGTGCAAATGATGATACAAGCATCAAATTTGGCACATTTGTTCTCCAGGGGATTCTAATCAAATCTGCCTGATTGGCCATTTGAAAATCCAAATTTTGAAAAAAAAATAAAAAATAAAAAACTTCAAAAAAGTCAAGATCACAAATCAGTGTTGGATGCTGGCTGAGATTGGTAAATGTTTCAGAAACACCATCAAAGACGTTCCAAGTCTGCCATGCAGTTTTGTTCCTTTACCGCGGAAGGCAGACACGACGTCACATCCAGTGAACCATGAAGTATGGGATCCCTCTAGATTTCTCAGGCCCTATTGCAGAAACTACCTCATGGACTGGAATCCATCGTGCCTTGGCTCCTTGGCCAAAGGCAATCCACATGTTCTCAAGACCTAGTTCCTGTAAGGATGGCAGTACAGATATTGCTATGACTAGTACGTCCGTGTCATTAGCTTTAAGATAATGGACTTGCTACCATCCGTCGTTGCATCCCTGGCGTGTACAAATTCGAGTGTCAGCTTCTTCATGACAACATGCAGACACAGCTCCAGTGACTTCCTTGTGTTGCTAATGGCATCTTCTCCTTTTGTGACAATGACTGTGCGTTGTCGTCTGTGCTTCACACATCTTTTCCGCAAGGAAGTGAAACAGCTCAGTCTTGTTGCTGTCATCTCGAAGAAAGCTTCTCCAGTTACTTGGGGTCTTACTGGTTCCTGTCACTCTTCTTCTGATTTCTTGCCCCCTTTTCGACCTTGCCTCGGACTTCAGACTTGACTTCTTGTACACATCAAACACTACGTCCACCCTCTCGTACCTGGCACCATAGGATTCCACCTTTGGGATGATGTCTTGTTTAGCATAGTCATCAAATATCTTTGAAGTGCATGGAGGTAGGGCATTGATAAGTGCTGAGCCATCAATGATGACTGCATCTCCCCTTGGTTCTCTGTCTGGGATGTTCACTTGTGCTTCAAGAATTTCAGCCAGCTGTGAGTTCAATTGTTTTTTTGTTTGTTTTTTTTTTTTTTCAAAATTGGATTTTCAAATGGCCAATCTTGCAGATTTGATCAGAAGCCCTGCAGAACAGAAATTGCCAATTGATGCTTGTATCATAATTTGCACGATTTTTCTACTATCTACTACACTATTATGAATATACAAGTGCAGACAATCCAGAGGGAGGACTTCCACTACGTGGGAACTTCGACACTTCAGTGTGACGTGTGTGCAAAGATGGCGGGGAGCGCATCAGGGGGCACGCGGTGACCTCTGCAGGTGCAACTTAAGCTGAGATATTTCGGCCTCTGGTTCACCGCGGGTTCGAGCTCAGCCTTGTTCGTCTTGTCCGTGAGACCCAACGCAGGAGGAGCTCGGTCATATCGTTCATTCGTTTCACGCACACCCAAGGCCTCGTCCATGTTATAAATCCTATTTGTTTCCCGCTCCTTCGAGCTTACCTTCAACAGGTGCTTGAAGTTTGGCGGCCCCTCGTTAAGCCGATTGAGACGTGAACACCACGGATTACCAGCGCTCGGAACACCATTACATTAACCTCTGATCCGCACTCATGTACCGTTTACCAGTGGAATTGATTCCATTGATCTCATTTATTCTAAAGCGATTGATTGATGAGCAATATCGGAAGAACACACTCTGTTTCACTTAATGAACAAAAGGCGAGGTGTGGATAGGGAGTTACAACCACTCCAACCACACTTTAGCTTCAATGACTTTATCGAGCTGGAGAATCGAATGAATCGCTCTTCATAACCCTGCTGGGCAGCATGCCTCCTTCAGCGCACCCCGACCCCCTCCTCCACCTTGAGCCCCCTCTTGCTCCCTCCACCTTGAGCCCCCTCTAGGCCCGTTCAGGCCTTCAGCTGCTGCTGGTACCCAATGCTGTGGTTCATGGTGAGGTCACTTCAGGGAGACTGGGAAAAAATAACCAAAGCTGTAACAACTTGGCCAGATGTCATACTCAACCTCGTGGGGAAGGTTAATGATGATGATGATGATGAGGAGAAGGGGGAGAGGGTGGGGTCAAAGACTGTTTCGGGCTGTATTACAACACTGTACATGGTTTAAACTTTTAAACTGCGATTTTTGGAATGAGACAAAGTGTGGGTGTCTGGTGCAGTGAGATGACATCACAAAGCTTACAATGGAGAGAAACGATGAGATATGATTTGGAACACAAGCCGACGCCATTTTGAATCTTGAACGTGTTACGTGTCGCCTCTGTGAATCTACAAAGGGTCGAGATGGATGGACATCAATGACGTCATTGTGCCTGGGATGAACCACGGTGTCAAGGTGAGCATTTCTATTAGCAGGTGTGTGTGTATATATATATATATATATATATATATATATATATATATATATATATTAATTAGCAGGGTATGCTTACACAATGTTCGTATGCTTACACAATGTGTAAGCATACGAACATTGCTTCCCCATTGTCTCGGGTCACTCACCTGCATTTGATTTTTCATTTGTTTATTTTCATTTTTTTATTTATTTATTGATATTTTCATTTTCAGACACTTTCCGATGGTTCTGTGATTTTTGTCCTGGTGTACCTGCTTCAGTGTCCGTCAGCACACAAAATTACCGTGCTTCCCCATTGTCTCGGGTTACTCACCTGCATTTGATTTTTCTTTCGTTTTTTTTCATTTATTTATATTTTCGTTAATGGATGTTGTCCGGCGATGCTGTGATTTTTTTTCCCCGTGTATCGGCTTCGATGTCCATCGGCACACAAAATTTCAGCGTTCTACGTCACCCTGAAGGTAACCATCTGTAATATCAGTCAGTGAGTCAGTCAGTCAGTGGTTGGAAAGACCTTTATGTATTTGATATTTCCCCCACACCTTGTGCCATAGATAAACCGAACATTTTAGATCTTAATTGATTTTGTTTTCCTTTCATCATGAAAACACCTGCATCAGGTGTTCATCACAATCATGAATGTTTTTTTCATTTACAGAAAGGTGTATTACTGCAAGAAAGCCCTCAACAGGGTACAACCTGCTGGATTCCCTTCTTCTTACAGACAAAGGTACATACAGTACATGATACACATGTGTACATTTATATACATAATTAGCTCAAGCTTGACTTGGTCAAAAACAGGGGCTTATGGATTTGGTCTCGATTTTCGTGTCCGTGCGTCTGCAACCATATCTCGGACATGTATGGACCAATTTTATTCGTACTTGGCACAGAGACGACACATGATGGTATACATATACTCGTCATTTTGTTTTGCGATGTAATCAAAGATGGCCGACCGGCGGCCATTTTAGTTGTAAAAAACAAACCTGGTGTTGAAAACGTCCTCAACGATTTCTCGGACATGTATTTACTAACCGTGTTCAAACTTGGCGCACAGATAAAGAATGGTGGTTTACAAATGCACGTCGTTTTTTTTGTAAGTTCTTTGTCCAAGATGGCCGACTGGGGGGCCATTTTGTTACTTAAGCATGTCCCCAACCATTTCTCTGACATGCATGGTCTGATTTAGTTCAAACTTGGCACAAGTACAGTACACAATGGCGTACACTTGCACCTTACTGTATCTTGCGATCTGATTAAAGATGGCCGACTGGCAGCCTGGTGGCCATTTTAGTTGCCCTTTAACTCCGTACAGTAAAATTACTGAAACAACAAGGGCGATGACATTTTCTGTCTTTTTTTTACTTGTTACCCTCCCGAAGGAGAGGAATTGCATTTGGGTCTGTTTGTTTGTTTGTTTGTTTTGTCTGTCAGTCTAACATTAGTGTTTTTCTCCACAACTGCTTGTCAGATTGATATGAAATTGTCACCATAAGAATGACTTCTCATGTGGAATGTTTTATTGATAATTATGACATCGTAGGTCACATGGTGTGGCAGCCATGTTGGAAAAACGGAAAAACTTTGGACCTCTGTTTCTCTAAAACCGCACCAAGGAAAAAATTGAAACTTGGCACATGGCAAGTACTCCTCATGGGGAATGTAAGATGTTTTTTTTGATGACATCATAGGTGCCTTTATTATGAGGTCATAATTGCTTATGTAGAACGCTGCATCTGTTCAGTATGAAAAATTTTGAGGGTCATCTCGGGATAAAATGGTCCACAGAAAAAAAATTTGATGACTTCATCGGTCACGTGATTCGACGGCGATCTTGTTTAAAAACAAGAAAAAAACCTTTTTTTCTGAAGTGGCTGAACAGATCGAGGCGAAACGTTACACGTATGACCGCCTGTTCATGAAGAACAAAAGGTTCACACATATGACATCATAGGTCACATGGTTTGGCAGCCATATTGGATTTACCCTAAAACCTATAAAAAAAATCTTCTCCAGATTGGCTGGACAGATCGAGGAGAAACTTCACACAAATGTTCCCCAAGCCTTGGGGATACCAGGGTATTTATGAATAATTGATGTCACATGGTTTGGCAGCCATATTGGATTGGGCAAAAATCCTTAAAAAATTCTTTCTCTTAAACCGTTTAATCACCTGACGTGAAATTTCACAATTATGATCTAGTAATGATGGGGAATATGTTTTAATTTTCAACCTGACCGGACACATGGTCGAGCAGCCAGAATTATTTATTTATTTTGATCTGGGTTATTTTTTTTGATGTTTTTTAAATATTTTTTTTGTTTGTATTTTAACAAGGTTCACATGGCTGTGCCTGGGTGGGTTTGAGGGTTAGAGGAGTAGCAGCTGAAATGCGAACCCTATCCAGGTTCCTCCTGATGACTTCATATTCGTTGTTTCCTTATTTGGGTTCCTTCTGATTACTCCAATGCAGGACTGTACCTGTTTGGTCTTCCATCCGATTTGAATTTAATTTATTTTGATCCCATTCTAAATTGAATTGAATAATATTATGGGTCAGGGTCAGGTGTCCGCTCAAAGTGGGGTTGCATCAAAGTGGGACGTCTTGGTACGCGGTCATTACTGCCAGCAGTTATAAAGTGGCAGTTCTAGTTAAGTCTTGTTAATTACCTAACACACCAGTATTCAAGCACCACACACAATACATCACACAAACACCACACAAAACAAGTCCTGGCAAAGGTCTGCAGTCTGATTGCTCTTTTTTTGCTGATTTATATTTTAATATTATCCTTATTATAATTCATGCACTGGTGTGTGTGGGTGTGTGTCTTTTTAGCTCACCTGGAACGTAGTTCCGAGGAGCTTATGTGATCGAGCAGTGTCCATCGGTGAGTCAGTCAGTCAGTCAGTGAGTCAATCCGTAAACGCTTCAGTCATTATCATATGAACCAAACATATGATTTTGATGAAACTTGACCACAACATTCATCACCCAAGGTGAACAAATGTTTATTGATTGCATCAAAATCTGCGATCAGTGAGGGGATGTAGGGGATTTTTTTTTCACACCCCGAAATATGTATTTGCTCTCTTTGAAACTACACACACAATTTCAATGAAAGTTGACCACAACCTTCATAACATGTGTTGTACCAAAGTATATCAACCGCATCAAAACCTGCACTCATTAAGGAGGTCTGGGAAGCAGGGGGGGCGGGGTTCAACCCCAAAAAGTAGGCATTTGGTCTCTTCTCGGAAACTACACACACGATTTCGATGAAACTTCACCACAACCTTCATCACCCGTGATACACCAAAGTTTATCAACTGCATCACAATCTGCACTCATTAAGGGAGTCAAGGGGGGGGGGGGTTGACCCCCAAAATAGGTATTTGCTCTCTTCTCCGAAACTACACACACGAGTTTGATGAAACTTGACCACATCCTTCATCACCCGTGATACACCAAATTTTATCATCTGCATAAAAATCTGTGCTCATCAAGGGGGTCCATGGGTGGGGGGTGGGGGGGAGGGTTTCCCCCCAAAATATGTATTTGCTTTCTTCTCTGAAACTACACACACAATTTCGATGAAACTTGACCGCAACCTTCATCACCTGTGATGGACCTAAGTTTGTTCACAGCATCAAAATTCAGGGTCTAAGGAGGTCAGCAGGAGGTTTGAGTTACTTGCTCCTGATCCACATGAGCGCCAGGACAGGCGGTCCTATGTTTGTTTGTTTGTGTGTGTGTGTGTGTGTGTATGTCCTTGTTTGTGTGTGTGTGTGTGTGTCTTTGTTCGTGTGTATGTGTCTTTGTGTATGAGTCTTTGTGTGTATGTGTCTTTCTGTGTGGGTATTTGTTTGTATGTGTTTCTTTGTGTTTGTGTGTGTCTTTGCTTGTGTGTGTTTGTGTGTGTGTGTGTGTGTGTCTTTGTGTGTCTGTGTGTGTGTGTTTGTCTTCGTGTGTGTTTGTCTTTGTTTGTGTGTGTGTGTGTGTGTGTTTGTTGCACTACTCCTGCACTTCTGGGTTGATTACATCCAGACTTGCTATGTGGAATCAGCATGATCCCAACTAGTGTAGAGGGGTGTTTTTATCAAACAGAAGACCAAGAAGGAACCCGAAGATGTAAAGAGCAAAGATGGAGTCATCAGGTGGAACCTGGTTAGGATTCGGGTTTCAGCCGCAACTCCACAACCCTCAAACCCATCCAAGCACAGCCAAGTGAGCCTTGCAGAAATGTTTCTGCAAGAATTGACTTGTCCTGAGAGAGATAGATAATGAAATATAATTGAGAAAAAATGTCAAAGAAACAGAGAACAAAGTTGGCGGGAAGAACCTGGCCAGATAGATTTCAGCAGTTACTCCACAGGCTCAAACACAGCAACATGGACAAGCTACCGGGGGTCTGTTATTGTACCTTGATGTACACATATCTTTGCCGGTAGTCGGGGTAACTCTTGGAGGGAAGAGGAGTGGGGTTGGGGGGGGGGTACCTCGTTTTCCAGTGCAGTGAGGTGTTTTGAATTATAAACAGTGAGAGGTATTTTGGATGACACCTTTGAATCAGGATAATACCATAAACCCCACCAGCTGCTCTGAAGGGAGTGGGTGCTTCAAGTATGAATAATTTAACTGGTTAAAGGGATTGATGATTCTGCTTTTGCTCTGGTTACAATCCTTGTAACCAGACTATAATGTGGTAATAATGGTAACCTTGTAGCCAGAGTATAATGTGGTAATATATGGTAACCTTGTAGCCAGAGTATAATGTGGTAATATATGGTAACCTTGTAACCAGAGTTAACACTTTGGGAATTAGTGTGAAGATAACTCTTGGAAATTATACCATGATGTACATCCACTGTATGGTTATTATTCCTTGATGTACATCCACTGTAATGGTTATTATACCTTGATGTACATCCACTGTATGGTTATTATACCTTGATGTACATCCACTGTATGGTTATTATACCTTGATGTACATCCACTGTAATGGTTATATACCTTGATGTACATCCACTGTATGGTTTATTATACCTGATGTACATCCACTGTATGGTTATTACACTTGATGTACATCCACCTGTATTATTACAACCATGATGTACATCCACTGTATTTTATAACCATGATGTACATCCACTGTATTGGTTATTATACCATGATGTACATCCACTGTATGGTTTATATAACCATGATGTACATCACTGTATTGTTATTACACCATGATGTACATCCACTGTATTGTTATTACACAATGATGTACATCCACTGTATTGTTATTACACCATGATGTACATCCACTGTATTGTTATTACACAATGATGTATATCCACTGTATTGTTATTACAACCATGATGTATATCCACTGTATTGTTATTACAACATGATGTACATCCACTGTATTGTTATTACACCATGATGTACATCCACTGTATTGTTATTACACCATGATGTACATCCACTGCATTGTTATTATACATGATGTACATCCACTGCATTGTTATTACAACCATGATGTACATCCACTGTATTGTTATTAATAGCATGATGTACATCCACTGTAATTGTTTATTAATACCATGATGTACATCACTTGTATTGTTATTATACCATGATGTACATCCACTGTATTGTTATATACCATGATGTACATCCACTGTATTGTTATTATACCATGATGTACATCCACTGTATTGTTATTACACCATGATGTACATCCACTGTATTGTTATTACACCATGATGTACATCCACTGTATTGTTATTACACCATGATGTACATCCACTGTATTGTTATACACCATGATTGTACATCCACTGATTTGTTATTAACCTGATGTACATCCACTGATATTGTTATTACAAACCATGATGTACATCCACTGTATGTTATTATACCATGATGTACATCCACTGTATTGTTATTATACCATGATGTACATCCACTGTATTGTTATTATACCATGATGTACATCCACTGTATTGTTATTATACCATGATGTACATCCACTGTATTGTTATTACACCATGATGTCATCCACTGTATTGTTATTACACCATGATGTACATCCACTGTATTGTTATTAATACCATGATGTACATCCACTGCATTGTTATTACACCATGATGTACATCCACTGTATTGTTATTACACCATGATGTACATCCACTGATTGTTATATACCATGATGTACATCCACTGTATTGTTATTACACCATGATGTACATCCACTGTATTGTTATTACACATGATGTACATCCACTGTATTGTTATTAACACAATGATGTACATCCACTGTATTGTTATTATACCATGATGTACATCCACTGTATTGTTATTACACAATGATGTACTCCACTGTATTGTTATTAACACCTTGATGTACATCCACTGTATTGTTATTACACCTTATATGTACATCCACTGTATTGTTATTACCCATGATGTACATCCACTGTATGGTTATTATACCATGATGTACATCCACTGTATTGATTACACCATGAGTACATCCACTGTATTGTTATTACACCATGATGTACATCCACTGATTGTTATTACACCATGATGTACATCCACTGTATTGTTATTACACCATGATGTACATCCCTGTATTGTTTATTACCCATGATGTACATCCACTGTATTGTTATTACACATGATGTACATCCCACTGTATTGTTATTACACCATGATGTACATCCACTGTATGTTATTAATACCATGATGTACATCCACTGTATTTTATTATACCATGATGTACATCCACTGTATTGTTATTACACAATGATGTACATCCACTGTATTGTTTATTACACCTTGATGTACATCCACTGTATTGTTAATTAACACCTTGATGTACATCCACTGTATGGTTATTATACCATGATGTACATCCACTGTATGTTATTAACCATGATGTACATCCACTGTATGTTATTAACCATGATGTACATCCACTGTATTTATTAAACCATGAGTACATCCACTGTATTGTTATTATACCATGATGTACATTCCACTGTATTATTATTATACGCATGATGTACATCCACTGTATTGTTATTAACACAATGATGTACATCCACTGTATTGTTATTACACCTGATGTACATCAACTGTATTGTTATTACAACCTTGATGTACATCACTGTATTGTTATTACACCATGATGTACATCCACTGTATTGTTATTACACCTTGATGTACATGATCACTGTATTGTTATTACACCATGATGTACATCCACTGTATTGTTATTACACCTTGATGTACATCATGTATTGTTATTACAACCATGATGTACATCCACTGTATGTTTATTACACCTTGTGATGTACATATCCACTGTATTGTTATTTAACACCATATGTACATCCACTGTATTGTTATTACATCAGTACACTGATGTACATCCACTGTATTGTTATTACACCATGATGTACATCCACTGTATTGTATACAACTAAAACATGATGTACAATCCACTGTATTGTTATTAACCATGATGTACATCCACTGTATTGTTATTACACATGATGTACATCCACTGTATTGTATTTACACCATGATTACATCCACTGTAATTGTTATTATACCATGATGTACATCCACTGTATTGTTTATTACAACCATGATGTACATCCACTGTATTGTTATTACACCTTGATGTACATCCACTGTATTGTTATTACACCATGATGTACATCCACTGTATTGTTATTACACAATGATGTACATCCACTGTATTGTAATTACACCATGATGTACATCCACTGTATTGTTATATAACCTGATGTACATCCACTGTATTGTTATTACACCATGATGTACATCCACTGATTGTTATTACACCTGATGTACATCCACTGATTGTTTATTACACTGATGTGACATCCACTGTAATTGTTATTACCACAATGATGTACATCCACTGTATTGTTATTCACACTTGATGTACATCCACTGTATTGTTATTACACCATATGTACATCCACTGTATTGTTATTAACCATGATGTACATCCACTGTATTGTATTATATACCATGATGTACATCCACTGTATTGTTATTAAACATGATGTACATCCACTGTATTGTTATTACACACGATGTACATCCACTGTATTGTTATTACACCATGATGTACATCCATCACTTGTATGTGTTATTACACCTTGAGTACATCCACTGTATTGTTATTACACCATGATGTACATCCACTGTATGTTATTATACCATGATGTACATCACTGTATTGTTATTACACCAAATGTACATCCATATGCATTGTTATTATACCATGATGTAACATCCACTGTATTGTTATTACACAAGATGTACATCCACTGTATTGTTATTAACCTTGATGTACATCCACTGTATTGTTATTACACCATGATGTACATCCACTGTATGGTTATTATACCATGATGTACATCCACTGTATGTTATTATAACCATGATGTACATCCACTGTATTATTACACCATGATGTACATCCACTGTATTGTTATATACCCATGATGTACATCCACTGTATTGTTATTACACATGATGTACATCCACTGTATTGTTATTACACCATGATGTACATCCACTGTATTTATTACACAATGATGTACATCCACTGTTATTGTTTATTATACACCATGATGTACATCCACTGTATTGTTATTACACATGATGTACATCCACTGTATTGTTATACACATGATGTACATCCACTGTATTGTTTATTACCATGATGTACATCCACTGTATTGTTATTTACACAATGATGTACATCCACTGTATTGTTATTATACATGATGTACATCCACTGTATTGTATTAACACCATGATGTACATCCACTGTATTGTTATTACACCATGATGTACATCCACTGTATTGTTATTACACCATGATGTACATCCACTGTATTGTTATTACACCATGATGTACATCCACTGTATTGTTTTATTACACCATGATGTACATCCACTGTATTGTTATTACACCATGATGTACATCCACTGTATTGTTATTACACCATGATGTACATCCACTGTATGTTATTACACAACATGATGTACATCCACTGTATTGTTATTACACACATGATGTACATCCACTGTATTGTTATTACACCATGATGTACATCCACTGTATTGTTATTACACCATGATGTACATCCAACTGTATTGTTATTACACCATGATGTACATCCACTGTATTGTTATTAACACCATGATGTACATCCACTGTATTGTTATTACACCATGATGTACATCCACTGTATTGTTATTATAACCATGATGTACATCCACTGTATTGTATTACACCATGATGTACATCCACTGTATTGTTATTACACATGATGTACATCCACTGTATATGTTATTACACCATGATGTACATCCACTGTATTGTTATTACACCAGATGTACATCCACTGTATTGTTATTACTACCATGATGTACATCCACTGTATTGTTATTAAACCAGTATTGTTATTAAACATGATGTACATCCACTGTATTGTTATTACACCATGATGTACATCCACTGTATTGTTATTAAACCATGATGTACATCCACTGTATTGTTATTAACACATGATGTACATCCACTGTATTGTTATTACACCATGATGTACATCCACTGATTGTTATTAAACTCATGATGTACATCCACTGTATTGTTATTACACCATGATGTACATCCACTGTATTGTTATTACACCATGATGTACATCCACTGTATTGTTATTACACCATGATGTACATCCACTGTATTGTTATTAACACACATGATGTACATCCACTGTATTGTTATTACACCATGATGTACATCACTGTATTGTTATTACACACATGATTGTACATCCACTGTATTGTTATTACACCATGATGTACATCCACTGTATTGTTATTACACCATGATGTACATCCACTGTATTGTTATTAATAACCATGATGTACATCTCCACTGTATTGTTATTACACCATGATGTACATCCACTGTATTGTTATTACACCATGATGTACATCACTGTATTGTTATTACACCATGATGTACATCCACTGTATTGTTTATTACACCATGATGTACATCCACTGTATTTTTATTACACCATGATGTACATCCACTGTATTGTTATTACACCATGATGTACATCCACTGTATTGTTATTACACCATGATGTACATCCACTGTATTGTTATTACACCATTGATGTACATCCACTGTATTGTTATTACACCATGATGTACATCCACTGTATTGTTATTACACCATGATGTACATCCACTGTATTGTTATTACACCATGATGTACATCCACTGTATTGTTATTACACCTATGATGTACATCCACTGTATTGTTATTACACCATGATGTACATCCACTGTATTGTTATTACACCATGATGTACATCCACTGTATTGTTATTACACACATGATGTACATCCACTGTATTTTATTACACCATGATGTACATCCACTGTATTGTTATTACACCATGATGTACATCCACTGTATTGTTATTAAACCATGATGTACATCCACTGTATTGTTATTACAACCATGATGTACATCAACTTATTGTTTTACACACATGATGTACATCCACTGTATTGTTTATTACAAAAACAACATGACTGTCTTTCCATGTATCCGTTTTATCTACACCATGATGTACATCCACTGTATTGTTATTAACCATGATATACATCCACTGTATTGTTTATTACATCTCTTGGTGTACATCTCTGCATTGTTATTACACACCTTGATGTACACGCAACGTTGGAGGTGTACATGAATCGTCTGTGCCACGTTTTCCTCTTCCTTCTCCCGTACCAAGCGGTGTGGTGTTTGGTTGAAGTTCTGTTTTTGAACGTTATTTACCTGGTTTCATAGGTATGAATGATAAAAAGAAAATAGAAGACGATCGTTATTGTATGAATTACACACAACATTGAACAGATGTTAAATAATTCTCCGTTAAGTTTTATTGTTCTCTTAAACATAACACTTTCATTACACTTTTCCTTTTATGTGTAACGTGTGCTATTCCTTGTAAATGTACCATATTAAAAATGAAATACTGCACCGAATGTTCACCACTAATGACATGTTGTATGGACTTAATAACATTCATGATGAACAAGATGTCTCAGAATTTAACGATAAATTGTCTTTATTCCTTATGAATTTCCCCTTTAGTCGCCATAAAATAAGGTATGCGATTCAATTAATGGCTCGTTCACCCAAATGAAATCTCAGCTTCGTGAAATACTGCTTTGCTTTTCCAACTAAACGATCTCCATCAAAACTGCACCAACAACATCCCTCTATTGGCAGTGCTTTTGCTCATTCTGATGGACACCTTATTAAAGGAGGGAATAAAACATCATTTACACGGACAGACTTCCACACCTTGTACGTCTACCGTCTATTTCCCTTGTGGCTGGTCCCATGTTGTACTCTTTACAAGAAAAATAATTTATCTTTCTGATATAGATTGTGTATACATATATATATATATATATATATATATATATATATATATATATATATATATATATATATATATATATATATATACCACACTTGGTGTCATAATGGCTGGAGTGTCCACTCTGATTATGGGAGGTCAGTTGTACAAGTCGCGATCAAGTCACACAAAAGACTTTGTAAAACAAGAAAAACAGCAATCATAGATTGCAGACCCTCGCTAGGACTTGTTTTGTGTGGTTGTGTGTAGTGTATTTTGTGTGGTATAGTTTTGTGTGGTGTTTGTGTCCTGGTTTTTTACATAATTAATAATAGAAATAACAAGAACTGTCACTTTATAACAGCTGGTAGTGATGACCGGGTACCAAGGCGTCCCGCTTTGATGCAACCCCGCTTTGATTGGACACCTGACCCTGACCCATGACGTTTTTTTTATTGTTATTTAATTGAATTCAGAATGTGATTAAGATAAATTCAATTCAAATCAAATGGAAGACCAAATAGGAACAGTCCTGCATTGGAGTCATCAGAAGGAACCCGAACATGCAAAAAGTAAAGATGAAGTCATCAGGAGGAACTTGGATAGGATTTGGGTTTCAGCTGCGACTCCTCTCCCTTCAAACCCATCCAAGCACAGTCAAGTGAGCCTTATTCAAAAAATAAATAAATAAAAGAACCCAGATTCCAAAAATTAAATAATTCTGGCTGCCAGACCATGCGTCCGATAAGGTTGAAATTCAAAACCTGTATTCCGCATGACTCCTAAATCATAATAGTGAAGTTTCACATCGATCAATGAAGCAGTTCAAGAGAAATATATATTTTTAAAGATTTCTGCTCAATGCAATATGTGACCTATCAATTATTCGTGAACTCCCTGGTAGCCCCAAGGCTTGTGGAACATTTGTGTGAAATTTCCCCTCAATCTGTCCTGTCCTGTTCTGGAGAAGAAGTTTTTTTTTTAATAGGTTTCAGGGTTAATCCAATATGGCTGCCAAACCATATGATGTATGATGTCATATGTGTGAACGTTTTGTTCCTCATGGACAGGCGGTCAAACGTGTAAAGTTTCGCCTCGACCTGTTCAGCCATTTCAAGGAAGAAATTTTTTGAACGTTAAAAAAAACAAAAAAACAATATGGTTGCCGAACCACATGACTGGCACCGTCAACTTTTTTTCTGTGGACAATTTTATCTCTAGATGATGGTCAAAAATGTTCATACTGATCGGATGTGGTTTTAACGATAAATCAGATGTGGACTACTTATGCACCTATGACATCATAAAACATAGGGGCAATACCCCTGGGCACTCACCTGGAAGCGGCTGGACAAGATAAACAGGGAACCACTGGTAGGCATGGATCACCCACAAAATATGTAACTGAGAAGAAAGTAAATACCGATGTTTTTTTTTTAATTCAATGAACAAACTTTGGGACATCATGGGTGATAAAGGTTGTGGTGAAGTTTCATCGGAATTGTGTGTGTAGTTTCAGAGAAGAAAGTAAATACATATTTGGGGGGCAACCCCCACGTGGAATCCCTTAGAACCCAATTTTTTTAATGTCATGAATAAACTTTAGTGCATCACTGGTCATGAAGGTGGTGGTTAAGTTTCATTGGAATTGTTTGTGTCGTTTCTGAGAAGAAAGCAAATACCTCTTTTGGGGGGCAACCCCCTCGTCGACACCATTAGACTCTGATTTTTTAAAATGGTGTTAACAATCTTTGGTACATCACGGATGATGAAGGTTGTGGTCAAGTTTCATCGAAATTGTGTGAATAGTTTCAGAGAAAAATGCAAATTCATATTTTGGGCGTGTGGTGGAAAAGAACTTGATTTGCACAAGTTGGATCAGCATACCAAAGGAGAATCTTTAATTACATATATACGGAGGAAGAACATTCGATGATTCACTGAAACATTTGAATGAACTTCACGAACTAGAAGTCCGAAGCAATCCCTCTTATACACAATTTGGCATTCAAAAAATGTGAGGGTGAGACATTTGGCAATTCAACTGAGGGATGAGCTGCTAGGCACGAGGTGAAAGAAGTCAGAACTGCAATACGTGCCCACTTTGGATGGGAGGGAGAGAATAACGCACTCATGGCAAAAGTTTGCAGTGTTAACAACCAGATCACCCTGTTTCTATGCAGCGAGCAAGACTTTTTTTTCATCGTTAAATATTCATCCATCACGATGTAGGTCAAAAGACTCTCGGGAAAAGGGAAACATTACTGAAATCCAATTTGACTTTCATACAAAAATTTAATTTATAAAGTACCAGCAACAATTCAACAAGTGAATATAATTGAGAATATATGAATATAATTCTTCTTCTTCCACAGGCGGTAACCCCCCCCTTACACCAGCATCGACCCGTATTTTTCTAATGCCATGAACAAACTGTGGTATATCACGTGTTATGAAGGTTGTGGTGAAGTTTCATCAGAATAGTTTGTGTAGTTTCTGAGAAGAGAGCAAATATCTCATTTGGAGGGCAACCTCCCTGTAGACCCCTTAGACCCCAAATTTTTTAATGGCCATGAACAATCTTAGGTACATCACAGGTGACAAAGGTTGTATTCACGTTTCATCGAAA
>CM068956.1:145097451-145108870 GCA_035128595.1 Eptatretus atami | reverse complement strand
TTTGCTAGGTCTCTTGGTGACCGAGATATCGTAAATTATTATTTTCGGTGGCAGCCATTTTGAAATTCAATATGGCGGCCGTAAATGCATTCTGATCAGGTGTGTCCTGCTCTTACATGAAAGAACATATAAAAATGGACATGTATGCCAATTTTCACACTTTTTTCACAATCTGAACGATTTTTAATTTTTATTTTAAGTAAGCAGCTACATGAAAAGTAAAGTGTCAAAGAGGACGGAGGTCGTTCCGAATCTAGAAAGTGTCACTCATTCTTATTAGGGCTACGAATATGTCCAAAGATACAAGGAAAATGTGTCCCATTTGGAGTCCGAATCCTATAATTTTTGGACATCCATGCCAAGGAGCATTTCAAAATTAAAAGACCAAATCGTTGGGGCTTCACACATTTTGAACTACCCTCAATGAACTTGCCTGCAAAATTCACCTTCCTCACAACCCTAGAAGGCCATCTCACAGCCCGAGTATGTCAACACCCATACATATGATAGGCCAGTGTAAAAATCATTTGCTTTTCTGCCATAATTTATATTTTAAAGTAGCAAGCTACAGAAGTAAAGTGTGATAGTGGACCTCCTTCCGATCTAGAAAGGTCACTCATCCTGTACTACGATATGGGTCAAGATACAAGGAAATGGGTTCCATTTCTCAGGGGTCCGATATCCCTATCATTTTTTGACATCATCGCCAGGAGCTCATTTCAAAATGAAAAGACCAATCGGGGGCTCTTCACACAATTTTGAACCTAACCCTACATTCAGACTTGCCCTGCAAAATTCACCTTCTACACCCTTCGAAGGCCATCTAACAGGGCGCCAGTAATGCGGGGAACACCACTCATATGACAGGCAGTGTAAAAATCATTTCCTTTTCTGCATAATTTTTATATTTTAAGTAGCAGGCTAAATGAAAGTTTAAGTGAGATAGAGGACGTCCTTCGAATCTAAGAATGTTCGCCACTCATTCTTGTAGCTACGTGATATTTGGTCAAGCAGGACGAAAGGGAAAATGTTCCATCTTTAGGGTCCGAATCCAATAATTTTTGGGACATCCATGCAGGAGTCATTCAAATTAAAGAACCAATCGTTGGGGCCTTCACAAATTCTGAACTACCCTCAATTCGGACTCCCTGCAAAAATTTCACCTTCCTACCCCTTCGTAAGGCCATCTAACAGCCTCCAGTAAAGTGGTCAACACACTCCATATGATAGGCCAGTGTAAAATCATTTTGCTTTTTCTGCATAAAGTTTTTTATTATAAGTAGCAGCTACATGAAAGTTAAAAAGTGTGATAGAGGAGCGGGGTCCTCCGAATCCTAGAAAGTGTTCATTGATTCTTGTAGCATACGATATTGGGGTCCAAGAATACAAATGGAAAAATATTCTCAGTTTTTCGGGCCGAATCTCATAAGGACATCCATCAGGAGTCATTTCAAAATTAAACGACCAAGTCGTTGGGGCCTTCCACTACATTTTGAAACTACCGCTCCATTTCAGGTACCAAATTCAGGAACTGCACCTTACAATGTGATTCAATTTCCGTCCTCAATATTTGGCGCATTTTCAATTATCGGTTTGAATTGCGTGAACACTGTCAATCAAAATCTTGATAAATTATGTTGCCTGTTCCGCATTAAATCTCGTGAGTTATTAAGGCGCCGTGCGTGTATAAACACGATGTGGGTTTGATTTCTGCCATCGCGAAATAAGTTGGAAGCGCCGCGGAACAACGCAGATCAAGGTTTTGTATCTCACGCATGCACAACAACGCGGAACAAGCATTCAACCAAATCTCTCGATGTTGAAGATTTCGCCCAGATCAAAATTATCAGATCCGGATCGACCAATCGCAGTGAAGCCCAGGGAACCGTGAGCCATCCGTGAAGCCCGGGGACCGACCAATCGCGTGAGCCCGGGAACCGACAATCGCGTGCAGCCCGGGAACCGACCAAATCGCAGGACCCGGGAACCGACCAACATCGCGTGAGCCCGGGGAACCGACCAATCGCGTGAGCCCGGGGAACCGCCAAAAAACGCGTGAAAGCCCGGGAACGCGACCAATCGCGTGACCCGGGGAAGCTCTGACCAATCGCGTGACCCGAGAGCGCGACAGGATTGCGCGTGAGCCCGGGAACCGACCAATTCGCGTGAAGCCCGGGGAACCGACGCATCGCGTGAACCCGGAGGAACGACCCAATGCGGAGCCCGGGGACACCGACCATCGCGTAGCCGGGGAACCGACCAATCTGCGTGACCCGGTGAAACCGACCAAATTTCGCAGTGAGCCGGTGAACCGACCATCGCGTGAGCCCGTGAATCCGACCAAATCGCGTGAAAGCCCGTGGAACCGACCAAATCCGTGAGCACCGGTGAACCGGGACCAATCGCGTGAGCAGCGATGAGAAACTGATTCTCCGTAGCTCCCATCACTGTGATAGTGGTGCATCGCGCTCAAAATCACGCGACTGAGCGAGCAGTCCGGTATATCCGAGCTCCCGCTACACCTGTCGCGAGCGACAAGTGTCCGTCCGGGAACCGTCACCCGACCAAATCCCTGGCGAGGACGCAGCGCTCGTGCAAGGCGCGGTAGCTCCCAACACCCTTAGGCGAGCGACGGCGCTCGTGTACACGTCGCGTACGCACCCCTGAAGGCTAAAAGCGGTTTCATCGCTCTGCAGGACTGAGAGCAGCGGAGTGAGTTGAGTTCGTCCGGAATCACCACCACACCTCCGAGCACACTGCGTACTTGCGCTCACCCGCGTGAACTCGAGCGAAGAGACCAAACCGCGCACCGGCCGTCGGAGACTCCCAGACCAGTCAAAACGCCGTCGAGTGAGGCCCGTTCGTAATCTCCGAATCCACACTTTAGGCAAGGCAGGTCGTCGCCCATCACCCTGAGTGAGGTCGGTTCCATGCTCCGGTCACCCCTGCGGGTAAGTGGTTCGTGCTCCGTCAACCGCCCCTCGCACGGCTGAGAGCAAGCCAGACCATTGTACCTGTGCAAGCCCTGCGCCGCGACGGGTGAATCATCCGACCAATTCGCGCTCCGTCACCCTGAGGCGACACGGGGGGCGCTATGTCAGAGCTCGGACCAAGTCCACCGTCGGGCCCCAGTGAACCTGACCCTTAGAGAGTCTCGAGCGTTGGTTGGGGCCTCAGTCCACAGAGATAACAGCGCGGGCCTCGATTAAACCTAGGCACAGTCTCAATGCTCTGCTAGGGACCACCAGGGGCCGGTGGTAGGATCGCTCGACGCCACACCAATCACCCTGAAGCGACGACAAATCTGGGTTCTCTTGTTCACTTGTCATACACCCATGAGAGTGTAGCGTTGTGACTCACGCGAGTCAGCGCATCCTTCCTTAATACCAAATCCCGGACGACATTTCCGCAATGGACGTGGAGCCAAGTGTCGAGTGCGTAGGCGGGCTCCATATAACCCTTATGAACTGAGTCAGAATATATCCGTGGGCTCTGTCACCCGAGTGAGCACAGCTACAGAGTTTCGAACACAGCACTACATGCCTGAATGAGCCATGTTTCATACTGCTATCACCAGTCAACTTCCATTTAATGTATGAAATCGAAATACATATATTCGGAAATGCACCATAGCGAAGTTGCGAAAAAAGAGAGGAGCTAAATACAGATTCCAAGCTGTGGCGATGATGGAATCGCTCGTGTCATCTGATTACGCTCGAGAGGGAGCGAGCCAAACTATATTTATTCCAATGTTGTATCGATCATGAAGAAGTGGCTCGCTTGATACAGAATTTATTGTTTGTTGTTTATACTAATTTCTGTCAGTCATCTTATTGTTTAGCACCACAATCCAACCTTTGTTATTTGCAGCGGTCTTGGAAAGGCCTCATCTCAAACACAATGCTGTGCTCTGTAATAGTTACTATACAGCTCAAGGGATTTCCGTGAGGCTGGTTTCCAATTAACTAACCTAAAGCTCGCGCACCCATCCATCAGATTCCGATTGAGTGGCAATCTATAGCCGCACATCCGCATAGCTAGACAGGTGTGTTTGTGTCTCCATACTGTCGTAGATGTTCCAACTGTATAAAACAAAAGTAACATGTAGTCGTGCGTCAAATCTGCACTGCGCTGACCAAAAATAGTAGCTCACCCATTTGTAGTCGGTCGAGGTTTTCTGCAGTCAATAACTCACAGAGAAAATCGCATAGCACGCAATATAGCGACGATGATTGTTGTGGTTCCATCGGTATCGTGTCTACAATCTCATCTCACATCCGGCAGGTTGCTCGACGCTCGCATCGATCGCTGAGCATTCGACGCTGTTACTTCTGCCACCGCGCTATCAGTTCGAGGCTATGCCAGCTCGAATCACCGCACATTCCGTCTCTGGAATATGTCTCCGGGTGACAGTCTATTCGTGATCGGCCTGGTGGCGTGCGTGAGGCGGGACCTGTCTCGCTCCATTACTAATCTCCGGGACATCGGAACACACCGCGGCGTTCATTCGCTGAAGAACCACGCACATAGCCATGCAGTTTTGGCTGTCGACGCGGGCTGCCGGCTAAGAACTCACACGTCCCTCCAGATGCGTCTCGAGCGATACTATCCCAGTCTCCGGAGAGAAAGCAGATCGCTCGAACCTGATTGGTGGGAGGCTGTTTGGGACGCCATTTCCCAAGTTTTTGCTCAAAGCGCTGGAACGTCTCACGAGTTGCTGTTCCAATTTCAGGCACCAAGAAGCCAGCTTAATGATTAATTTCCCGTCCGGATGCTGTGGGCGCGTTCAATTTCTCTTCAAGACACGCGTTCCGAGGCTACGGTTTGTCACTGTTGCCAACCAGCCTGTCATCCAAAAATGAAAGCTGCACGGTTTTTGGTGTTCGCGTCTGCCTGTTCGTCCCGTCTCACTAACATGAAATTAAGAGTTCTCCGGGCAGCGTTCGTGCTGCACAGACTCAATACTTATGGCGCGTGTCGTGCCTGTCGGTGATGTAGTAGTATTGTCTCTAAGCTCAAGCGTGTTAAATGTGAGTACTGGCAACCGCGCAAGCAAAAATGATCCGCGCACGACAGTATATTATTTGATATTTCGGCCGAGTCTTCCACGGATATACATTACTGACATGTGAAGGTCATTCTGTTCAGATGATCTAGCCGCCGCGGGAGATATTAATAAATCGCCAATCGTGAACTGCTGAACAACCACGCGGATGAAACGACAGTCCTCTTGTCACCTTCGACGACACCTGCGCACCAACGTGGAAAAGTGCATTCATATCAACACGTCTTCCCCCCACCATCCCACTGCTCCACTGTGAACGAACAATCCTCCTTGCCTCCGAGCATAACAACCCTTCATTCTCTCCTTTCCCACCCCTCCACCTCTCAGCCTCTCCTTCCGCGACTCTCCATCTCTCACCGTTTCCTCACTCTTTTTCTTCCTCCCCCTTTCGAATTACGTAAGCGAAGCGACGGTGGTATTTGCTAGTTGATACTAATAAATGTGTGTGTGTGTGTGTGTGTGTGTGTGTGTGTGTGTGTGTGTGTTGCCTCCGTAACTGCAAAACCATAAAACCTTGCAGCCTGAAACTTTGTATGCATACTAAGGGAACTCCAAGGAAGTACATGAGTGAAAAATTTGGAGTTTGGGTTGGTTGTTTTTGTATACCTTGTTGAGCTCGGATGTGAGCTAAACTACAACACACAGCAAGGGGGGCATGAAACAGAGGGATGGGAGTGGGAAGGACAAAACAGTGGGAACAAAGAGACATGGAGATCTGTGAAGGAGAGGGATGGGGTGGGGAACATGGGGTATACAACATGGACACTCCAAGCGACTTTCAGGAGGAAAGCAGGGAATTTGAAGGTTGGGTTTGGGTGGATTAACGGGGTTGAAAGGATTGAGGATTTAGATGGGGACATAAGAGGTGGTGGTGGACAGCTGTTTAATGGCCTGGAGGGAAGAATGGGATTGAACAGAGTGAGGGAGTTTATTCTAAGGTGGGAAAAAGAGGAATGAAAGAGTGAAGTGAGCAGTGATTCGTGATTTTTGTAGTTTTACCAGAAGGGGTTGTTGGTGTACCTTGAGTGCCTGCAAGAAATATGGTGGGGACAAATTGTAGACAGAGCAGGGGCGAAACGGAGAGGAGACAGTCAAGGAACACCCGACCTACTGTGGTGTGAGAGTGAGAGACCAAAGACTCAGCCTCATCCCTGGGATACCAATGATCCAAAATGCCTTGGTTTCCACAGCGAGAAGCCGAGAAAGGTGAGAGGCAGGACACAAGCCTAGTGGGGGAACAGTACTCCATCAAGCTGTGGACGAAAGCTTTGTATGTGGTCAGGAGCTCAGGTGGCCTGAAGAAGGACTTTGCATGAAGAGGATTCCCAGTTGGTGACTGCTTTGGAGGCCAGGTTGGAAATGTGGCTTTCCCAGGAAAGATCATGGCAGATAGTCAGACCCAGAAGCTTGAAAGAAAGGACTTCTTCCAGAGGATTGTTGACAAAGTAGATGGTGCCAAATGGTCCTTTCGGAGAGACATAGTGAGAAAAGTGAGATTTGTCAGGATTGAAAAGACATGTTCCAGTGTTGGACCAGTTTTGTTTTACCTAGATCTGCAGAGAGCGAAGAAACTGCTTCTGCCGTTCTGAGGATGACAGATGGTACGGCAAGACGTGGAGTCATCATGAAAGAGATAAAGAGGATTTTCAAAAAGAGTGGAGAGATCATTGACGAAAATCAGAGAAAGAACAGGGCCCAGAACACTGTCTTGAGGAAATCCAGCCTGGACAGAAGAGAGGTGTGAAAAAACTCCTTTTAGGCCACATGTTGGCTGTGACAGGAGAGGAAGTCTGCGAGCCACTAGTGGAGATGGCCTTGGACACACATAGGAAGAGAGTTTGGTGAGTAGGGCAGGGTGCCAGACCGTGTCAAAAGCATGCAATATGTCTTGGATATGGCTCTGATATCATGTCCGGCAGTGAGTACCTTCATCCTTGTTGGGAGAGCAGAAGCAGCATATCCAGGGTATGTGACCTGATCTGAATCCAAAATGATGATCGGAAATCAGGCCATTGGAAAGAGGAAGCGATTAATGTCTGAAGCGATGATGGATTCCATACTTGCTGATGATTGGGAGAAGGCTGATTGGTCTGTAGTTGCAGGGATCTGTTTTTGCACCTTTTTTATGCAGGGCAGTAATGTTTGCTCATTTCCAAGCAGAGGCAGATAACGTGAGCAAATGAGAGGGTGAATAGAACAGAGAAAGGGTGAGCAAGAGTGAGAGCAGGTTTTTTGGACGCTGGGCTGATGCCGTCTGACCGGTTGCAGAATCTGAGTCGAGGTTTGACAGCAGCTCTCCACCTTGTCAGGAAGAGGACACAGAGTCCAGGGACAGTTGGGTGCGACTGGGTAAGGTGGGTAGAGAAGTGATGGGTTTTGGACACAAGATTAGCTGCAAACACCGAGTTAGGCATTCAGCCTTTTCGTGTGGTATCAAGCAGTACTTGGGAGTCAGAGACGTCTTGAGGAGGAAAGTTTCTGTCTGGCAGATTATGTCTGGTTTGAGCGAAGGCCCCGAATATTGAGGTCCACACTGTTCATGAAGAGGGAGGGGAGGAAGCTTGGGTGCAAGGGATGGGAGGGAGGGGAGAGGAGTGTAGGGCAAGGGAGGAGGGGGGAAGGTAAGGAGATTGTGAAAGAGTGTCTGGGATTGCAGAATATCGAGGGGAGGGGGCTGGGATGAGGAGAAAAGGCTCTGTGGTGCTGTGGGAGAGGGGGGCAATAGAGGGGCAGAAGCATTGAGGATTTGAGGAGGTACAGTGATGAGATGGACGTGAGAGGGCAGGGGAAGGAGGCAGCTTTGTGGATGTGAAGGGTGCAAATTTCAGAAGGTGAGTGAGGGGGTGAATGGTGGGAGAAGGTGAGTGGGAAGAGTTGAGGTGAAAGGTGAGGGGGGAGTTTTTGAGAAGTGAGAGGAAGCTTGAGAGAAAAGAGTGTGAAGGTTGCTTTGAGAGGGAGGGCTGAGGGGGTGAGTTGGCACTGTAGTTGAGAAAAAGATGGTTGATGGAAAGCGAACATTGCAAAGCAAACTGAGGTTTTCAAAATTTTTAGTTCAGAAATGCGATTCAAGATATTTGTTGTGTGGAACGAAAAATAATTACATTCATGTACTCTCAATTATAAATGTTGCTGGTACTTTATAAATTTAATTTTTATTCTATAGTCAAATTGGCTGTCAGTTATGTTTCCTTCCCCAAGAGTCTTTTTGACCTCCATATTCAATACCTCGAGTATATCTTAAACTATGCCGAATTCCCAAAATTTCAGCTTTAGCTATCGCAAAATTTTTAGTTTGGACATTTGACATAGCTATCGCTTGCCAAGCCAGCCGTCCTTGTCAACCATTTAATTGGAGTGCCTGCTGAGTGGTTAAGCCACTTGCCGATTGCTCTGCAGTTGACAGCGGTACAGTTCATGTCCCGATCGCGGTTGTACAGTCAGCAATTGCTCCAAGGTACAGGTACATATATCGGTGTATTTACATCTGTAATTTAGGGACTCTCCACAGGTGTGTGTGTGTGTATGCCTACATGCTTGGTTATGGTGCTGTGGTGGCAAAGTTTGATCCTGCATCTTGGAGGTTTTAACATTTAACCTGAGCAGCATATATGAGCGATTACATTTTCCTTCATCCTCGTGTCTGTTTCTAAAGAAATTGGTAATTTTATATGACTCGGTTCTCTCACAACTTTTTTTTCACAACCCAAAGTTTTCATCGGATCTTCATGAAACTTGCCATGTATATGCAGAAAGGCCACGCGCAGGCAGTAACCACTCCGATTTTGGAAATTCTTCCAAAAAAAAAATTGACGTCATAATACGCCGCTAATGAAATCGCCTATACCATTATCTCCGAAACTAGGAAGCTGTGAATTTTGTTTGCGGGAATCAAGCCGGGCATTAGCACAGATAATTTATCGCAAACCTGATACATCACAATGACGTCATTTCGTTTTTATGACGTCATCATTAAGAGGACACGGATCTTAGCTCATTCGAGCTTGTTCCATATATATGCAAGTTTCAGGAAGTTCGATGAAAACTATAGGCTGTGAAACAAATGAAACAAAAAACAAAAAATGTCAAAAAATAGGAATGACATCATAAAAATTGATATGACGTCATAGTGATGTATCATATGTGCGGTAATTCATCTCTGCTAATGCCCTGTTCGATTCCCGCAAACAGAATTCAAAAAGCTTGCTCGTTTCGGAGATAATTTTTTAGGCGATTTCCATTAGCGGAGATATTTTGACGTCAACCTTTTTTCCTAGGAGGAATTTTCAAAATCGGAGGTGGTTACTGTCTGCGCAGGGTATTTTTAGATCCTCGTGGAGATCTCTAAGTCTTACTCACGTATATGTATATATGTATTTGTATATATATATATGTATATGTATATATGTATATACAGGAGGCTGCAAAAGTAGGTATACAGTAATGATATACTGTATACTCCTTACTGTATACCCTACTTTGCAGCCCCCTGTAATGTATATGTTATATGTATATATGTATATGTTCTATGTGTATATGTATATATAGATATATATGTATGTTGTTCGTCTTTCGGCTGCTCCCGTTAGGGGTCGCCACAGCGGATCATCCGTTATGATCTGCATACTGATTTGGCATAGGTTTTACGCCGGATGCCCTTCCTGACGCAACCCTGGTCGCCTCTAATGACACAGGGATAAGGATTGGGTTTCACCATGATTCCGGGCTCCCCACACCCTCTCATAGCGCGGCCCAGTGCAGAGCTCCCGTCCTCAACGATCTCCAACCCAAGCCTCCGAGTAGCCGGATTACAGGCGCACGCCACAAACCTGGTTGTATATATGTATATATATATGTATGTATGTATGTATGTATGTATGTATGTATGTATGTATGTATGTAGTATGTATGTTGTATGTATAATATATATATATATATATATATATATATATATATATATATATATATATATAATAATCATCCTACAACTAATATATATAAGATTAGATTAAATATCATCCATACAACTAATATATATATAAAGGTCCCAATATATGTATATTGGGAAGAAAACCGCTTGGACACCTGGACAATTTCCCTGATATAACGGACACTTTCTTGAGTTTATCCCAAGAGCCTTCATCAGTCTCAGATGAGAATGTGTGTCAACTGAAAAGGTTCGTCATTCGTCTTAAAGATAGAACCAGTGAATGCACCGAGGTGAATCAGGCAAGGAAGCTTCTTTTCGCGAAAGGAAGACAAATAAATCGCCTACCCCCCACAAAGGCAGCCCTCACGGAACATATCAAGAGGTCGACATACCAGGCAGGACACATCTGGGCCAACGCTGATATCTAAGCAGCAGTTACCAAGCCCATGCGACTGGGGATGGACGAAGAACGCCATTGAACAGTGGATACCTTTCTGGACAGCACTTGCCGAGGTGGCCAAATCCTGCACAGAGCTGATCAAATGCGGCTGCAAAAAGCATGCAGATCACCATGCAAATGTTCCTGTGCATCTCTCCGTGCACCGAAATTTGCCATTGTGCAGGACATGTTATCAGACAGATTGAAGTCAGAACTGTATCTAGACCAGATGAACTATACTTGGACAGTGTATATGTCATTTTAAAGCAGAAAGACTGCAATAGAGCATTTTAAGTGTGTTTATTGGATTCCTTGTGTGTGAAAACATTGGATTAGACTCTTTATTCATTTTGCTAGTCTCTTGGTGACCGAGATATCGTAAATTATTATTTTCGGTGGCAGCCATTTTGAAATTCAATATGGCGGCCGTAAATGCATTCTGATCAGGTGTGTCCTGCTCTTACATGAAAGAACATATAAAATGGACATGTATGCCAATTTTCACACTTTTTTCACAATCTGAACGATTTTTCTTTAATCTACTGTACTAACGGAGCAGCCGAAAGAAGAAGATATTTATATGTATATATATATACATTTTATGTATATATTATATATATATTATGTTTATGTATATATAATGTATATATATATTTATATGTATATATATATATTATATATGATATATATTATATGTATATATATATTATATATATATATGTATATATTTATATGTATATATATTACATGTATATATATTTATGTATATATATTACATGTATATATATTTACATGTATATATATTTACATGTATATATATTTACATGTATATATATTTACATGTATATATTTTATATGTACTGTATATTTATATGTAATAATATATATAATGTATATGTATATATATATATATATGTTATGTATATAACATATATATATATATGTTGTATATATATGTATATATATATATATATATATTGTGCAGTTC
>CM068956.1:145080871-145095242 GCA_035128595.1 Eptatretus atami | reverse complement strand
GACCCCCGACCCGCAACAATATGTATATATATTTATGTATATATATATACACATCTATATAATATATATAATATATATATACTGTATGCTGAAAAAAAACTCAGGAATCGTATTAAATTAAATGGAAAGTACACTGAGCATTTAAAGGAATAAAATCCTTTTATTGGGCCTGACGTTTCAGGAGCTGTCCAGCTTCCATCCTCAGAGGCAGTTATGAAAACGGTTTGCATTTCAAAATTCAGTTTGTATAATTATTGTCACATGTGCACAAATGGCCAAAAGGTTTCTAAATAATACGTTCCATTGTTACAACTTACCACTCCCCAAGGTCATCCAATGGAAATCCGGATTTTGGCGGCATGTGCGTGAGGCAGAAGAATGGAAAATATTTCTTTCCTTTGTAAGCCTTTATTTTACAATTGAAGAAAGAGATATGGGGAGACGAGGTTGGTGGGACAACATGCAGTACGTAACAAACTAAGCGAGTCAACAGACAAATATGGATGTGGGGACACAAAAACTTATATACAATGAAATAAATATCTAATCCTATCCCCACTAAGCACCATGCAAAACTTACTCTTACTCGGTACAAAGGGGAAAGCGAGAGGTTTTATTCGCAAAGGCTTGTTGAGGTCCCACGGCGATGAGTTTGAGCAGCTCGGCCTGCGAAGGTGAGGAGCAATGTAAGCGAGGGGCGATAAAGGAGATGCAAGATGGCACATATTCAACATGGTGATTTCCAGAGGTCAGGGCTGGTGCATCTGCTCTTCTGTGGAGCACCTATCCCACTCCTTGGGTCTTCCACCTCAGTCCGATCACCCTGGCATTTGGGGTCGCCTCCCGAAGTGGCAGATAATGTGATTGGCCACCTGCCTACCTGGGCGGCACCTTCCTCTCACCGCCCCGCCCCCTGGGGTGTGCCCATTAAAATCAAGTTTTGACCCTTTCCTGGCCCTACAGTGCATCTCGCCACCTTGACTAGTACACACTGGCTGAACAGTTCATGATGATCTGAAGCTGCTTTCTTCATGCTGTTCTAACAAACCTCTTACCTGACCTCACCTTTCAGACAGGAGGTTTTATGCTACACATCCTTACCTTGGCTATCTTAAAGGTTAACACTCACCACTCCCACGGTGCACATATTACATACAACTTAGCCGAACAGGTCCCTGTTGCATGACAATCTAACCTACTCGAACCACACAGTCCATGTTCCATATACCACAGTCTAGCTATGCATCCACCCCCCTCCCCCACTTCCACATAACAATATCGAATGTAAAGCATGAAGAGAGTTGCCAATCACCTTTCGCTGTGTATAGGTGTCATGCCTCTACCCACAGCAAATTATGACAGCTGCAACCACGTGCTGCATTCAAAAGTAGACTAAGAAGTAGAAGGTGCCATTCTGCTGGTGTGTTTGAGTAACTTTGTCTTTCAGATGTCTACAAAAAACCCAAGTGTTGACTACCGTCGACTACCGGTTGAAGATCCGTTGATCGATTAAAGAACGTTCCGTTTTGGGACAGAGACACTTCATCGGAACAAGTTCTACCTACAAGTCATGGGACACAAACATTGCGATCCCAGTGCAAGGTAATGGGACACAACCATTGTGATCCCAGTGCAGGTAATGGGCCACAACCATTGCGATCCGAGTGCAGGTAATGGGACACAAACATTGCGATCCCAGTGCAGGTAATGGGACGCAAACATTGTGATCCCAGTGCAGGTAATGGGACACAACCATTTAGATCCCAGTGCAGGTAATGGGACACAACCATTGTGATCCCAGTGCAGGTAATGGCCACAACCATTGCGATCCGAGTGCAGGTAATGGGACACAAACATTGCGATCCAGTGCAGGTAATGGGACGCAAACATTGTGATCCAGTGCAGGTAATGGGACACAACCATTTAGATCCCAGTGCAGGTAATGGGACACAACCATTTAGATCCCAGTACAGGCAATGGGAGACAAACATTGCGATCCCAGTGCAGGTAATGGGACACAACCATTGTGATCCCAGTGCAGGTAATGGGACACAACCATTGCGATCCAGTGCAGGTAATGGGACACAACCATTGCGATCCCAGTGCAGGCAATGAGACACAAACATTGCGATCCCAGTGCAGGTAATGGGACGCAAACATTGTGATCCCAGTGCAGGTAATGGGACACAACCATTGCGATCCCAGTGCAGGTAATGGGACACAACCATTGCGATCCCAGTGCAGGCAATGAGACACAAACATTGCGACCCAGTGCAGGTAATGGGACACAACCATTGCGATCCCAGTGCAGGCAATGAGACACAAACATTGCGATCCAGTGCAGGCAATGAGACACAACCATTGCGATCCCGTGCAGGTAATGGACACAAACATTGCGATAACAGTGCAGGTAATGGGACACAAACATTGCGATCCCAGTACAGGCAATGGAGACAAACATTGCGATCCCAGTGCAGGTAATGGACACAAACATTGCGATCCCAGTACAGGCAATGGAGACAAACATTGTGATCCCAGTGCAGGTAATGGGACACAAACATTGCGATCCCAGTGCAGGTAATGGGACACAACCATTGCGATCCCAGTACAGGTAATGGGACACAAACATTGTGATAACAGTGCAGGTAATGGGACACAACCATTGCGATCCCAGTACAGGCAATGGGAGACAAACATTGCGATCCCAGTGCAGGCAATGAGACACAAACATTGCGATCCCAGTACAGGCAATGGGAGACAAACATTGCGATCCCAGTACAGGCAATGGGACACAAACATTGCGATCCCAGTGCAGGTAATGGGACACAAACATTGCGATCCCAGTACAGGCAATGGGACACAAACATTGCGATCACAGTGCAGGTAATGGGACACAAACATTGCGATCCCAGTGCAGGTAATGGGACACAAACATTGCGATCCCAGTACAGGTAATGGGACACAAACATTGCGATAACAGTGCAGGTAATGGGACACAAACATTGCGATCCCAGTACAGGCAATGGGACACAAACATTGCGATCCCAGTGCAGGTAATGGGACACAAACATTGCGATAACAGTGCAGGTAATGGGACACAAACATTGCGATCCAGTACAGGCAATGGGACACAACCATTGCGATCCCAGTACAGGTAATGGGACACAAACATTGCGATCACAGTGCAGGTAATGGGACACATGCAGTTCTACCAACCAACAAGGACAAATGTGTCCAAGATCCGCGTCCTAAAGGTTTTGTCTTCACCAGAAGAACAAGAAGAAGAAGAACAAGAAGAGGAAGAACGCGGAGCTCTCTTAGAGCCAGCGTTCGCTACGCGACGTGGCTAAAATTCATTACAGAAAGTCGAAACATCAGCATTTTGATCACAATAACAATAACAACAACTTCCAATATTTCGTCACGTGCCTTGACGGAGCCATAGCGAGACCCGTCATGGAGGCTCCTCGTTCATGACGAGAAAATAGTGTATTTACCAAATTACAACACATTAAATGGAATAATCTTTAAATAGTAACGTGAACTTTTCGAAACTTAAAGCAAATGTCGGAATATATTTAAAAGTTCATGATAGACGCTCTCAAAAGGCACCTCAATGCGATGATGTTTACAGGTGTTTAGTATTTAAGGAGATCCGGATCCTGTATAAAAAGATCCGCGTCCTAAAGGTTTTGTCTTCACCAGAAGAACAAGAAGAAGAAGAGACAAGAAGAGGAAGAACGCGGAGCTCTCTTAGAGCCAGCGTTTGCAACGCAACGTGGCTAAATTCATTACAGAAAGTCGAAACATCAGCATTTTGATCACAATAACAATAACAACAACTTCCGATATTTCGTCACGTGCCTTGACGGAGCCAATAGCGAGACCCGTCATGGAGGCTCCTCGTTCATGACGAGAAAATAGTGTATTTACCAAATTACAACACATTAAATGGAATAATCTTTAAATAGTAACGTGAACTTTTCGAAACTTTAAAGCAAATGTCGGAATATATTTAAAAGTTCATGATAGACGCTCTCAAAAGGCACCCTCAATGCGAGGATGTTACAGGTGTTTAGTATTTAAGGAGATCCGGATCCTGTATATAAAAGAGCCGAGTCCTAAAGGTTTTGTCTTCAGAAGAAGAAAAGAAGAAGAAGAAGAAGAAGAAGAAGAAGAAGAACAACAACAACGTGGAGCTCTCTTAAGCCAGTGTTCGCTACGCGAGACGCGGCTAAAAATAATGGGACACATGCAGTACTTTCCATGGAAACACAATGTAACCGATATTTTTGCGCACTTAAGGGTTCAACACGGAGCTGCTCTCGCAATGAAGAAATTCACTCTTGTTCAACCATTTTGGGCTGTTCTCAGTAAATCCTCAATAATATCAGGTAAACACCACCTTGAAATGACTTTTATTCATGGAAATAAAAATGAAGGTTTCTTGCTCTTTAATGTTTTGTCATGCAGCAAACGAACCAAAATTTCTGGTAAATCCAAATAGAAAATGTTCATTTATTACATGTACGAAAGCACGTCCGAGTGTCCTTTTACTTGTCCATGTATCGCACACTTGTGTCTAAATGTGAAGGGAACAAAAATATCAGGTGTTCATGTATACGAGGGATTTTAATCGTGTACAGCGTATGTCCATTACCTTTGAGACCTGGGATGGCATGTTTGTTTAATGAGTGTACGTGAACATCAAAACGCTTAAATGATGAAAGTGAACTAAGAATGTTCTAATCCCATGGCATTGCACATGATCACGTGATGTCTCACCTCCCAGGCTAAATAAATGGTATTTTTCATCCTATCAGGATTACATCATGGTGATGGCTTTAAAGATGCCATACTCTATTACAACACAGGACAAGGACGGGGGAATGGGCTTGCCTGTAAAAAACGAACATCCCATGTCGTTTTGCTAAAGTCCTCTAAAAGTGTCAGAAGGATATACAAGTACAAACAAGGCGATTGTAATTTGAACAATTAGTTGCATGGAGATGATAATTTGGGATTGAAATGGCACACAACAGGTGTGCACCCAACGTGCATTTGGTATGTGTGGTCGTTGGAGAGCCCAACGAGTACAAATGCATACCAATTAGTCCGACTGCTATAAACTATCAAGTGCACCAAGGGGACAAAATGGAAAGGGGGGAATACCAACAGCAGAGTAGAAGTGGGAGTGAGATCAACGGGAGGGGAAGGACATGGGGGGAGGTGAATAAATTGCACACGAACTGAACGAAACACAGTAAGGAGGGGAAGATGGGGGATGAAACGGCAAAGGTACAAACTAAGCAACAACTAACAAACAAAAAGAGATGAGGTGGGAGGTGGGGATCGCAATAATCTGCAAAAAGGGAATGCTCGGTAATGGGGTCATTTGGGGGTAGAAGAGATCACGAGTATGGATGGGGACACCATTTTTCTGCAATATATTTTGGCGGCAGCTGAACTTAGGCAGGTGCCATTAGAGGAACAAATTTCCGGCTTCAGTCACAAACATATAAATCTACGTGACGAATTTACGTTTACACTATTTGTAACTTTATGTTATTTCTCTTTGTACGGTCAAGCGTCGATGCCCCCAGAGGTCGGGCCTCCTCGACTAGGCCGCTCAGGGACAGGCCCTGAGATGTGATTGGACCCGGTCGCGTGGCTCGGTGACCGGCCGCTGGATGTGTCTCGTCCGAGTGGCGCGGGGGATTTGCGGAAAGCCGTGGGAAATCGGGAGCCTTGTGCCCGCTTTTCATTTTTAATGTGGGTGATGCATGTCGACCATAGCTCAACAGACGGCGAAATCCATTGTGTGGTTTATTTGGCCATGTTTTATGCATAAGCTGTATGTGCCTCACCAAAAGCCATCAATCACCATGTGGTTCATCCATAATGTACTGCCTGCCCATAACTTATCTGTGTGTGTTGATTTGCTTGTGGTCCATGATCAAACAGCCCACACGACAATCTCAAGCACATCCCACTATGGACCCTTCAAACTCTTGCACCACAACAGGTGTAATATCTCTTATTCGTTATTACCCCCGCTGAAAGACAGGGTATTGCTGCATTTGGGTCCGTTTGTCTGCTTGTTTGTCTGTCTGTCTGTTTGTTTGTCCCCACAGAACTTTAGTGTTTTTATCCGCAACCGCTTGTCGGATTGAGACAAAATTTTCACCATCGGAGCGACGACTCATTTGGAATGATTTAATGATAGTTATGACGTCATAGGTCACGTGCTGTGGCAGCCATGCTGGAAAAAAAAGAAGAAAAACTTTGGACATCTGTATCTCTGAAACCGTACGAAGGAAAAAATTGAAACTTGGCACACGACAAGTACTCCTCATGGGGAATAAGTGATTTTTTTATGATGTCATAGGTGCCTTCGTTATGACGTCATAATTGCATATGTAGAATGCTACATCTGATCAGTATGAAAATTATTAAGCATCATCTCGGGATAAAATGGTAAAAAGGAAATTTTTGATGACGTCATCGGTCACGTGACTCAGCAGCCATATTGTTTAAAAATAAAAAATAAACCTTCAAAAATCTTTGAAATGGCTGAACAAATCGAGGTAAAACTTAACACGTATGACCGTCTATCCATGAGGAACAAAAGGTTCACACATATGATGTCATAAGTTGCATGGTATGGCAGCCATATTGGATTTACCCGAAAACCTATAAAAAAAAATCTTCTCCAGAACGGCTGGCCAGATCGAGGGGAAACTTCACAGAAATGTTCCACAAGCTTTGGGTGTACAAATTTATTGAGGAATAATTGATAGGTAACATAGTATGGCAGCCATATTTGATTGAAGAACAATATTAAACAATGTTTTTTTTTTTCTGGAACCGCTTAATCAATCGATGTGAAACTTCACAATTATGATCTACTAGTAATGGGGAATGCATGTTTTAAATTTCAACTTGATTGAGTGCATGATCTGGCAGCCAGAATTATGAAAAATTTTGATCTGGGTTCTTCTCTATTTTATTCTTATTATTTTTTTGAATAAGGCTCACTTGGCTGTGCTTGGATTGGTTTGAGGGAAGAGGGAGTAGCAGCTGAAATGCAAATCCTATCCAGGTTCTTCCTGATGACTTCATCTTTGCTTTTTGCTTGTTCGGGTTCCTTCGGATGACTATGATGCAAGACTGTACCTGTTTGGTCTTCCATTTGATTTGAATTGAATTTATTTTAATCCCATTTTAAATTCAAATGAATAATAATTTTAAAAAACGTCATGGGTCAGGGTCAGCTGTCTAATCAAAGCGGGGTTGCATCAAAGCGGGACGTTTTGGTACCCCATCATCACTGCCAGCAGTTATAAAGTATCGGTTCAAATTATGTCTAATTAATTACGTAACACACCAGTACACAAACACCACACAAAACAAGTCCTGGCGAGAGTCTGCAATCTCCGATTGCTCTTTTTCTTGTTGCAAATTGCTTTGTTGACGGAAGTTCCTGTATCATCAATCCAAAAGCCTCCCATGACACATTTTATATTGGTGCTAGCAAATATTCTCTGATGTACCATACTCTGTTATAAAGTGTCTGTGTTGCCAAAACATTCTTGCCAACAGTTATACTGGGTGGTTTGCCATTGCCTTCCCAGCAGTGGAAGTTTTTTGTATGCAAAGCCAAGGCTCCTGGAAGAGCTAGAGCAATGAACAGATCAGAACACAAAACAACAATAGGAACAGCTGAAAGAGGGACTGGGGGGGGGCACAGCAGGGTTGAAGGACAAAATAGAGTGAGACTTGAACAAACAGTGGGTGTGGGGAGGAAAAAGGGGAAGGGGAGGATACATGGGGTGGACACAATGGATACAGAAGTAAACTCTCAGGAAGGAAAAACTGGAAATTTGGAAGGAGATGGGCTTTGGTGGGATGCTTAACGGGGGTAGAAAAGATCGTGGTTTTGGATGGGGAGGTGATCTGACATGTTGGTGAACATCTGTCCTGAAGACCTGGAGAGAATAATAATATTGAAGAGAATGTGGAAGTTGGTTCGACAGGTGGGGTAAAAAAGGGGAACAAATGAGTGGAGGTGAGCAGTGATCCTGGATTTTGGGAGTTTCACCAGAAGGGGGTTGTTGGTGGACTGTTTGCAACCTGTAGAAACCTGGGAGGGATAAAGCACAGAAAGCGCAGAGGGTGTAAGACCAGAAAGGAGGCGGTAGAAGACAAAAAGATTCCCGACTTACCTGCGATGAGAAAGTCATCAGTCCATAGGCTCGGCTTCATCATGGGACATTGCAATAATCTTGAAGGTGTTTGTTTCCACGGCATTAACCAAGGTGAGGCAGGGGCTCCATCCCAGAGCGGCAGCAGTGCTCCACCAATATGTGGATAAAGGCCTTGTCGGTGGATAGGAGTTCAGGTGTGCCAAGGAAGGACTTTTCGACTAAGGAGAGGCCAACCTTTTAATTTGGTTTGCCTAAGAAGATCATGGCTGATGGTGAGACCGAGGAGTTTGAATGACAACTTCGTCAAGAGGATTGTTAATAAAGACGGTCCTTTCAGAGAGATGGAGGTCGAAACAGACAGAGACATAGAGATAGATTTGACATTGAGATTTGTCAAGATTGAAAGATGTATTCCAAGTGTTTGACCAGCTTGTAATTTTATCATGGTGTGTGAAAGGAACATTTCTGCAGGGAACTTTTGAGAATGAATCTTGGAATCTCTATGGTAGGAGAGGATGTAGAGATGTGGACTCTTTAAAGGAAGGACTGCTGCGTGCTACTGCTAAGACGTGTGGCTGGATAAAGAGCCTGTCTACACCTGAGGTTACATGATGGTGGAACAATGAAGTGGATAGGGCGATTCAAGAAAAAAGAAGACTGTTTCGGATTTGGAAAAAGGAAGGGGATAAGGAGGAATACTTAGTCGGTAAATGTATGGAAAGAAAGGAAGTTTACAAGGCCAAAAAAATTACTGCAGGATTCATTTTCAGATGTGATAAATAATGCAGATAGTAGAGGGGAGATATTTAGGATAGCAAAGCAAATGATCGGTCAAAATAAGGATCTCATAGGAGAACAATGTGTGAAGGATGATAGGGGAAATGTACAGGTTGACCATGGGTAGATTACAAATGCTTGGAGGAGTTACGATGAGCACCTGCTAAATGAGGAGTTCCCTTGGAACAGGGATATTCTGGAAGCAGGAGAGCTGGTGGAGGGCCCACCACCTGAGATAAAGAATGAATGGGTGAAGAAAGCCATCGGTGAAGGGAAGAATGGTAAAGCGGTGGGCAGCACTGGTATTTGCGCAGAGATGCTGAAGGCATCTGGCGATATTGGAGTGAATTTAATCACTAAATTGGTAAATGCAATTATAAGGGAGACATCTGTCCCAGATGACTGGTTGAAGAGTGTAATAGTGAGTATTTATAAAGGGAAGGGTGATGCCTTAGTTCGGAGCAACTATAGGGATCTGAAGTTGCTGGACCATGGAATGAAAGTGGTAGGGAGAGTCATGGATAAATTTGGAAGAGTGTGAGTTTATATATACACCCAGACCCCGACATTCACGGTTGATAACTTGCGACATGCTCCTACATTTACCCCACATATTCGCGGTTTTCGTGGAGAGTTTTTTTTCGTTCACGAGCCGCAAGCACAACACAGTTCTAAAACATACCTTCCATGAGCCACGCACAAAGCAGCTGGATGTACATATAATACATTTCTGTATGTACGCAAAAACATATCTTCCATGAGCCACGAACATCACCTTACTCCTGCACATGTATTGTAGCTTCGCGGAATAAACATAGTTTTGCGAGATGTCTCACCAGTGTAGCACGTCATTCCCTGTGACGCCATCCCCCATGAGTTACTTACAGAATGAAAACACTAACAGCATCTATTGATATATCCAGTAATTACCAGGTTGCCACATATGGACAGTACACAATGGAAACATTCAGCGCATCTTAGTGTAAATCACCATCTTGCAAGGAACAGCACCATCTAAGCTGTTACATTTTAAAAACATTCAGCATAATCTGCCTGTAGATCGGAAAGACGTCATGTCCTGTGAGTTAAAGAATGGAAACGTTCAGCATGTCTATTAGTGTAATTAGCAGCTAGCGACATACAGACTAATTACACAATGACATCCCTCACCACATCTATTAATTATTATCAGCTGCAGAATACAGCATCACCTGTAAAAAAAATCCGCCACAAACCATGCGCATGCTACTCAGCTTGTACTGGATCGCCATCATTCTCGTCCCCTTGCTCTGACCTGTGTATTGCCTCTCGCTCCATTCATTCTTCGAAAATGGCTCCCAAGGATCGTGGATAACACTCAGAAGGATATTCCTCGAAGCGGACCACTGATATGCGAGAAGGCGAAGCTCCTGCATGACCATCTCTCTGGCGTGGGTGGTGCAAGCATGAGTGTGGCGGGTACAAGCGGCACCTCCAGCCCGTTTACAGTGAGCAGGGGGTGGTTCCACTGCTTCAATGCACGACATAATTTGTGCAACGTCAAGCTCATAGGGGAGCGTGCTTCCGTGGACCACGACGTGGTCTTTGCATTCCCTAAAGAACTTGAGCCTCATCAAGGAGAAGGGGTACCTGCCAGAGCAGGTCTTTAATGCTGATAAGACCAGCTTGTTTTGAAAAAAAAATGTAGACCAGAACATTCATCTCACAGCACGAGAGCAAAGCAGCCAGCTTCAAGGCCGCAAAGGACCAGGTATCCCTTCTCCTCTGAACAAACACTAAAGGGGACTTTATGGTAAAGCCCGTGATGCTCTACCATTCCCTTAACCTGTGTGCGTTGAAGAATAAAAAAGAAGTAGGTGCTGCCCGTGTACTGGAGAGCGAACAGGAAGGCGTGGGTGATGTCTGAGCTCTTTATGGAATGGTTCCATAACTGTTTCGTTTGTCAGGTCGAGAGATACCTGGCAGGAAAGAACCTTTCGTTCAAGGTACTCCTGCGGCTTGACAATGCTCCTGGCCACCCCACGGACATGAACTGCGCTCACCCAAATGTTGAGGTCATGTTCTTGCCGCCAAACACCACCTCCCTCATCCAGTCGCTTAACCAAGAGGTAATATCAATTTTCAAGACTTAGTACACCCGGCGCACCTCATCTTCATCATCATCATCATCATCTTCATCATTTTGGAAAGTTACTTGTGCTGTTTTGTTGTTATTGTTGTTGTTCTGGTTGTTGTTTCATTTCACGGTATGGTTAAGAGACTTTAAAATGCATTCTTCAATAAATTAGAAATGGTACCTGGCGGTATCGTTTTCTTTATTTGTAAGCATCTTTAATGAACTATAATCATGCATTCGTGGTTGAAAACATTTTATACTTTAAAAATTCCCCATTAAACCAGGAACCGCCGCGGACCAATCACGTTATCCACCTCGTCTCCATTGTAACAATGACAAAACACTCACGGATTTTTCCCCCACACTCGTGGATTTTTCGTGGGTCGGGAAATCCCCGGAACCTATCACCCCATTTCCCATTGAAACAATGCCCCCACATTCGCGGTTTCAACATTCACAGAGTTTTCTCGGAACATATCCCCTGTGAATGTCGGGGTCCGGGTGTACACGAAATGTAATTTGGGTTCATGCCAGGAAGGGGCACGATAGAGACATGTTTTTTTATGTGGAGAGGATTGGTTAGTTATGGTAATTATGGTGATGTATGATGGCTGAAAAACTTCTGTGAGGGTAAATGGAGTGCAGAGTGAGGATTTTGAAGTGAAATTGGGTGTTCATTAGGGGGTCAGTATTGAGCCCAATCATGTTCATCATGGCTCTTGAGGCTATGTCACAGGAATTTAGAGGAGGTTTACCTTGAGAACTCCTGTATGCTGATGACCGAGTGTTGATAGTCAACAGTGTGGAAGAGGTGATGGGTAAATTTGCAGTATGGAGGCCAGAGGACTGAAAGTGAATACAGGGAAAACAAAAGTACAGATGTGGTATGGGAAAATGAACCCAAATTGCATTTCATGTACACCAGGACCACGACATTCGTGAGGGATACGTTCCGAGAAATCCCCGCGAATGTTGAAACCGTGGATGTGGGGGCATTGTTTCAATGGGAAATGGGGGGATAGGCTCCAGTGATTTCGTCCGCAGTCTGGTGGAGTACTGCTCTCCCCTCTGGGCTGGTGCTCCTGCCGCTCACTTTTCTCAGCTTCATGCTGTGGAAATCAAGGCATTTCAGATCATTGCTATCTCTCGCGATGAGGCTGAGTCTTTGGGCCTCTCACTCTCTCACCGCAAGCAGGTCAGTGGTCTTTCAGTCTTCAACCATCTCCTCTCTGGCCTCCCCCCCCACTGCTCTGTCTGAGATATGCCCCCCCCCCATATTTCCGCATGCGCTCCTGACAGCATCCCCCTTCTGGTAAAACTACCAGAATCACAAATCACTACTCACCTTCACTCTTTCATTCCTCTGTTTTCCCACCTTTGGAATAAACTACCACACTCCCTTCAATCCCATTCTTCCCTTCAGGCATTCAAAACAGCTCTTCACCACCACCCATTATTTTCCCCCAGACAAAGCCTCGATCTTTTCTACCCCCGTTAATCCACCCCAAACGCACCTCCTTCAAATTCCCTGCTTTCCGTCGGGTATATTGGGTGGTCACTAGACTACCCTTAGTCTCAGGTTTTCCGTCTGTCTGTATGTCTGTTGGGTGGTCGCAAGACGACCGTTTTTCTCAGGTTTTCCGTCTGTTTGTTTGTATGTAATGGACAGCTCTGGAGGCCAGAGGAGTCAACCTATTTTGATGAAACTTGACTGGTAGGTTCATACCAGGATCTAGTTGTACGCTTTTGAGCACTGTTGCTATGGACGCCACCGTTGCCTAGCAACGGGACTTTGAAATTTTTGAAAAAATCCGAAAACATTTTTTTTCCCGAAAATTAAAAATAGGCTACGGCGCTTTTATGCGCACTATAATCAACCTCTTTGTCAAAAATTTTCAGCCCGATCCATCAAAAACGATGACTGGAATGCAATTATATAGCGACCACCCATGTCGCCAACCAGCTTGTATATATTTTTATGTATATACACATACATACATTTGTGTATGTGTGTACATATTTATATATATATATATGAAAGTGTATGTGTGCACATATGTATGAATGTGTACATATATATATATATATAATATTATTATATATAATATATATATATACATAATACGTAGGCACACATACATATGTATATATATATTATATTTTAACAACAAACTAATAGTATGCACACATATATGTATATATATATAATTATATATATATATATATATATATATATATTATACGTATGCACACATATATATGTATATTTGTATGTGTGTACATACGTATATATGTATATATATATATATATATATATATATATATAATATACACACATACATAAATGTATGTATGTGCATATATATATATATATATATATATATATATATATACAAATTATATACGTATAATATATGTTTACATATAAATATATATAAATATATGTATTTATAATTTATTTGTATATACACATACATACATTTATGTATTGTGTAATATATATATATATATATATATATATATATATAGTCTATATGCATGAATATGTATGTGTGTTCATCAGTATGAATGTATATATATTATTTATATTTATAATATATATTTATATATATATGTATACATTCAAACAAGTGAACACACATACATATTCATATATATATATATATATATATATATATATATATATATGTATATTGTATATATATATGTATGTATAATATATTGTTGCGGAAATGGCCCTGAGTATGCTACTAAATATAGGATTAGCTCAGATCCCCCATTAAATGTATGTTTAGCCAGGCTGTTTGGTAAAATGGACGTTACATGTGTGCCGGGAGGTGTAAGAGGCTGTTTATTGTTCGTGCGGTGGTGGTGTACCGAGAGCTTCCTCTTCTTCCTTCCTCTCTCCGGACAATAATCCCCGCCCAGCGCTGAGAGGGGGAGTGGCCAAAAAGAGGAAGTGAAACGAAAGGGAGGAGTTTGTCGGCTTCGTAAAAGGGGCGCGCCCCAAAAAGAAAAAGTGGAAAGAACTGAGAGGACGGAGTTGAGGGCAGGTTGGGGCTTCGAGGCGAGCGTGCGCCGGGAATGCAAGAGAGAAACGACGGAGGCTCTGACTGTCCCTACTCACCTCATGGCTCGACGACGTCTTGGAATCCCATGGACCCAGCCTGCGGGAGCCCGGAACCTCGATTTGGCCTTGTCTGGTGAGCAGGCCAGGCCTGGACTTGTGCGCTGGACCTTGTGAGAAACCAGCTGAAACCCATCATCGACC
>CM068956.1:145059475-145075695 GCA_035128595.1 Eptatretus atami | reverse complement strand
TACTAAGGGCGCATTTTCGCACAATATTTAGAAGTTTACATTGTCTATTATTTATTTATTTTATTCATTTTTATTGGAGCTTCCACCACCGCAGTGGTCGAACCTGTAACATGTCATGAGTGAATCGCTCCGTTCCCATCTCTACAGCGTAATGCCAATTATTAGTTTGATCGGTTGGTTGTCCATGTTCTTTGGAGAATTTGTTAATTCCCCACCGTGCTGTCCCACTTTACCAAAACTGATGTACATTCAGGCCTAACATCTAACCTGCTTGGTCAAAACTTTTCAAGAGTAACATTTGATGAAACGAGCCATCATTTCTCCAGAATTCATTGCGTTTCTTAACCTTTGGTGACCTCCTCTTCAAGGAAAGTAAGCAACTCTTCTGCAGTAGTAGCGAAAGCTGCTGTAATTGTCCCACTACGTAAGTAATATTTTGTTCGCATCTTGCTCAGACATTTTCCTGATTTTGTCAATGTGCTTTCATGCAGGTGATCAAATGAATTTCACAGCTGATCTGAACAACTGCTCCCTTTCAGTGCTTGTTCTGGCTTGTGCTGCCTGCGTCACATTTCCGGAACCGGCGGCTTCTTGAAGTCGAAACTCTGTGGTTTGATACCCTGTATACAGGAAGATCCAGAATGGTGAAGAGGTTGAAATAGACTGCTCACTCACAGGTGACCACACGTACCATACTGTATGAAAAGTTTCTTTATTCTCAGGTTTATCAATGCCTGTCAGGGGTCACTTTTCTTCGCAATTGTTTTGGTTTCAGATGTCTGGAGTGAAGCGCATGACAACAAACTGTAAAGATGCTGCAAAGCTTCACCCATGTTCGGACAACGAATGCCTTTTTTGGTTTGCTTTCGGCTGTGAAATGTCTCTGTCAACTACGCTGACCCTGTTGTGAACTCTCACTTGAAATGTGAAACTACATTATGTTATTTTTTTATTTATTTTGTCCATTGAATGTTTCTTGTAATTTCACTAAATCGTTACTGTTTCACGGACTTCGTTGAGCGGCCCGCACAGTGATCCTGCACTACTTGAACAAGTGACTGAAATTTATTTAATTTTATAAATATTTATTTCCTGTTTGTGTTGGCTTTATTGCTTGTCAGTGTAATATCCAGCTCAGAGCACTGTCAAGCCGGCTACCAAACCTTGGCCAAAGTTTTGTCCAGAGGTAATTTTCTCATTTTTGAAGCTAATTGGATATGCAAATGTTAATTATATGATGTTTTGCACTGCCGATGCAAATGTGATATTGTCTTCAGGTGATTAATGGATACCATTCGTCTGCGGTGTTGTCAAATGTTTGAAAAACCATGCATGGAGGTGGATATTTTTTGGTATGGTAGCAGGATCTGGTGATCGAGTTTACCACGAGGGAAAGCGCTCGAGTTCCTTCAAACACCCGGTTCTGAGGCCACCGGGCACAATAACTTCGGGTTCCGGCTGGTTGTTTCTAGCAACCACAAGCACTACTTTACATTTTAAAGTTAGCTTTTGATACAGCGAAAGAATTCCGAATCCATAACCAAATTTTTTTGTCAAAAAGCACCCCAATACTGCTTTAGGGCACGATGTGTCCATTAAGTACAGCACTGCAATTTACAGTACATAGTTAAACTACGCCTATATACAGTATGGCAAAGTTGTTTTGGGGAAAAAAGCACTCATCTTGAATGCTAACTCGACTGCTCGGTAGTGGTTGTGTGTAAAGCCAAGACTAAGTATTTATCTTTAAAATGGACTCCGAGCAATGATTGTGTAGAAACATGATTTTCAGGAACCTAAAACGGAACACATATTTCCCCGATATTCTCAAAACCGAACAGCAGCAACAGATCATTATTGATGCTTTATGAGTTCACAAACAGGAGATCTTGTATTTTCCGGAACCATTACAACACTAATCACATGAAAATGCGAAATATATTTCAGCGTAAACATAAAAAAACAGCATAACATAACTAACACCGGAGATATTACAGTAAAAGGCATTGCACGGCACGTTCCCATTTCAAATTTTTATTTTTCAAAACATAATTTAAAAAACAATACCGTTAACAATTTAAAACAATCCTAACAGCAAAAAAAAAACCAAAAAGTTGATGAACCTTCGCCAAAGAGCCCTGAGAAACGAGACACAGCAAAAGAAAAACCGGAAAAACCGTCGAACAGCAGGCGAAAAACGGATAAACACAGCTCACTTATAAAACAAAAACTCCGAAACGTGTTTTGACAACGGATGTATGAAACGTGAGGGAACCCCTCTCACATTTACAAAACATAGGGGTTAACCTGCATAACTCACTCACCTGAAAAACAACACACCAAAGAAAACACAATTTTTAAAAATGAAAACATTTACTAAAAAATCAACAAACACTGATTAAAGAATATATAACATGGGGAGAACAAGTAATTTGATACACTGCCGGATTTTGGCAGGTTTTCCCACTTACAAGCACGTAGAGGTCTGTAATTTTATCATACGTACACTTCAACTGTGAAGAGAACTAAAACAAAAATCCTGAAATCACAATGTATGATTTTTAAAATAATTAATTGCATTTTATTGCATGAAAATAAGTTTTGGATCACCTACCACGCAGTAAGAATTCGGCTCTCACAGCACTGTTAGTTTTGTCTCTTAAGAGCCCTTCCCATTCTCTCTACCTCATTACCTGCTGATTAACTGCACCTGTTTGACTCTTATCTGCATTAACAGACAGCTGTCCACACTCAATCAATCAGACTCAACCTTCCACATGGGCAAGACCGAGTAGCTGTCTAAGGACATCAGGGACAAAATTGTAGACTTGCCAAGGCTGGGATGGGCTTACAGGACAATAGGCAAGCAGCTTGGTGAGAAAGGCAACAACTGTTTGGCGCAATATTAGACAAATGGAAGAAGTTCAAGATAACAGTCAATCTCCTCTCGGCGGCTCCATGAAGATTCTCACCTCGTGAGCCTCATGATCAGAGAAAGGTGAGGGGATCAGCCCAGAACGACACGGCAAGGACTGGTCAATGACCTGCAAGAGAGCTGGGACCACAGTAATCAACGAAAACCATAAGTAAACTACGCCGTCAATGAAAATAAAAAAATCCGCAGCGCACGCAAAGGTCCCTCTGCTCAGCCAGCCGCATGTCCAGGCCCGTGCTGGAAGTTGCCAATGACATCTGGATGATCCAGCAGAGGAAGGAGAAGGTCATGTGGTCTGCGACGAACAAAATAGAGCTTTTTGGTTTAAACTCCACTCACGTGTTTGGAGGAAGAAGAAGGATGAAGTAACAACCATCGAAACACCATGTCAACGTGAAGCATGGAGTGGACAATCATTCTTTGGGGATGCTTTTCCTGCAAAGGGGGACAGGACGACTGCACCGTATTGAGGGAGGATGGATGGGCCATGTATCGCGAGATCTGGCACAACCTTCCTTCCTCAACAAGAGCATTGAAGATGGGCGTGGCTGGGTCTTTCAGCATGACAACGACCCGAACACACAGCCAGGGCAACTAAGGAGTGGCTCCGTAAGAAGCACTCAAGGTCCCTGGAGTGCTAGCCAGTCTCCAGACCTGAACCAATCGAAAATCTTTTGGAGGGAGTGAGAGTCTGTGTTTGCCAGCGACCAGCCCCGAAACCTGAAGGATCCTGGAGAAGATCTTATGGAGGAGTGGCCAAAATCCCTGCTGCAGTCGTGTGCAAACTGGTTTAGAAATACGGAAACGTCTGATCTCTTAATTGCATAACAAAGGTTTACTGTACCAAATATAAGTTTCTGTTTTTCTGATGTATCAAATACTTATTTCATGCATAAAATGCAAAATTAATTCTTTAAAAATAGTACAATGATCTTTCATGGATTTTTGTTTTAGATTCCGTCTTTCACAGTTGATAGTGTACCTATGATAAAAATACAGACTCTCTACGTGCTTTCAGTGGGAAAACTGCAAAATCGGCAGTGTATCAATACTTGTTCTCCCCCTGTAATATATATATTATATATATACTATATATATATATATAATATATAATAAATATATATATGTAATTATAATATATATACTTATATATATATATATATATAGCACGTATTTTCACAGATTTTTAATATTTTAAATGTATCTTAATCTTACACCATATTACCCTGCAGCCGTGACGTATTTCACTTCTATTTCTTTTTTGAAAAAACGCATGAGTGTCATCCAACTTTTTTGAATAAGCAATCCGATGCTCTTCCGCGCTGCGCATAAAAAAAAAATAATGGAATGTGCATTATATATTTATTGGCTAAAAAGAAAAAAAATTCAAATACTTACAATTACAATCCTGGTCCGTTCGATGTTCCAGCAATGCTGTTTCCTATTCACAGTAACACTCTACCAATAACAACATATTAAAAGTGTTACCTGATGATTGTCCTGTTGAATTAGGAAAAACAATGAAACCAATCACTGAATCCCCGCGCCTGCGTCTTTCTCCTCAGAAGAAACAATAAAAAGATTCAAATATAATGAATTGTTTTTTTCTAAAACTTATTGACTTTACTCTCTTCAGCCCTAACTGTGGCATGTGTCTCTTCACTTCTGTAAAGGAATTGTTAGAGGAAGAAAGCAAAAGTTCACAATTGCGCTTGTTAAATTAAATAACCCCAATCACACAACCTTCGGCCACCCACTGGGAATGTAACAAGCAAAACCACACTTTTCGGTAGAAAGTCATTCAGGAAAGGAAATGCTGTGATGTCGTCTCAAGATGTCGATGTTCGTTCCAAGCGCCCCACTTGAGGGTCTGGAACTTAATTTAAAAAAGAGGTTTTGTAATAAATATTACCATCAAAAATAGTGTAAACAAGATGTTCAATGTGTTAGGGTGAGTTGTGGATATAAAATAACCACATGTGTACATCATTGAACATCTGGTACACGTGCTATTAACAGGTATGACATGCCCACGCAGCATCAGAGACATTGCACATTGCATGCCGGTACCTCGGAATCATGCGTTGATCTTTTGCAATGAATGTGCTTGTCACTGAAGCACATCAATCACATCAACGTGAATGATAGTTTCTCCACCCATCCCATAATAAAACTTAGATTTCAAGAAAAGATAAATAAACCTAAATACAGTACACGCTGTGTGGAATATGAACAGTCATGAACAATAACATAATTGTCACCACATCGACATACGCACTACTGACCTGCTCACAAGTCCCACCGACCTAACCTGTCGTGTCACACAGCCTTGACAAACAGGAAAAGGTATACTATGTTTTAACAAACATATAATGTAAAGTCTTAATGACTATTACAATGACTATTTTTTAATTTTTCATAAACCCTCCCCCCCCCCGCCCCCCAGCCAAAAAAATGCAACCGCACACATTATACAACTCAGTCGCCTCATTCTACTATTTCATTTATTAAAACTTGTGGTTATAAATATATCAGTATTCAACATTGATCAATCCTCACTATTTAACTTCAATGAAACCACAGGTGGGATTTATAAGCTTGATCATTACTTGCACCTGGCAGCCTGCTGCTGCTGCTGCTCCACTTCCTTCCTCCTCCCCTTCTCCTCCTCCTCAGGCACATCAGATACACCTCCTCCTAGACACGTCCTCCGATGTAAATGATTTATTATCTGAACCTCGACACACATCTGAAAGAGAAGAAAAATGCGATACATTGTTTATACTTTATCGATGTCAGAAGGTCCAGATTTACTGACGGTTTAACTCAAATAAATTATCCCCAAAATGCAGTGAACTCAGCAAATGAGAATTTCTCGTCTCTCTCGTCTGACAGACAGTACACACAGACAACCAGACAACACAAACACAGACCATAACGAATGTAGTGGTCACTCTGGCTGGCGCTCGTGAACAAAGAGTAATCAGAATTGCAGACCTTACGTCAGTCTTATTTTTGAGGTGTAATGTGTTTGTTGTGGCATGCAGAACAATGCCATTTATGACACACTGGTACGTGAACAAATTTTTTTTGGAAACCCAAATGTAAAGTCAACATCAAATCGGTGTTTGAGCACCAGCATGCGCGCCAGAGTAAAGCGCTGCTGTAATGCGCCGCAGCATGGAGTCCACCAGCGTCCTGAATTCTGCAGGAGGGATGCGGAACAATTCTTCGACGTACAAAATCAAATCAACTTCAACACCTGTTGTTGGAGGTTGGAAAACGCTGTCTCAGGTTCGTTCCAACAATATCCATAATGCTCCATTGGTTCAAATCTGGTGATTGAGAATGCACATGACGACAATGCGATAACCGGTGTCCCCATATGCTCATGCCAAACTTAGGGGACCAACAACATGCTCATCGAATGGAAGACACCCTCCAGCTAAAAAGAAAAGTTCTGGCAACATGGGAAAAGATGATCACAGGCAGTAACCATTAAGTATATGATTGGGCAATTGCACCTTGCCTCGAAGGGAATACGACTGCACCAAACCATGCCAGGAAAAATGTACCACAACATGACCAGAACCACACAGAACCCTTCGTTGGTTGAGACCAACACACAAGGGTTGCAGAGTTCTTTGGATGGTGGCAAACCAAGTGCACTCACTCATTTGTCGAGAAGCATGGTGACGGATGATATTTTTCCCTCTGAACCACTGGTCACATTTTTCCCTTTCACTGCTCCGTAGTCCAGTGCCTGTGGCCTCTTTGCGACCACTGGACTCGCAACATGCATTGCCAGGTGGTGTATGAGCTGTTTGGTGCACTGCAAATCGAGCACTGTAACCCAACTCTGTGGAGTTCTCGGCGGACTGTTTTTTGGACTGAAACCGGCTGCCTCACTCCAAGTTGAAATTGACGGTCAATCTGCAGTTGTCAGCCTGCTTTGCGTGCATTTCAAATAATCGCCGGATATCATGACCATCGGAGTATGCGGATTCTACCCACTGTTGCTTTTTGGTTGATGAATGTCTTTCCTTGGGAATCCCATGCCGACATCCACCTTGATACATTGTTGAGGCTCGTATGAGAGCTAACACCCAAACATACAACAAGGGGGCAGGAGACAAGAGGGACGGGAGAGGGAAGGACAAAAACAGTGGGGAACAGAGACATGAAGGAGATCTGTGGAAGGGAGAGGGACGAGATGGGGTAACACGGGAAACAAGATGGACACGCAGGGACTTTCAGGAAGGAAGCAGAGAATTTGAAGGAGGTGGGTTTGGGGTGGATTAACGGGGGTAAAACACGTTTTAGTTACCATTTAGCCTTATCCAGCGGGGCATTAATTTCGACCATTCATTGGGTTTTTGAGCTGGAGTTGCGAGTCATTTGTTGGCTTCCACATGGGTGCTTGAAGTGCAAAGGGTGTTCGCAGACGTCCCGTGATCCGAATATTGAAAGGATGCAAAAAGTCTATGATGTTTGGATCGAGGACCAACATGCCAAAAAACTGCCTTTGAGTGGACTTGTGATAACGTGGAGACAAGGCATTGCGCACCGTACGAACATTTCCACGAGGCTCCGCGAAGGAGCAGACTCGGCCATGTTAACATCAAGTAGCCACGTAAAGCAGCATCACATCAGCAGATCCTGTTGATGCGGAAGACGCCCCGCCGCAAACTCACAACACACGATCGAGGGGATTCAAGGCCGGAGCATGTCTTAATGGAAGAGGATGCCGTCCCGTACCTTCCTGTCGAGAGGACTGGTATTTTTTTTACGTGTAAGGTAAAAGTCCGAGTGTTCCACAATTCTCGTGATACTAGTTTATTTCAATCATGATGTTTTATTTGTGGCTTGCCGTCCAACTTCCCCAAATTTTTCTCAAAGCCAGGAACGAAACTCTTCCTTTTTCCACACTGGTTTTAAATCTTACACTTCTGGCGTTTTGGTATTCGCTGGCAACAATTCAGAAACGTAACACCCCGTGATATTAAGGGTTCACTGTTTCACTCCACAGAAAAATATCCAATAAATAAAATAATAGGCCTAGTTTGCACGACCGTTCGTGGAGCTTTGTTTGTAAAAATGCCATTCCTGACCAAAATCATGCTGGTCACGTGACATACACACTTGTCTAACGCGGAGCGAATTGAAACTTCAATAAAATAAACTACCAGGTGATGGGCTGCATTGGAATCATTGTCGTCAAACCCGACATTGAAGAATCGCAGTGAAAGATCTGGGTCTCGGTAGCAATCCGGGAGTTAACTTGCATTCTTGAGGGGTTAAAGGTTAAAGTTGGGCCCATTGAGAAGACACATTTTAATAATTTTATTTTTCAAGGTTTTCTGTCCATCCTTTTGAGCTTGAGGGCCAGCAGAGATTTTTAACTCTCATCAATTACTCCAATTTTTTGTCTTGAGTACTTTTTATGAAGCCTTGCAGCTGTCTCAAGCATTGCTCTTTTCTGGCGCTTTCATTCTTCTCTGTTGGGGGTTGCTGTTGAAGATTTATGAATCTAGGATGTTGTGTGTGCCCTCTCATTGTCACGATGTCATCTAATAACTTATCCTTCTGCAATATATTGCAGTTCCATGCCGTTCTTCACTGGCTTCGGTTTGATTACCGCAAGGGGAGGGAATTCGGCCTCAGACAAATACTCCTAAGTTATTTTCAATTTACACCTGAAGGTCAGAAAGAGTCAGCTGGCACCCAAGGTCATCGATACCTTGTGGTCTCGGTTTGGGATGGTGAATGCGTTGGCACAAAGAGTCACATGTTGACACCGTCTCAGCATCTGTTTTTGCACTTTTTTTATTCAGAGTGGTCAATGTTTGCTGATTTCCAAACAGATGTCGGGTACCTTGAGGCAATGAGAGGGTGAGCGGAACGAGAGGGTGAGTAAGAGCAAGGAAAAGGCCCAAGGGGGGCCAGGTTTTTTGTGCCGCAACGACGAGGACGAAAAGAGAGGAGTATTTAAATTCCACCGAAAACTAATTAATACCTCAATTATATTTACTTTAATGACTTTAACCATCTCTGACATTTCTTTGCATATCCTGACCTTGACTTATAACTTAGTTTATTTCAGAACTTGAATGTAATTTGTTTTAGACTTACATTTATTTTATTAATATTATTATATTATGCAAGATTCAAACACAAGACTTACAGATTACAAAACAGTTAACTCAGCATAGAGCCACTTATTAAATTACACAATAGGTGTTTTGAAGTCAATGATATGGAGTATATGGGACATGAAGCACAATCATATATATATGGAATATGGAGCTGTTCGATAGATCAAAGAAAGATAGTAAAGCAGAAGGTATTTATTATAAATGTAATATTATTAATTTTATTATCATGAATCATATTTGCTATTTATCGAATAATGCCCAAGAGGGACGAGAGATGATGGACGAAGAAGAAAGCAGAAGAACACATACTAACACAAAGAAAACAAAAAAAACGCTGATTAACCGCGCCAATATAAAACGATATTTTATTATTACACATTTGGAATCACAAAATCCTCACGTAATCATACACATACACACACACACTCAAAATGCAACCTTAATTAAGAAGATGAGATTTAAACTGGAGACGTTAGCTATAGTTTTGGTGTCACAATTTTTGTCACCGAGAACGCATGACGTCAGAATAAGAGTGGAAAGAAGAAGAAAGGAATACAAAACAAAGCTTGAAACAAAACATAACAAACAGCCAAAACACCTTAATTGGCTACCGAACAACACAAAATAACAGTTAAACAAAATTTGGTGTCATCCGCATCCTTATATTGCCATGCTACACTACACTATGCGAACACCTTTCACCATTAATTAATTTGATGGCATCAAACCAAAGAAGCCTTAGCTTAGCTTACCTTAATAAACTTGATTTTACCACTTAACCACAGAGCTAACTACATAGATCTAACACCAGAAGTGATTAATTTGGAAGTACATGACGTCAACAACAGTTGAAAGGAGAGGAGGAGGAGAGGCGTTTTTGGGCGGTGTAATAGGGATCACAATAATATATGAATATCATCATATTCGCCGGCGTATGCGAACGTAGCGTCAGAAGAGAGCTCCGCGTTGTTCTTGTTCTGTCTCTTCTGATGAAGACAAACTTAGACGCAGCCTTTATATACAGGATCGGATCTCCTTCAATACTAAACACCTGTACACATCCTCACATAGACGGTGCCTTTTGAGAGCGTCTATCATGAACTTTTAAATATATTCGGACATTTGCTTTAAAGTTTCGAAAATTTAAAAGATTATTACCCATTTAATGTGTTTGTAATTTCGTAATACACGTTTTCTGTCATGCAACAGGAGGAGGTCCATTGACGGGTCTGCTATTGGCTCCATCAAGGCAGTGACGAAAATAATCGGATTGTTTGTTGTTATTTATATATTTATCTTTTTTTATTTATTTAACTTGGCGGCGGGCGCGTTGCGAACGCTGGCCCAAGAGAGCTCCGCGTTGTTGTTGTTGTTCTTCTTTTGGTGAAAGACAAAACTTTATGACGAGGGCCTTGGACACATTTCCTTGTTTTCTTTACAAGTTGGCTGGCAAAGTCCGTCTGGACGGTTTGCACAATCTGAGTCGAGTTTGAGAGCCAAGTTACTCCCACCTCTGTCAGTAGAAAAAGGGGAACAAACCAAAGAAGGGTCCAGAAAACACTGGGGTTAACGACAGCGGTCAGGTGGGACGAAGAGAGACGGGTTTGGGACCAAGATTAGACTGCAAAACCGAGTAAGGCAATTCAGCCTTTTGGAGAACACCAAGCACAATGCGAGCCATTTTTTGTTTTATTTTGTACTACAGCAAGCAGATACCCGTGACGACGGCTATGCGGGGACAGGACGGATACAAATCTTCGGTTCCGTAGTTTCATTGGATGTTTTGCGCCGCATTCACGCTCATTTCCTATTGGTGGCGTCTGGGTGCCCATTGGTTGCGTTTTGAACCGGCCGCATTTGTTTGTTGGCCTTGACACCATTGTGCCGGATGAGTAACACAAACGATTTGACTCTTCATCGTTTTCTATATAACTTCCATCAACAGATAACAACATCATGATAGGAATAAAAGTCGTAATGCTGAGTGAACAAACGTCGCTGCATCCATGGACTTAGTTAAGTGAACAACGTCGTCTGGGACCCGCCGTCGGTTTGCGCCGAACGCTGCTTGATTGTGACGTCATGGATTCCCTCTGAAAATATCGATTCGATATTCGATTTTTTGAATCCGCTATCCTTGCGTAATACATGGAACACATATGTGAAGAATTTTCGGAGTATAGCAGAATATTTCGGTAGAAAAAGTGGTGTTCGTTAAGTTCCAGGCTTACGCCCATTATATTATGACGATTTGTTTTTTTTTTTTTTTTTTTTTTTTTTTTTTTTTTTTTGAAGAAGGCTCGTATGAGAGCAACACACAGAATGTACAACCAGGGGAGCGGGAGATCAGAGGTGGGAGAGGGAAGGCACAAAACGTGTGGTCGAGAAAGACATGAGGAGATCTGAGGAAGGGAGAGTGATGGGGCGGGGGAAACATGGGACATACAAGATGACATTACAGGACTTTCCGGCGCCTTCCCACTACAGGGAAATTTTTGGGAAGGAGGCAGGAATTTGAAGGAGGTGGGGTTTGGGGTAGGATTAGGCGGGGGAAGAAAAGAATCGATGTTTTGGAATGGAGGAAGATTTGAGGTGGTTGTGAACGCCTGTTTTGAAGGCCTGGCAGGGAAAGAATGGGATTGAAGAGAGGGTGCGAGTTTTTATTCGGCAAAAAAAGAGTTTATTTCAACAGATATTTAATTAAAAGTAAGAAGAAACCTAAAAAAAGTTGTGGACTGATGAGGGTAAGAGAGTTCTAATAACAAGACATTTATGAATTTTCTTTTAATAACAGCATTACATGATACAGTACCTTTAATGAAGGAAAAGCGGTTTTGTTCTTGAGTCGCTTCAATGCGCACTTTAAAAGAGACTATATAAAAAATTCACCCAGACTCGGTTTCTTCAACAATGGTCATCTTTTATCAAGGATATTGGAAATAGTTTATGAATACGACAACAACCTTCAACGAATACTAAAACATCAGAAACATTTACAAAATTAGAATATGAAAAGAGCTTCATGTCAGAAAGCTAAGTTCAAAGTTGGTGTATGGTAAGAATATAATAGGTGGAATCTCATTTTGAAAAAAGTTATACTAAGCGGTGGAGCAAATGAACTTTTAAAAGTCGTTGATGTGATAGATAACAGTTCCTTGGACTTATAAGGGTATATGATTTAAAGGGGAGAGAAAATTTTAGGTTCATTTTAATTCAGGAATTACAAAAGACAAAGATCAATTTATTTTTTTTGACTCCACCCTTTTTAACTCCGCCCCTTTTTTGACTCCACTCCCACAATCCCGGCCGCTCCACATAAACCCAAACCACACAAGCTCCACACCACACAAAACCCCAGCACCACAACAAGCTCCACACACAAACGCGCCACCCAACACCAAGCTCCACCCACATTCATCATATTACATAATTAGTGATTAGTTTAATTAGTTTCCCACCAATGTTTATTTAAGAATAAAAATTGCTTCCACCCATCCACCCAATGCCCACACATTCCATGCTATCCAACAATCTCATCCACAGAAGCCTCATCCACATAAACCTGCCCACACAAACCCCACCCACACAAACTCATCCCAGAAGCGCCTGCGAATCCACGATAAACCGCCCACCACAAACCCTGGCACATAAACCTCATCACAGAAGCCTCAACCACATAAACCCTGCCACCAAACCCATCCACAGAAGCCTCATTCCACATACACCCCGCCCCACAAACCTGCCACAATAAACCTTCATCCACAGAAGCCTCATCACTAAACCTGGCCCACATAAACCGCCGCCCAAGAACCCTCATCCACAGAAAAGTCATCCACTATAAACGCTGCCCAGCACAAACCTCATCCACAGAAGCCTCATCCACTACCCTGCCCACATAAACCCGCGCCACAGAAAACCGTCTCCCAAGAAAGTCATCCGCACATAACCGCCCACACAAAATCCTCATCCACAGAACGCTCATCCACATAAACCTGCCACAACTCAATCCACAGAACCCTCATCACATAAACCCTGCAAATAAACCCCACTCACAGAAGTCCTGAATCCAGAAGCTCATTCACATAAACCCTGCCACATAAACTCTCAATCCACAGAAGCCTCATCCCATAAAACGTCTGCGCCACATAACCCGCCCAACAGAAGCCTCATCCACATAACTGGCCGCCCACATAAACTCATCCACCAGAGCCTCATACCACAAACCGCCGGCCACAGAAGGTCCACCCACATAAACCTCATCCACAGAAGCCTCATGCGCACATAAACCGCCCACAGAAGCTCCACCACTAAACCCCGCCCCGTCAAGCCCACCATCATCATAGCCCCGCCCCTCATACCGCCCTGTGCGCCCCCCACCTTGACCCATCCACCCCCCACCCTCAGTCCTTCCCACACACACACACGGGGGAGGGGACGGGGGTGGGGGGGGGGTGATGGGTCATTGGGGGAGCGCAACCTACCCCCCCCACCACTCTGCCCTGCATTTCCTTTAATTCTCTCTTAAAAATTTAAGAATCAGATTGATTGTAAGGAAAGCATTTTATAATTAATCAACATTGGGAAAATATAAACATTGGTTATAAAAATAGATGATCTTTTCCGCAAGTCTGCGCCTTGGTCTTGACATCCAGCAGATGTTTTGAGTTTCATGTCAGATTCGCATGCAGACGATTAACTTGTGTGCCTTGGTTCAAACCAGACAGGTGTTTATACTGAAAAATAAAATATACTATGTGTCACAAACTCAGGAAGAGATATATCAAAACAGGATAGACAAAATGGACAAAGAGACTATATATACAGACAGATTGAAAGACAAAGCAGGAGAGAGAGAGGTAGAGTGAGAGAGAGAGAGAGAGCAGAGAGAGAGAGAGAGAGAAGAGTAGAGAGAGAAGAGAGAGGAAGGAGAGAGAGGAGGAGAGAGGAGAGAGAGCAGAGAAGACACACATTCACGCGCATATTTCTCACGCTTTGAAGTTGGGTGTTTTAAGTTTATAGATGTCAGTAAATCTTCCCATCGGTAATGGTATCTTTCATTTGATTCGAAGGAATAAATCTCCTGGATAACCAATCGTTCATGCTGTATGCCATTCCGCCGTGTAATTCGGATAAATCATTCTCCACATCAAGTAATTAACGTTGAAGTTTTATAAGCTGCAAAAAAAAGACAAATCAATAATGAATTGGTCATACAGTGATTTAATTATATTATAATCAGTTGCTTCACCGTCATTCTCAGAGGAAGCATTGTTTAACTTACCAATATTGGTGGATGGGTCTCATCTTCGTCAGATGAAAAATTAGTTCTGTTTTCATGTCGTTTCTCAATTAGACTAAGATGAGAAGAATTATAAAGCTTTCAGACAAGATTTACGAACGGAGAAGCCGGTTTATAAAGCAACTTGATGATGTAATGGAGATTATCCAACATACGGTTTTTTCCAGGGCGTGTTGCAGGCTGACTTGCATCGACAGCATGACGGTGTACGGGAAATGACTTGAGGCAGACATGACTCATTTTTGCACCACGAGTGCTCTGAAAACATTTTTACGAAACAACGTTTGGTGGCTTGAATCAGATAAATGAATATACTCACTCGATGGTGAATCAAAAAAACTGGAGATGTCTCTCTTTATGTCTTGATTAAGTGGGAATATACTCGTCTTCTTTGAGTGGAGTGAAAATATAAAAGGAAATCAGTTAAAGTATGGGGCAGAGATCGATCTCCTGCTTTTGACCTGAATGGGCCGAGTCAGAGGGGCGGGCGTGGGGGGTGGGGGGCGGGGTTTTTGGGTTTTTTTTGGACCCTGAGAAATTTAACATGAGCTTTGTATGGAAAAAATACATTCTCGCCTGTTTTAAAATGCTACTAAATATAGGATTAGCTCAAATCCCCCATTAATGCATGTTTAGCCAGGCTGTTCAGTAAAATGGACGTTAAATGTGTGTCGGGAGGTGTAAGAGGCTGTTTATTGTTCGTGCGGTGGTGGTGTACCGAGAGCTTCCTCTTCTTCTTTCCTCTCTCCGGACAATAGTCCCCGCCCGGCTCTGAGAGGGTGAGTGGCCAAAAAGAGGAAGTGAAACGAAAGAGAGGAGTTTGTCGGCTTCTTAAAAGGGGTGCGCCCCGAAAAGAAAAAGTGGAAAGAACTGAGAGGACGGAGTTGAGCAGTGGGGCTTCGAGGCGAGCGTGCGCCGGGAAGGCAAGAGAGAAACGATGGGTGTTGAGGCGCGATCTGCTGGATGAGCAGTCGGGCTTTGAGGCGAGCATGCGCCGGGAAGGCAAGAGAGAAACGACGGGTGTCGAGGCGCGATCTGCTGGTTGAGCAGTCGGGCTTCGAGGCGAGCGTGCGCCGGGAAGGCAAGAGAGAAACGACGGAGCCTCTGACTGTCCCTACTCACGTCACGGCTCGACGACATCTTGGAATCCCATGGACCCAGCCTGCCGGAGCCCGGCACCTCGATTTGGCCTTGTCTGGTGAGCAGGCCAGGCCTGGACTTGTATGCTGGACCTTGTGAGAAATCAGCTGAAACCCATCATCGACCTGACGGTCTGGTGCAGTCGACCTCGCGGGGTCTGAACGTGCGGAGGCCGCATGCGTGAGCGGTGTGACAAAGGAGGACAAGCTCCATTTTGCCACGCGGCGTGCTCGAGCTCGGTGCGCGAGTCCGTGGACATCGGCTTGTTACGAGCGACATTCGTGCTTTTGACACTTTCCTCTCGTCCATGAAGCATCACCAAGTACTCTGTCTTGTCTGCATGCTGTCGATGTCTTGTCTGCATGTCGTTTAAGGCTTATCCCGGTAGGGACCCCCTCGAAACCCGTAATCCGTAGTTCCCTAGTTAAGAACGGGTTATAGATTAAACATTGTCGTGAATGTTTTGCTTGTGTTGTGTTCCGAGTTTCCAATAATCTGGTTGGTTCGTATGAAGTTGCCCGCTTTGGTTAATTCGATATAAAACGAAAATGGTTACAGACTGGCAGAAACCGCTCGGCATCTGACAAAACCAGTCGGTAACCAGGGTCTATTTCCCCAACTGGTAAGGTCCAGGGGTACGTTTGTATCGCGATTGAAGATGCGTGACCCGAGGCCTGTGCCGAGCCAGCCG
>CM068956.1:145034022-145046940 GCA_035128595.1 Eptatretus atami | reverse complement strand
TATGTTGTTTTGATCGGTTGACTGACTGCCTGTATACAACTGAGGTGGTGGATCTCATGATGTAGTTAATCTATTGACATGGATCCATGACTAAAGTTGTGGATCCGCTGTTTGGAGAGGATCTGGGCTGAAAGGAACGAAACCGAGAGGAATTACGGTGCCCAGCTGATCATGAATTATCCATGCAGTCGGGAAACCATTAATTTGCTTACAGGTTAAGGTTCTTACTTTAGGTAAGGGAACTATGTTTTGAGGTTTGCATCATTTACAGCAAATTATATTATATTTCAGGAATAGCCGATACTGTACAATTGTGTGTGTGTGTGTGTGTGTGTGTGTGTGTGTGTGTGTGTGTGTGATCTCCATACGTGGAAGGTGGAACGGAGTCCTCTTCGGTCTTGAAGTATCCACCTCCATTTCGGTAAGGGGGTGGGGAGGAAGGGAGGGTCACGATTCATGGACCAATCTGTGAAGTTCTCTGTTCTCAAAGTTTTGTGCCGAGGACTCTCTCAGAAAATCGTTACTGAGCCTGAACAGTTTCCAACTGTAGTTTTTGTAGTAATATTCCCATGGATGGTTTTTAATATCTCTGTGAGGTTCTTTGTCATCACTGGTACAACTTTTGGCATTCTTCAGCTTCCAGGATCTTTTCACTTCATTCTTGAGGTCTTGGTATTTGGTCATTTCTTGATTTCTGCATGTTTAGTCCAAAATCTCTGGTATTGACGCCTCATTTAGCAATGCCTTCTTCTCTTTTTTTTTATTCCTAAGTACTATGTCCGTTGCAAGGATTTGTTTGTTTTCAATGTTCACGTTTGAGTGGGATCATAGGTCGTATGTGAGCATTATGTCCTTGTTCTCAATTATCACTTTTGGTTCATGTTTCCATTCGTTTTCTGGGACTGGGATATTGAAGTTTTTGCAGATGTGCATGTGGATTACTTTACATATTACTCTACAACCCCTGTTGTACTTTTGTGTGTCCAGTTGTCTTGACATGAGTTTTTCACATCCCAATAGGAGGTGGCTCGTACTTTCTTTTTCGAATTTGCAGAATCTACACTTGGCCGATTGACTCAGTCCTGCCATTTTCTAAAAGCCATTTGTGTAAAGTCCCTGGTCACGGGTATTTATTATGATTCGTTCTCCAGCCTAGTTGAGCTGACCTCTTCTTAGCCATTCCATTGAGCCTTTGTCTGTGGCCAATCTGTCCGGCTCTTCCTGATATTTTATCGTTCTCCCAGTTGTCGATATTTTTCTGTTATTTCGCTTTGTATTTTTCTTTTGTCTTTTTTGCAGTTGTCGGGGCTGTATTTGTTCCTGTTTCGGTTTCATATGTGACATCTTCCATTCACACCTGTCTTTGGAAATTTTTTGATAGGGGGGTTAGGGATACCTTCTCTGACTTGCTGTCTTCTTGTTTGCATGCAAATTGGATTCTGTAGTCTGTTGTACTTTTCACGTGCTCAGCCAGTCCGACAGATGTCATTCGGTGCACTTGGTTGAGTTCCATCAGACCGCTACCTCCATTCTCGTCATGGTGGGTACACTCTCGGGATGCACTGATTTTTGTCGAACATTTTGTGGATTGCGAGGAGTTTCCTTGTTTTGATATCAAGTTTATTGATTTCCGTTTTGTGGACAGTTTATTATTCCGCAGCTGTACTGGTATTTCTAGTTGGTTTATAGCTTCGATTTTTGTTCTTGGGGTCAGGTATGTTTTCAGCATCAGCCTCGTTCTACACAAGTATTCTATGGTAATTGTTTTGCGGATTTGTTTATGACATATTTGGTGGCTGTCTTCAACTCCAAGATATTTGTATGATGCTTCAAAGTGAATTATTGCAGAAAATTTTCTGTAAAGCTCATTTGGCTGCACCACGATGGGTTTTGAGGGTCGTGGAGTAGCGGCTGAAACCCGAATCCTATCCAGGTTCCTCCTGATGACTCCATCTTTGCTCTTTTCTTCTTCAAATTCCTTCTTAGTCTTTCATTTGTCTAGATCCTGTATTGTTGTATCTCGGTCGATTTTTATGTTGGTCATTTTTGTTGATTTACCCTGTACTGATGTGCACTTGGCACACTTATCTAGGCCAAATTCCATTTGAAGCTTGTCAGAGTACCCTTTCACTAATTTCATGTGTGTTCTGCCAATTTTTCATTGTTTGGTGCAAAGAGTTTCTGCGCGTGTGTGTGGGCAAGCGCGCGCTTCTGTAACAATCCTTCCCCCCCAATTGGTTGGACAGCGGGCCTGACTCCACCACCCACAATTTCATCCTGATGAAAAATCTTACGGCCGCCATTTTGGTTCTCACTGCTCTGCGAAGCCAAAGACGCCTTATAGTTGTCATATTCATAATTGCTCTACACTCCCTATACATTTTCCCTTCTTTCTAAAACTACCAAAGTGACAGTTTGAAGGATTTTGAGCCAATAGGTGTCATGGGTCTTGTGAAGATCGGCCTCAATGGTTGAGACAGTGTGCTATTAACTTGTGCACCATCCAAACAACTATGTGGCATTCTCTCAAGCATAGATTAAACCCATGTTATTGGAAAATTGTCCGAGGTCATTATTTACTTTTTTCGTTTTTTAAATTCAAAATATTCGAATTTTGAAAATGCTATCAGAAGAAAAACATTGAAACCACGTGCGCAAATTGCTTCTGGTGAAGTAACAGAGGCGGTTTTCACTCCACTGCACATGTATAGTCCCCCTCCACAACACACCATGGGTGACGGGTCTCTTGATGGAAGACGATCAGCCGACGAACGAGAATGGCCATTGTGTAAAGCGGTACGTACACAATTTGCATTGCAGATTTCTTTATAAACCAAGCTGAGAGGATTAGCTGTTAAACCCCACGTCGTGCATAATGAGTGCGAAGAGACCCACGAATGCTTCGCCAAGTACACCTCGTATCAAGAAGCAGCGATGGAGTGTACCGTTAGCGGTGCAGTTTGACATTATTAAAAGACATCAGCGTGGTGAAAGAACAACGTAAGTTGGACGTATACATGGAATCACTGCATCCACTGTGCATTTCATTGTTAAAAGTTCTCAGAAAAATGAATCTCCTGCTGTACCACTCGGAAAACCCACTTGCGCTAAAGGGGCTACCTCAAACTAAAGGGGCTACCTCAAAGGGGCTAAAGGGGCTACCTCAGAAATAGCTTTCTGTCATATAGAGGTCAAATCCAAAGGCTTGGATGACTGTCTGTGTGCCAGGACTACATAATTTATTTCTGGCTGGAGGGTGGTCTAAGGGGTGGCATAATGTGTTGGATTATCGCACCAGTCTTGCGTCTATGCAGGATGGGCAGGGGCATTGGCTACAAGGAGCAAAGCTTTGTTGGTGAGATTGTTCTGCGTGGTGTCATTTTCAATGAAGCTGGAGAAGGCTTGAAGTGGGGAGGGGATTGGCATTTTCTTCAGTGGGGCTTAACCCCATGTCATCATAAAAGTTTTTTTTGACAATGTGTATAGATATACAGTATGTGCATGAGGGAGAAGATAATTGGTTTCGGGTCAATTTTTGTCACATATCGTTTCTGCATATCTCACGGGATTGTGAGTTGGACAGGCGACCGTGATTGGTGGGGAGGGGGTTTGAAGTGAGGAGGGGATTGATGCCTTAGGGTTTGGAAGGAGTTGGTGAGGACTTGGGGTTGGGAGGTGGAGGTTGAGGACTTGGGGTTTTTTTGAGGGGGTGGGGAGGGGGGAGTGGGGAGAGCTGAGGACTTGAAGGCATATTTTACATTATGTGGAAAATGGAACAAGCTTTGTAACACTTGGTCTTCCACAGCCCCAAGCACAATACTTTGTCACTGCAGAAGTACCTCAATAAGAGCCTGCTGACTTTGATCAACTGAATAACGGACTATGATGGTTGGTGGATTCCGTACTTGAAGCCATACACAGTATTGTGAGAGAAGACCCACCACAATATCGATGCTTTTCTGTCGATGCCCCAGGAAGGTACGGAGAAGGCATTTGTTTTCAACATGCTGATGAGACACCATCACAATGGCCATCAGGTTGCAAGTGCAGCCTGGAATGGAATTGCAGCTACGCTTTTAACTGTGGGGAAAAACAGGACACAGTTTGTTCATGCTTCCAATGTCGGAAGTAGAAACCAGTTCCTGCAACGTTTCTCCCACTTCATCTCATGCTGACATCCTGTGTAACCAGATGCTGTTCATCATTGATGAAGCATCCACGATACCCACACATGCACTTCATGGCCATAGACAGATGTTTGCAAGACATCACGGCAGTCAGACAGCCATTTGGAGGCAAAGCCATTCTGTTCGGAGGGGATTTCAGAGAAGTCTTACCAATTGTGCCACAATCCCCACAAGCCATCGTTAGCGACACATGGCTCAAACGCTCACATTTGTGGAAACATTTTCATCAATTGGTGCTCACTAAAAACATGTGCACTCGCCCAGACCAGGAAAACTTCTCAATATGGCTACTTCTTCTTGGCAGGGGAATCCTTGTGACTGACCTCTGGCCACCTGTAAGAGATGTTGTAGAGGTACCTGCTGCATGCTTTGTAAGAGGTTCCCTGATTGAGGACGTTTTCACGAACACATCCAGCGAGGACAGAGGCGCCCATGTCATCCTGTTTCCTAAAAACGATAACTCTCTGGCCACAAATGAATAAGTTATGCAGATATTGCCAGGTGAAACAGTCACTAACCTCAGCACAGATTCAGTTAAGTGTAACAATGTTGAGGAGGTAGAGAACGATCCAATGGAAATCGGCAATTCACTCATACCATCCATCCGGGATGCCACCTCACCACCTTAATCTCAAGGTTGCTTGTGTTATCGTGTTGCTTCGCAACCTTGCCTTGCAACAGGGACTATGCAATGGTGCCAGATTAGAGGTCATCAATCTGCACCAAAACCATTTGAAGCAAAACTGACTTCTGGGCCCAATTCTGGAAATCAAGTTCTCAAAACTCGAGTAAAGCTCGGCCTGAGTGACAGCAGTTCACCATTTAGTTTACAGAGAATCCAGTTTACCCTACGCTTGGCGTACTCAATGCAATCAACATGGTACAAGGCCAGACATTTGACAAGGTTTGCATTTACTTACCTCAGCCAGTCTTCACCCATGAAAATGTACGTGGCATTTTCTCGAGGAAGGGCTCTTACTGATGTTCGAGTCAAAGTTCTTGATACCAAGACCCAAGGTAAATTGGCCACACACCATATCATCTACCGTGAGGAAGTTACAGGTTCAAAAACCGTTTTTGTGTCATTTTGGAACACTCGGTGATGTTCCACACAGCGTTATGATTGAAATTGGATGCCATGTGACACTGGACATGCCGTGGAATTTCCACGGGTTCCTGCCAATAAAAAAAAAAAATATATATATATATATACATATACATATACTTCCACTTATTGTGGTGCCATAATTTCATGTTTTCAAGTGCCAATGATGAACAGTGCAGCGCCACTGCGGCCGAGTATGGGGCACCACTGATACAATGCTCCTATTACCAGTTCATGCCTGGTGTTGGCTTAATGACTGGAGTGGTGGGCTTGGGATCGTAGGGCCCTGAGTTCAAATCCCGCTTGGCTGTTGAATTCATACCAAGTGGGGTTGAATCAGCCTGTCATCTTTCTGAGGTTGGCACAAATGAGTACCAGCTTGCTGATATCATGCGTCAGAGTGGCGACCCATCCAGGATTGTGCCCAATAGCCCAGGAGACTGCTTAGGCAGTACCTTCCCGCCTCGTGTGGTCACACCGACTCCAACCCATCACGGTGGGACTCGAACCCACGTCCCGGAATCTACCGAGCCCACGATCCTGGCTGCTCGACCACCACCACGAGAGCCCCGCAAAGGACGCGCAGACACGTTCGCAGACCAAGCCACGACGCCAGACCAAAAGCAATGGCCACGATCACCTCTCTCACGCTCTTCCGAGAGCAAAATGGCCACGATGACTCACACTCTCCCTCCTTTGGACGGGGCGAACACTTCATCTGGCTGGGGTGGAGTCGCCCTGAGATGATGAGCCTCTGATTGGACGGGGCGTCTCGGAGCCCCCCCCCCCCCCCCCGAAGAGGCTCTGTAGTAGTTTTCGGCACTCTGGCCTCCCATTGGCCGGAGCGCCTCGGCCATGCTCGCCCTTCACCCATTGGCTGGAGGAAACGCTCCATGCCCTTCCTCGGAGCGGAGCCTCGATCTGAGGCGATGGAGGCTCCGCCCACGCCTTCAGTCTAAACACCTGGGCAATGGAGTCGGTGGTGCGAAGAAGTGAAGGGGATCGATGGAAGATGTAAAAAACTAACTATAAAGAAACCGCAACACACAATGTAAATTCCTGTTAGACATAGGGGATGGGGCCCTAACTATAAACACATACTTATTGAAATAACTGAACTGCGGGGACTCTGGCTGTCTGTGTGCAAGAGGCTTCCAAATCCGTAACAATATTACCACCCCTGATACTCGTGTAAGTAAATGATTTTTCTGTGGAGTGCTGTACACGCCAAATGTCTCTCAGGTTTAGCAGTGTTGCCACTTGTTGTAATGCCTTAGCAGAAGGACTGTGCGGCTCTTTACCCACTCTATCTAGGGAGGGTTTGAGAGTGCAATTAAAATCCCCTCCAAGAATCACACTCTTCATCAGGTAAGGTGAGCATGAATCTCCGCATGTGATCAAAGAACTGCACTCTTGCATCTCCTATAAATGGTGCACGAATGTTGATGAAGTTAACAACACAATCTTCAAACCTTACTTTTACATGTAACAAACGAGCCAAACTGACTTCATTTACAAGTATTGTAGGTTTCACACTTGACGAAAAGAGGATAGCCACTCCGCAAGATGTATCCGTAAGTTGATTGAAAAATAATCCAATCCTTGCCATTGGCTTTCCCATCGGAAGGCAGCCTCTTGGGTTATGTGGGTTTCCTGTAGAAATGCTACTCCAAGTTTCTCCTTTAACCAGAATGACAGTACTTGGTGCAAACGAAATGCATTTTTACACCCATTAACATTCAGTGATCCCAGGCAAAAACATAATGCTGTCATTATATATTATGAGAGTTATAGAAGGAGAAACAGTCTAAGCCAACTCATGCTTAGCCCCATAACTTAGCAACTTCGCAAGAAACTTCCTCACTCGGACTTGCTCGGCCGAACCTGAAGTCCTGCTGTTTTGTCCATCTCTCCTCAGTATATACAGGGAATGCACGAGTGTTTTATAAATCTTTCCACTGCTTCAGAGCAGTTTCAACTTTCTTCCGACTGTGCAAACTTTGCTCAAGGAACTCTAATATTTCATGGCCAGGAATACACGAATGATTCCCTGAGGGCAGTTCCGATTCAATGCCCGTTAATGATCCTTGATCCCCTTCCCAGTCACCGTTGCTCTCCTCATCTTCACTGTCTTGGAGCTCATGGCCTCTCTGCTTTGGTACATCTGCACTCTATGACAAAGCTTCTACGTTGTCATCACTTAAAACTGACTTTGCAATTTTTCCTGGTGACACAAATGAACACTCCATTGGTACCAACGAAGCAGTCCTTGCTTTACTGCTTGGGAAAGCTATAGGGATTGAAGATGCTTTGATGGTAGGGACAGGGAGATCATCCGTTTGACGTGCGATGATAGAACTGTGCTTGACTTCACTGTCTGCATCTTCTGTGGATATAGTGGTCGGTCAGTGCAGATAATGCTTTAGTCGCTTGTAAGACCGGTAATTTCTGCCTGTCTGTCACAACAAGAAGGGGTTCTGCAGTATATTTTGAAGCTTCAGTGGCGGTCCTTTCTTCCTCCTCTTCCATTTGCACCAGTTGGGTCACAATTTCTGTCTCCTCCAAAACACTTGACCTTGCGGATCACTTCAAGTCCTTGTCAGCTGCGTCTTCAACGTCAGTGCGATCAGCAGTCCCTTTTTCTTCTGGTTCTGATTTTCTCTTCTGCACTCTCTTCCCCTTTCCTACCCACACTGTCTGCCATTGATGTTGAGCAGAAAAAAGGGCCAGGATGAGAAGACAATGCAGAAGCTTCTGGAATGACACTTGTCTTTTCCTTAGGCTTGTCAGGGTACCAAGGAGTAAATACTTCTTTTAAGATCGTGGGGCAGTCTTCTCTCATGTGATCCTTTGCCTTGCATCCAAAACAAGGCTCATTCGTCATATAAAATATCTTATAATTCTTCCCTTCAAAAGGAATAACAAAGGATCTCTCACATTCCATGTTATTTCTCAACTCGATCGAGACCTGTCTTTTGAAAGACAGGCATTGATGTAAGGCAGGCTCAAGATAACGAAGAGACAAAGGCCTGATAGGTGATCTGAGCACTCCCAATTGCTCCAGGAAAGGCACAACTACATTATCGGCCATGAAAGGAGGTATGTTGGACAAGGTGATCCGTGTACCAAGACTCGAGAGCGCTACAACTTGGACGAAAAATCCTCCCACACCAATCCCTTTCTGTATTGCCACATTTTCTTGAGCTTCGGATTTAAGGAAGAACACGGCTCTTCCATACATTTTCGAGGCTGCAACGATTGTTGATGGGCCAACAACATTAGCCATTGCCTTTACATATGCCTCCATTTCGATAGCTTGTCCCAACTCACATCTCACTACATGCTTCCTTGTCAACGCCTGAAATGGATGTGCAGAGCTGCTCACACTTATTTGGCCAGAACTGCTCGCAGCAACTCCAGCCCATTCACGATTCATAGGCATGTTTATAGTACCTAAACATACATATCTTTTACAAACAAAACTGTTCACGAAGTTTTGCTAATGTAATAAAGGAAAGTGTAATTAACCTGAAGGAAAACAAACGTTGAAAAAAACAAACATGTTTTTAGATCCTCGTGGAGGATCTCTAAGTCTTACTCACGTTGTTGTTGTTCTTCATCTTCTTCTTGTGGACTTTTTTGTTTCACAGCCTACAGTTTTCATCGAAACTTCCTGAAACTTGGCATATACATGTAAAAATACCCTGCGCAGACAGTAACCATCTCCGATTTTGAAAATTCCTCCTAGAAAGAAAGTTATGACGTCAAAATATCTCCGCTAATGGAAATCGCCTATACCATTATCTCCGAAACTAGGCAAGCTGTTTGAATTTTGTTTGCGAGAATTAAGCCGGGCATTAGCACAGATCATTTATCGCAAACCTGATACATCACAATGACGTCATGTTCGTTTTTATGACGTCATCATTAAGAGGACGAGGATCTTAGCTCATTCGAGCTTGTTGAGAAAGCAAACCAAACGTTGAAAAATGCAGTTTTTATAGAAACTCGTTTGAAGCAAACAATACTCAGCTCATTCGAAATCTTGTGCTATTTGGCACGGTAAAGGGTCATTAAGCAAAAAACAAAAGGAATTCAAAACGATATTTTATCGATAACACCACAGTTCGGGTGTGGCAAACTAGCCCCACAAGGGCGCGTCCGCAGGCCGCACAGCTAGGCCTCAACACAAAATGTCTAATTAAACAACCAAAACACGAAAATAAAATAAACAAATGAACCAACTCGGTTCAGATAACCAAAACAAAACAAAAATACGAATAGAACCGGAGTCGGATGACTATAATGATGAATAATTGAAGCAACTCGTAGTAGTAGTAGTTGTCGTGGATTTTTAAAGCTATAGGATCGTCATGTTGCCAAACGGTGTACGTTGTAATCGTGTAATACTCAAACCCACCAATCGATGCATTCATTACTGTAATATCCTGGAGTCATTGTGTATAGCGTGCCCCTTTCAGGTATACAGGTAGACCAGGTGACGGATCTAGGTGATCTCTTCATCACAATGATGGAATATATTGATGCCCTGCAGATGAACACGCATTTAGATCTTTGGGCCACGATGTTTGTCTCCCAGAGCTCTTGTCAACACCATCCTCTCCACCATTTAATAATGTTGTGAGCCGCGAGGGGGTAACGAGGGGGTGGAGGGGGTATCATCCACCCACACTGAGTTACAACGCCGTTATACGTACTGACAAATGACACTGATGAACATTCAAACTGATGGTAATTTAATAGATACTAATTCTTCAGGGAGGATTTTTCACCCATGTTTGCCATCAATTTGCCTGGCACATGCAATATGTCGCTTAATATCCTTTGACAATGTGAAATGACCTGACGTACAAAATGGTGCATCGTGGGACGCAATCTGCTGTTCATAATGATACAACACAGTCTTTAAAATCCTTAGCGTGGACAACAGACAGCAGAGGGTTTGGAATGTGGAGGAAAATATACACCAGGCATTATGGATAAAGCTCGGGATGTTTTTGCTCGATGCAAACTAACCATGTCTTAAACCATAAATGGTCCAGTACGTGGTCCATCATATAGTGGATCATGTTATCCATTGTGTATTCCACCACGCTCCATCGTGCGGTCCATCAGGTGCTCCATCACATGGTTCATCGTGTAGTCCATCAGGCGCTCCATCACATGGTCCATCACATGGTTTATCGTGCAGTCCACTAGGCGCTCCATCACATGGTTCATCGTGCAGTCCACCAGGCGCTCCATCACATGGTTCGTCCCGTGCCAAGTCCACCAGGCACTCCATCACATGGTCCATTGTGTAATCCACAGGTGTGCCATCATGTGGTCCATCACATGGTTCATCGTGTAGTCTATCTTGTGGTCCATCACATAGTCCATCACATGGTTCATCGTGCAGTCCATCAGGTGCTCCCTCTTTGTCCATCGCATTGTCCATTGTGCAGTCCACCAGGTGCTTCATCATATGGTCCATCTCATGGTTCATCGTGCAGTCCACCAAGCGCTCATCACATGGTTCATCGTGCAGTCCACCAGGCACTCCATCACATGGTTCATCACATGGTCCATCACATGGTCCATCACATGTTCATCACATGGTTCATCATGCAGTCCACCAGGACTCCATCACATGGTCCATTGTGTAATCCACCAGGTGTGCCATCATGTGGTCCATCACATGGTTCATCGTGTAGTCTATCTTGTGGTCCATCACATAGTCCATCACATGGTTCATCGTGCAGTCCATCAGGTGCTCCTCTTTGTCCATCGCATTGTCCATTGTGCAATCCACCAGGTGCTTCATCATATGGTCCATCTCATGGTTATTGTGCAGTCCACCAAGCGCTCCATCACATGGTTCATTGTGCAGTCCACCAGGCACTCCATCACATGGTTCATCACATGGTCCATCACATGGTTCATCACATGGTTCATCATGCAGTCCACCAGGCACTCCATCATATGGTCCATCACATGGTTCATCATGCAGTCCATCAGGGGAAAAGAGAGAGATTGATCTCTTCATCACAATGATGGATATATTGATGCCCTGCAGATGAACACGCATTTAGATCTTGGGCCACGATGTTTGTCTCCCAGAGCTCTTGTCAACACCATCCTCTCCACCATTTAATAATGTTGTGAGCCGCGAGGGGGTAACGAGGGGGTGGAGGGGTATCACCACCCACACTGAGTTACAACGCCGTTATACGTACTGACAAATGACACTGATGAACATTCAAACTGATGGTAATTTAATAGATACTAATTCTTCAGGGAGGATTTTTCACCCATGTTTGCCATCAATTTGCCTGGCACATGCAATATGTCGCTTAATATCCTTTGCAATGTGAAATGACCTGACGCACAAATGGTGCATCGTGGGACGCAATCTGCTGTTCATAATGATACAACACAGTCTTTAAAATCTTTAGCGTGGACAACAGACAGCAGAGGTTTGGAATGTGGAGGAAATATACACCAGGCATTATGGATAAAGCTCGGGATGTTTTTGCTCGATGCAAACTAACCATGTCTTAAACCATAAATGGTCCAGTACTTGGTCCATCATATAGTGGATCATGTTATCCATTGTGTATCCACCACCGCTCCATCGTGCGGTCCATCAGGTGCTCCATCAAATGGTTCATCGTGAGTTCATCAGGCGCTCCATCACATGGTCCATCACATGTTTATCGTGCAGTCCACTAGGCGCTCCATCACATGGTTCATCGTGCGTGCAGTCCACCAGGCGCTCCATCACATGGTTCGTCGTGCAGTCCACCAGGCACTCCATCACATGGTCCATTGTGTAATCCACAGGTGTGCCATCATGTGGTCCATCACATGGTTCATCGTGTAGTCTATCTTGTGGTCCATCACATAGTCCATCACATGGTTCATCGTGCAGTCCATCAGGTGCTCCCCTTTGTCCATCGCATTGTCCATTGTGCAGTCCACCAGGTGCTTCATCATATGGTCCATCTCATGGTTCATCGTGCAGTCCACCAAGCGCTCCATCACATGGTTCATCGTGCAGTCCACCAGGCACTCCATCACATGGTTCATCACATGGTCATCACATGGTCCATCACATGTTCATCACATGGTTCATCATGCAGTCCACCAGGCACTCCATCACATGGTCCATTGTGTAATCCACCAGTGGTGCCATCATGTGGTCCATCACATGGTTATCGTGTAGTCTATCTTGTGGTCCATCACATAGTCCATCACATGGTTCATCGTGCAGTCCATCAGGTGCTCCCTCTTTGTCCATCGCATTGTCCATTGTGCATCCACCAGGTGCTTCATCATATGGTCATCTCATGGTTCATTGTGCAGTCCACCAAGCGCTCCATCACATGGTTCATTGTGCAGTCACCAGGCACTCCATCACATGGTCCATCACATGGTTCATCACATGGTTCATCATGCAGTCCACAGGCACTCCATCATATGGTCCATCACATGGTTCATCATGCAGTCCATCAGGGCTCCATCTTGTGGTCCATCACGTGGTTGATCGTGCAGTCCATCAGGAGCTCCATCTTGCGGTCCATCAAATGGTCCATTGTGCAGTCCACCAGGTGCTCCATCATATCG
>CM068956.1:145010591-145021761 GCA_035128595.1 Eptatretus atami | reverse complement strand
TTCATCTTCAGTATCATCTTCAGTACTTTCATTGGTGCTTTCACAATTATCTATAAAACTACTTTCATTACTATCGTTTGAACACAAACTCTCGTTATCATAACTGGCGTTTGAACACAAACTCTCAGTATCATAACTGTCATCACTCTCATCATCTTCAAAATCTTCAGTTGAATAATGACTAATATTTAATTAGAAGAAAAAACATTACCATCGATATCTACTAATACTTTTTTTCATTAACAGTTCAACTACTACATTCTTGTATTTAAGGTATTATAAAATGCATCCTTAACTACTATAGAACGAAATATTCAATTTCACTCCTGTATATTAAACTCCTTTATTTCATAGGATTTACATCTTAGGGTGTGAAAAATAATACCAAATTTCTCCTGCATAATACAGATGGTCTTATCTTTTCTTCTAAAGCTTCATCCATAAGTTTTTATTTTTGATACTATTTCTTTTTCATGCTTTTCTAGTTTTGAATATATTACCAGAAGGAGAGAGAAACTTTTGCTAGAGATACTTAATTGATGTTCTTCCAGATTTACTAAAAGTCCCTTCCACTGGAAGGAAATTGAAGAACTCATATTATTCACCATAATTGTTTTTATCAATAGTTTTCATATTTATCTTTGTTCAATTTTACATTACCTTGACTTATTTCTCAGTATCTTTTACAAATGAAGAGATGATTGAACTTGTCTTTGGTTATACATTGTATTTAATTAAGTGAAAAAAAGTTGAGGATTAAAATGGTTTTAAGCACAGATCACCTATAAATTAAACGAAATTTTCATCAAGAAAATTATTTTTAAGCAAAGTTTTTATTATATAAATATGGTGAATACAACGTACTGCGATGTTTGTCATCACGAATTAAATGTTTCTAAAAAAAACCACCATCAAACCAACAAAACACATTCAATCTTTCAGACAAATTATCCCCCAACTGACCAAGAAACCCAAAAATTGTGATAGATGTAGATAATGATTATTCTTAAATTTTTTTATGAATAACACCTCAATCATGCAAAATACAGAACAATGAGAAGGTAGCTAAATTCTCAATGAAAACACGATGGGGCATTTAAAAGCGCATATTAAAAATAAGATTGTTTCGTTTTCAAGACCTGAAGACCCCTTCAATCATGGAAGCTGTTGGTATGGTTAAACAAAGTATTGAAACTATAATTAAAACACATTAAGTGAAATGAAACTTTTAAGTTTTATATGGGAGTAAAATTTGAATATTGGAAAGACAAGACAATGAAACTACTCCCTATATGAGGACAAACCCCTCACTTTATCCACATTTCAAGATTTTTGTTAAGAAATGTAATGTTTACGATGATCTCCAGAGACAAGAACAGATGTTGATAAAACACTGTAGTAGGATAGTGGATTTACTATTACAAAAATAATCGTTTTAAGATATACACATCTTAAAATCAGATTCCTCTTCAAGCTTCTTCTTAATTGATTTTACCAAAAGAGGATAAAACTTAGAAAGTTGGTTGTTAATATTCAAAACAAGATAATAAATGTTTTATATGCGTTGTTCTTGCTCACTACATCCTCCACAATGGAATCCTGAAAGGGTTGAACATTTATAAGAATACGAGAATACTTCAATGTTAAAGAGTTTTAAAGTTTCCAATGTTCATATGAGAGATATGCCTAAATTTGAGAAAATGATAATCTATCTGTGTAATGTATAGGATTAACGGATACAAACAAAGCCTCAGCTATTAAATTTTCAAACAACTATAACAATGATGAAACACACATTGACTTTCTCACTTACTTCAAAGAAAAATCCACATTATGCTTTCATCAAAAATTTCTCAAGATTAACCAAATCACAACTATATAAGAGAAAATGTAAAATGTATCCTTGTAGAGACTGTCTCAACTCTCACACAAAAGAACGATTAATCAACATCTCGAAAATATTTGTAGAATCATAAATCAACCGTAATCAATTTACCAAAAGCAGGTCAAACATATCACTTCAAGATTTTAACAATCTATAAAACATCTGTTTGTGATATATTGCTGATTTTGAAAGTATCCTTGAAGAAGATAGATTACCGTTCTCCAATCCAAAGAAATTCATGCACAAATAAATATCAAACAAACAATACTCCTTTGCTGCGTTTCTATTATTATATCTCAAATCATCTGTTGGTTGATGAATACAAAGAAGTTGAACTTTATGGAGGGAGAAGAATGCCCCAGAGGAGTTGTAGACGATTGCGGAAAAAAGATGGTTATTAGACTAAGAGAAATAATGGTAAACCTTAAAAACCAATGCATGAACAAAGGAACGAGAAAAGGAATTTAGAAAGAAACAGATCTGTCATATTTGTGAGGAGAGAAAATTGAGGGAGAGGTTTAAGGTTAGGGATCCACTGTCATCTTTTTGGTAATATAGAGGTTTCCAGCTAATTCCCATTTGTAATCTTATTACAAGCCTCCAAACTTTTATTCCTGTCTTTCATCACAACAACGCTCACTATGACACACATGTATTTTAAAAATGAAACTTCAAAGACATCTTGAGATATTTCTGCCATTTCTAACACAGATCAAAAATACTGTATATCTCATTCACAAAAACAATTATACATCCCTCATACCCATTATCAGAATTCTTGACACAAAACAAGTTTATGTCAAGTCCATTATCGTAACTAGATATCAAATATTAAAAAATTTCCCCGAATCTTAATCACATTTCCAAATCAAGAAGAGATTGATCTCATTATCACAAAAGGGAATAATCCGTATGGACACGTGGATTTCATTTTGAGAATGTTAAAAAACACAACTTCCTTCAAGGGAAAGTTGTCATGGAAAGTAAATAAAACTCATATTTTCGATAGAGATTATACACAAGCTAAAAAGGTTTAGTGAGAAATTTAATAAAGAATCTTGGAATAATCATTGATTTGTTAATCTTAAAACTGATGTATTGTTATTGGTTTTGATGTGCTGTTTTGAAACTTTTTAGAACAGTCTGTCATTAATAAAAATCCCTAGGCTTAGACCCGTTTCACTATTACACAGCCCCGGGCTTGTCTTTGGAGTTCTATGTTAAAAATGACAACAACAAAATTTGCGAATTAATCGTGATATCGATATGCTTTTTAATGACTAGAGAAGGCGAAAAGAGGAGAATATCTCAAGTATTGTTCCAAGAGATATGCTAAAAAGTAAATAAACAAATATCTTCCTCATATAATATAAGAATGAGGCAACTTCATTACCTGATGTATTTGATGCTAAACAGTTTGTAATGCGGTGGGCTATGTCTCAATCTTTACCTAATGGAAAACTTAAATGGTTAAGAAAAACATTATGAAAAAGTTTTACTTGGCCATTGTTATCTTCCTCTCAAAAAGAATTGGCATGAAACTGAAGTTGGATATTATTTTGAGTTGATTTTAAATATCCAGAAGAACTTCATAATAACATTAAAGACCTACCTTAGCCCCGCTGAAAAAGAAAGTCCAAAGAAAAAGAATGGTTAAGTGATTACCAACAGTCATCTATATATTAAATGGCAAGTCCTGTTCTGTCTGTCTGTTCTGTTTTGTTTGTAAACCAATAAGCTCCTAGAAAAGTGAACCGATCTTGATGAAACTTTACACACATATAGACCTAAAACATTCAGTCCAGGATGCGCTAAGTGGCTTTCCATAAAAATGAAAAAAATTAAATATATTAAAAAAAAAAAAATCTCCATTAAAAAAAAGGCTTTTGAAGTAGGCGCCGCCGTGATTAATCGTGAACAAATGCTTCATGCGTTTAAAAACGCTAGGGTTTTTTTGAAATACAAAATGTTCGTATTCGTTGACTTTTTAAACATACACATTCTCCTCCTGTTATTTGAATTCTCGAAACTGCGCAAGTGCACGGCAACAGCTAATGCTGATAGATCTGCTCATGAAAGTAGCCAGGCAAGCGGAGTCACTGCAGAGAGAGATAGAGAGTGAGGAAGAGAGAGAGAGAGAGAGAGAGAGAAGAGAGGAGAGAGAGAAGAGGAGAGAGTCCGTCTTACTGCTTGATAGATCTGCTCATGAACGAGCCAGGCAAGGCAGGAGTCAGCTGCAGAGAGAGAGAGATCTGAGAAGAGAGAGATGAGAGAGAGAGAGAGAGAGAGACGACTGAGAAGAAGATAGAGAGAGAGAGAGTCCGTCTACTGTGATATATCTGCTTCATGAACAGCCAGGCAAGCAGAGTCGGCTGCAGAGAGAGGAGCGTTCTCCTAACTGCAATAGCAGCGTCACACCGACGGGCGGATAGAAGCACAAAACTCACGTTCCAGGTTTTCCTAGGTCCGGGTTTTGGCAGGACATCAAGGACAGTTGCCACGCTGCTAGAAACAGTTGAGTGGCTCAAGCCTGCCTTCAACTATGGACCTCTCTGAGGATTACGGCAGCATAAGCCTTCCTTCATAAAATCTGAGAATAAGCAAGCCTTTCCTAATTTTCTCCATACAACTAATGCCTCAGTCTAACTAGCGTGAGGAGAATAGGGCAAATTTCCCGGGTATTTACCGGGTTACTTCAGCGAGTTTAATATAAAAGGTAAAACTCCAGAAAACTACTCAACAACATTTAAATGATAAAGAAAGTTATGTTTCATTCAAAGGGAACTTGGACAATATTTATCTGCTGGGTGGAGAGTGAGGAAAAATTTCATCGAATTTGGAAATTTAACAAAGTTCATTGGTTAAAGAAATGTATTGATTTTAACACCAAAAAGGACGAACAGAGCAAAAAACAGATTTTCGAGAAGGACTTTTAATAATTAATGAATAATGCTGTATTGAAAAAGACTATGGAAAATGTTAGGAATCGACCAAACAAAACTTTCTACATCTTGGAAACGGCTTCCAAGTTAAATTAGATAGACCAAGTTTTTGAGCAAGTGGAGGTGTTTTCAGAGAACTTTATGTGCTATTCATTTGAAAAAGGTCGAGGTATTGAAATTGATGACCTATTTATATAGGAACATCAATTTCTCTGACTTGTCAAAGTCGTTAATGTATGACTATTACTATAATAATTAAAAGCCAAAGTTAAGGATAATATGTCATTGTTTAATATGGATAGAGATAGTTTTATATGAGAATAAGACAAGTTGTTATATGAGGATATGATTGATAATATGATATATATATACAAGTATTATAAGTCTTGATAGTATGTTGTTTTCATTAAAGAATAAAAAGGTATTGTAAGTTTAAGGATGATTTGGGTGGAAAGGTCATGAGGAATTTGTGGGTTGAGATCAAAGGTCTTATGCTTTTACGTTTTGATAATAATAACAGTGAAAGGTGTGATAAAGAAAGTTAACAGGAAACTCCCCAATCGCTTCATAAATATTTTATTTTCCTCCCAATGTGTCGAGGAAAGATTTGAGAAACTAACACAAAGTAATTTATGAAACTGAAGGTCATTTTTTGTTGGCACTGGCATGGCAGGGTGTTTACTTCGCCTCATTTACAATGTCTGTGGTTTTGAGGCCATTTGTGTTCAAACCCGTGAACACCACTCACTTATCTCAGGTTTTACATCACCAGAATTAAATTTTTTTAATTGCACACTGTGTTTCTTGGAAGTCATTTTCACGGATCGATGTCTGAATGACTGAGGATTTGATTTAAAAAAAAATGTATAATCTTCGTAAAAAACAACACACAATTTATTGCATTCCGTTATTGTCAGTGCATTTGGGCCGTCTCCAGTGTTCCATTTCATTTTGTAGGGGACAAGAAATCACAAAAGAAGGGACATAAACGGACCGTTGCGGTGTTCGTCAAACACGGTGGTGACTTCCCAAAAAATGTTTTCACATCATTTTGGACCGACGATTAAGTCTTGCCTCCAGCTCTTCTCCTCCAGAGTTCAAATCATCCTGATTATCACCATCATCACAATCATCACCATCTTCATCAATACCAACAAATCATCGTCATCCACCATCACGATCATCAATACTACCACCATCATTACATCCTTATGTATGACCATTCATCACCATCATCATCATCACCACATCATCATTATCACCACACCATCATACCATATCCTAATTCATCATAATCATACTGTCATCATCATCATTCATCTCATCATTAATCATCACACCAACATCTGCACCACGACCATCATTATTCGTCATAACCATCATCATCATTCCTTCGTCGATCAAAGTCATCACTAGCACCATCTATTCTCATCATCAAACCATCATCATCATCATCACCACTATATCGTCATCATCATCCCATCATCATCATTCCATCATCGGACACATTACCATCGTCCATTCATCATCGCCATCATCATTCATTACCATCATCATCATCACATTACCATCGTCATCATCACACCATTACCATCATTCATCATCGTCACCATTACCATCGTCATCATCATCACCATCATTCTCATTACCATCATCACATCATCCACCATTAACCATCGTATCATTCATCACCATCATTACCATCATCGTCATCACCGAGAGGAAATCTTGGAGACATTTCGACGCCACTTCACATGGGATTTGCAATCTCACACATTTGAGAATGAAAAGGTTTTCAAAAAGATTGAAACAAAATCATGTTTGTTCGAGCAGGTGACGTCCGTGTTTCTTTCTCAGTATCATGGAGGAAAACTCCACAATCGCTTCAGAACATTACATTTCCTCCCAATGTGTGGCAAGAAACATTGAGGAAACCAACACAAAGTACTTATGTCACTGAAGGTACTTTTGTTGTTGGCGCTGGCATGCAGAGTGGTTACTTTCGCCTCATTGTTTGATCCTCTGCGTTTGAGCCTCGTGTTCAACCGTGAACCCACTCGCATTATCCAGTGTTTTACCTCACCACGAATTTAAATTTTTGAAGCGCTTTTTGGGAACTCATTTTTCTGGATCGACGTCTAAACATTGAGGAATTGATAAAAATTTAAGATGTTCGTAAAAACAATCCACACTTGGCTTTCCGTTGACGTCAACAACATCCGGGTGCTGAACTGAAAAATGCAGAGGACGCTCATTGCCATTTACAACACAGATGACGTGGTCGCTTCCGGACGCCCAGTCTGGTTATCGCTCGATGCTGGGTGAAGGCGATTCCCGTCATGCATTGCGTATATTTTGAAGGAGGAAAACGATGGCGTTTTCTCTACCTTCGTGCGATCGCTGTTCAATCGTGAACTTCTCCTGCGTATTGCCAGCACTTTCCTGTTATCCTTCCGCCTTTTCCACAATGAATTCAGAGAACAAATTGGGGCGTCAAGAAACTCGGGACCATTTTGTGCAAGCGTTCGAGCATCAAGTGTTCCGCGTTTTATTTCACAATTTATCATAGGGTGTTGATATGTTCTCTGGGGGCGGTTTTTCTTTTTTTTTTTTTTTTTTTTTTTTTTTTTGCGTTTTTTTTTTTTTTGCTTTTTGTTTTTTTCTTTTTTTTTTATTTTTTGTTTTTTTTTCTTTTTTTTTTTTTTTTTTTTTCTTTTTTTTTTTTTTTTTTCTCTTTTTTCTTAATTTTTCTTTTTCTATAAATTTTTTTTTTTTTTTTTTTTTTTTTGATTTTTTTTTTTTTTCTTTATCTTTTTTTTTTTTTTTTTTTTTTGTATTTCTCTTTTTTTTTTTTTTTTTTTTTTTTTTTTTTTTTTTTTTTTTTCTTTTTTTTTCTCTTTTTCTATTTCTTTTTTTTTTGTTTATTTATTTTTTTTTTTCTTTTTTTTTTTTTTTTTTTTTTATTTTTTTTTTTTTTTTTTTTTTTTTTTTTTTTTTTTTTTTTTTTTTTTTTTTTTTCTTTTTTTCTTTTTTTTTGTCAGAATTCAAAACACGAATGTTTCCTTCGTTTTTCTTTTACTACCGAAAATTAATCCAAACCAAGTAATCACGTGTTACCAACTTTATAGTGCGGTCCGTTGTGGTCCAGATCGTTGGCAGAGTGAGGCAGCCGAGAGAATGGTCGTCTGTTTGCATTGTTCAGGGTGGTTCTCAATGTGATGTGTGATGTGTGTGGTGTGTGTGTGTGTATGTATGTGTTGTGTGTATGTGTGCGGTGGGTGTTGTTTATGTGTGTGTGTGTGTATGATGTCATGTGTGTGTGTGTGGGTGTGTGTTTATGTTGTGTGTGTGTGTGTGGGTGTTTGTGTGTGTGTGTGTGGGTACTTGTGTTATGTGTGGGTGTTTGTGTTTGTGTGTATGTATGTGGGTGTGTGTGTGTGTGGTGGTGGGGTGTTATTGTGTGTTTGTGTATATGTGTGTGTGTGTGTGTGTGTGGGTGTGTGTTTTTTATGTTGTGTGTGTGTGTGTTGTGGGTGTTTGTGTGTGTTGTGGGTGTGTGTAGTGTATGTGTTGTGTGTGCGGTGTAGTGTGTGATGTGTGTATTGTGTGTGGGTGTGCTGTTATGTGTGTGTGTATGTGTGTGTGTGTGTGGGTGTGTTGTTTATGTGTGCTGTGTGTGTGTAGTGTATGGGGTGTGTGTGTTGTGTGTGTGTGGGGTGTGTGTTTTGGGTGTGTGGTGTGCGGTATGTGTGTGTGTGTGTATGTGTCTGTGTGTGTTTGTGTTATGTGTATATGTGTGTTTGTGGGTGTTGTGTCTGTGTTTTGTGTGTGTGTGTTGTGGGATGTGTTGGTTGTGTTGTGTGTGTAAAATGTCAGATGTGTGAGTGTGTTGTTGTGTGGTGCCGTCCTCGATAAATGATTCGACGTTCTGTCGCACACTCGCCTCTAAGCTGTACTAGCGTGGGGATATAACAGAATACACCGACCCAGCTATAAACTGCCATTCATGGTTTCACAAGCAGGGTGATTGATCCAATGGTGTGCTAGGTCTGATGATGGACGTTAAATGGACGTCCACTCGCACACTCTCTTAAGTTTCGAACTATCGCTGGCACCAGCCGGATCGTGTGAAGACTTGGGTCAAACTTCCCTCGGCGATCGACTCGACAAAGAAGCGTGTATAATGGTGCCTTGAAACACGAATACACTCGTTAATCCTCCACACATTAAAAAACTGTGATAAACCAATGTGCGACCTACAAACAAATCGATTTACGAACAGGGTTCACGTGATGAACGCTCAATGAAAAGCTGCAACACTTGGCAGTAATAATGTTTGTGGTGCCGGGTTCGGACGGAGAACGACCGCTAATGGGAGCATTGGGCGTCCTCCACCGAACCACCCGGAATTAAACGGTCGTCACTCCGAGATAACTCCGAAGTCGACGGGGTCGCTTAATGGAACCGTGGACGCCATATTTTGACATAAGCGCGGTTTGGGTCTTTTTGGTCTGATTCCAATTTACCTAATTAGCGCGCGGGTCTAAGGCTACCGGGCCAACCCCTGGCCAGCTTTGCCCGAACCCTGAAGTCGCTGTTAAACCGACTCGGATCCGCCAGTTAACCGAGCGGGAATTACCCAAAGCCGCGCCGGTCCAAATAACAATACTACGGCCCATCGCCTCACTATAATCAAACCCGAAACCATGCTAGGCCAATTGAGAGAAAGCACAGAAACGAGTGGTACATATTAACACGGGTTTATTACACAATAATCAAGAAAGGGAGACACAGAGCAGAGTTATCCGACTAAATTGCCAATGCACAATTAGCAAGGCACTTATGCAATTCTACTTATAGACTGGCCACAGACAGACACACACCCAAAACTAAATGGAAGCCACCGGCCTTTATTCGGACCCTCTAGGCACGGAGGATAGGCAAGCTGGGGGTTAGAGTTTTGGTCGGGCACCTGGCCCACCTCGTTGTGGTCTGGCCACCCGCACTTGTGAGCTCGGAGTTCCGTCAATGGATCGGGGTCCCCGGCTCGAGCGCTCCACATGAACCACAATCAACGAGCGCCACACGAACACCACGTTGGGACTCGAAACCACAGCCAGATCCTATGGACGACCAGTACCAACGAACGACGACGACGACGCACGACAGCGGAACGGAAGATGGGAACCAAGATGACCAAGGCCGACCGAAAAAGGACCCACTCTCTTTGACGGCCTCGCCAATCTTTGTATCCCACCCGCCGTGTGGGTGGAGGGATCCGTTTCTCTGGTAACTTGCCCTCCGGATTTGGATGAGGGGTTTCAGGTGTCGTTGGTGGCCAGCGTGATATGTGAGGAGGGGCGTAGTCAGCGTCTCGCCGTGCCCCCCGAGAGAGCGCTCTTTTGCCTTCCCAGTGTTCGACAGGGGAGACATTACTTTTTGAGGGGGCGCGAGTCAGAGCTCCGAGGCGAGTGACCTCGCCCACGTCCCGTAGTCAGAACACGTGCGTATGGCCGCCGCCGTGTTGTGAAGTGAAGGTTGGGAGGTGAAGCGCTTGTTCGCCCCGCAGCAGTGGGAGGAGGAACTGAAAGTGGAGGGTTTTGTTGGCCGTATGGCAGATTTAAAGATCCGTAAAATCTGACGATAAAAGAAACCCGCAGCACACACATGAAATACCCATTAGATAGGGAGGGATCTTAACTATCCACATGTAATTTAACGAATAACTGCAACTATCTGGGACTTGCCTGACTGTCTGTGTGCAAAAGGCTCCAATTCTAACAATATTTCAGAGAACTAACACTATTTCTGTTCATCAACATGTTAAGAAATACCTGTGATACGTCTTCAACAACCCCGTAACTCATCTAATTGAGCGGTTTATTGCCGCACAAAATGGTATTATTAAACATTTATTTGGCTTTTTCAATCTCGGACGAATTTCGAACACACTGGAATCCACGATGCGAGCAGCCACGTGGTGCTAAACCAAGATGGGCGCCAGTCACGTGACCTCAAGATCAAGGCGCGCAACACTTTTCCTGGGTTATGCGCATTCTATGTATTTTCAATCAGTGATTATACACTGCCCAGGTTTGTTCATCAGATTTTCCATTGGTTTTGTTTGGTGTTGAGTGTTGAAAACGCAGGACCCCGAAAAATCGATTTATGTGTCGGACAAGACAAAAATACATAACATGTCATAGCCCCCCTGCTTTTAGTAATTTAGCTGTTCAGAGATTAAGGGCTAGCCCATATTTACAAGACTTATTGTGGAATGCCGCAACTGACTTTGAGGGTCATGTGACGTGGAGATTGCGCACGATTGGGAAGGATGATCTCC
>CM068956.1:144999561-145010394 GCA_035128595.1 Eptatretus atami | reverse complement strand
AAAAATACAAATTTCTCCTTGCATATTACAGATGGTCTTATCTTTTTTTTCTGAAGCTTCATCCATGGGGTTTTTCTTTAATGATACTTTTTCTTGTTTCATTGCTTTTTCTAGTTTTGAATAAATTGCCAGAAGGAGAGGAGAAACTTTTGCTAGAGATACTTAATTGATGTTCTTCCAGTATATTACAAAAGTCCTCTTCCGACTGAAGGAAATTGAAGAACTCATATTATTCACCATAATTGTTTTTATCAATAGTTGTTCATATTTAATCTTTATTCAATTTTACATTACCTTGACATATTTCTCAGTATCTTTTACAAATGAAGAGATTGATTGGAACTTCGTCTTTGCGTCTTGATACATTGTAATTTAATTAAGTGAAAAAAAGTTGCAGGATCATAAAATGGTTTTAACGCACAGATCACGCTATAAATTAAACGAATTGCATCAAGAAAATTATAATTTTTAAGCAAAGTTATTTTGTTATATAAATATGGTGAATACAACGTACTGCGATGTTTGTCATCAAGAATATAAAATGTTCAAAAAAACCCCTATCAAACCAACAAACACACATTTCAATCTTTCAGACAAATATCCCCCAACTGACAAGCAACAAACATTGTGATAGATGTAGTAATGATTATTCTTAAAAATTTATTTTATGAATAACCACCTCAATCCTGCAAAATAAGAACAATGAAGAAGCGTCCACTAAATTTCTTCAATGAAAAACAATGATGGGGCATTTAAAAGGACATATTAAAAATTTAAGATTGTTTCGTTTCAAGACCTGGACCATCTTCGCATCATGAGCCTGATTGTATGGTAAACAAAGTATTGAAACTATAATTAAAACACATTAAGTAAATGAAACGTTTAAGTTTTAATGGGAGTAAAATTGAATATTGGAAACAAGCAATGAAACTACTCCCTATTATGAGGACCAAACCCTCACTTTACTCTCATCATTTCAAGATTTTGTTAAGAAATGTATATTTACGACTGGATCTCCAGAGACAAGAACAAGATGTTTGATAAACACTGTAGTAGGATAGTGGATTTCACTATTACAAAAATCAATCGTTTAGATATACAATCTTAAAATCAGATTCCTCCTCAAGCTTCTTTTAATTGATATTTCCACAAAGAGGATAAAACTTAAGAAAGTTGGTTGTTATATTCAAAACAAGATAATAAATGTTTTCATATGGTCATGTTCTTGCTCACTTACATCCTCCACAATGGAATTCCTGAAAGGGTTGCAACATTTATAAGAAATACGGAATACAATTAAAATGTTAAAGGAGTTTTAAAGTTTCCAATGTCATTATGAGAGATTATGCCTAAATTTGAGAAAATGAATAATCTATCTGTGTAATGATATGATTACGGATGACAAACAAAGTCTCAGTATTAAATTTTCAAACAACTATAACAATGATGAAACACACATTGACCTTTCTCACTTTACTTCAAAGAAAAATCCACATTAGCTTTCATCAAAAATTTTCAAGATTAACCAAATCACAAATATATAAGAGAAATGTAAACGTTATCCTTGTAGAGAGTCTCAACTCCTTCACACAAAAGGAACGAATTAAATCAACATCTCGAAAATATTTGTAGTAATCATAAAATCAACCGTAATAATTTACCAAAAGCAGGTTCAAACATATCACTTCAAAGATTTTAACAATCTATAAAACATCCTGTTTGTATATATGCTGATTTGAAAGTATCCGTTAGAAGAAGATAGATTCCGTTCACTCCAATCCAAATAAATTCATGCACAAATAATATATCAAAACATACTCACTATGTAGTGCTTATGTATTATATCTTCAAATCATCTGTTAGGTTGATGAATACAAAAAGTTGAACTTTATGAGGGAGCAAGATGCCCCAGAGGAGTTGTAGACGATTGCGGAAAAAGATATTAAGACTAAAGGAATAATGGTTAAAACCTATAAAACCAATGTCATAACAAAGGAGACGAGAAAAGGAATTTAGAAGAAACAGTATCTGTCATATTTGTGAGAGAGAAAATGAGGGGAGAGGTCTTAAGGTTAGGGATCACTGTCATCTTACTATGGCTAAATATAGAGGTTCCAGCTTAATTCCCATTGTAAAATCTTATTACAAGCCCCAAACTTTTATTCCTGTCTTTCTCACAACAACGCCTCACTATTGACACACATCGATTTATGAAAATGAACTTCAAAGACATCTGGAGATATTTCTGCCATTTCTAACACAGATCGCAAAAACTGATATCTCATTCACAAAAACAACTTTATACATCCCCCATACCCATATCAGATTTTACACATAACAAGTTTATGTCAGTTCATTATCTAACTAGATATCAAATATTAACAAATTTACCCGAATCTAATCACATTTTCACAAATCAAGAAGAGATTTGATCTTCATTCATCACAAAAAGGGAATATATCCGTATGACAAGTGGATTTCATTTTGAGAATTTAAAGAAACACAACTTCCTATCAAGGGAAGTTGTCTATGGAATGTAAATAAAACTGCAATGATTTTCGATAGAGATTATACGACAGCTAAAAAGGTTTAGTGAGAATTTAATAAAGAATTTGGAGATATCATTGATTTGTAATCTTAAAACTGATGTATTGTTATTGTGATGCTGTTTTGAAACTTTTTAGAACAGTCTGTCATTAATAAAAATCCTATGGCTTAGACCCCGTCACTATTACACAGCCCCGGGTTGCTCTTGGAGTGTCTATGCTTTAAAAACTGACAACAACAAAAATTTGGAATTAATCAGTGATATGATATGCTTTTTAATGATAGAGAAGGCTAAAAGAGGGGAATATCTCAAGTATTGTTCCAAGAGATATGCTAAAAAGTAAATAAACAAATATCTTCCTCATATAATATAAGAATGAGGCAACTTCATTACCTGATGTATTTGATGCTAAACAGTTTGTAATGCGGTGGGCTATGTCTCAATCTTTACCTAATGGAAAACTTAAATGGTTAAGAAAAACATTATGAAAAAGTTTTACTTGGCCATTGTTATCTTCCTCTCAAAAAGAATTGGCATGAAACTGAAGTTGGATATTATTTTGAGTTGATTTTAAATATCCAGAAGAACTTCATAATAACATTAAAGACCTACCTTAGCCCCGCTGAAAAAGAAAGTCCAAAGAAAAAGAATGGTTAAGTGATTACCAACAGTCATCTATATATTAAATGGCAAGTCCTGTTCTGTCTGTCTGTTCTGTTTTGTTTGTAAACCAATAAGCTCCTAGAAAAGTGAACCGATCTTGATGAAACTTTACACACATATAGACCTAAAACATTCAGTCCAGGATGCGCTAAGTGGCTTTCCATAAAAATGAAAAAAATTAAATATATTAAAAAAAAAAAAATCTCCATTAAAAAAAAGGCTTTTGAAGTAGGCGCCGCCGTGATTAATCGTGAACAAATGCTTCATGCGTTTAAAAACGCTAGGGTTTTTTTGAAATACAAAATGTTCGTATTCGTTGACTTTTTAAACATACACATTCTCCTCCTGTTATTTGAATTCTCGAAACTGCGCAAGTGCACGGCAACAGCTAATGCTGATAGATCTGCTCATGAAAGTAGCCAGGCAAGCGGAGTCACTGCAGAGAGAGATAGAGAGTGAGGAAGAGAGAGAGAGAGAGAGAGAGAGAAGAGAGGAGAGAGAGAAGAGGAGAGAGTCCGTCTTACTGCTTGATAGATCTGCTCATGAACGAGCCAGGCAAGGCAGGAGTCAGCTGCAGAGAGAGAGAGATCTGAGAAGAGAGAGATGAGAGAGAGAGAGAGAGAGAGACGACTGAGAAGAAGATAGAGAGAGAGAGAGTCCGTCTACTGTGATATATCTGCTTCATGAACAGCCAGGCAAGCAGAGTCGGCTGCAGAGAGAGGAGCGTTCTCCTAACTGCAATAGCAGCGTCACACCGACGGGCGGATAGAAGCACAAAACTCACGTTCCAGGTTTTCCTAGGTCCGGGTTTTGGCAGGACATCAAGGACAGTTGCCACGCTGCTAGAAACAGTTGAGTGGCTCAAGCCTGCCTTCAACTATGGACCTCTCTGAGGATTACGGCAGCATAAGCCTTCCTTCATAAAATCTGAGAATAAGCAAGCCTTTCCTAATTTTCTCCATACAACTAATGCCTCAGTCTAACTAGCGTGAGGAGAATAGGGCAAATTTCCCGGGTATTTACCGGGTTACTTCAGCGAGTTTAATATAAAAGGTAAAACTCCAGAAAACTACTCAACAACATTTAAATGATAAAGAAAGTTATGTTTCATTCAAAGGGAACTTGGACAATATTTATCTGCTGGGTGGAGAGTGAGGAAAAATTTCATCGAATTTGGAAATTTAACAAAGTTCATTGGTTAAAGAAATGTATTGATTTTAACACCAAAAAGGACGAACAGAGCAAAAAACAGATTTTCGAGAAGGACTTTTAATAATTAATGAATAATGCTGTATTGAAAAAGACTATGGAAAATGTTAGGAATCGACCAAACAAAACTTTCTACATCTTGGAAACGGCTTCCAAGTTAAATTAGATAGACCAAGTTTTTGAGCAAGTGGAGGTGTTTTCAGAGAACTTTATGTGCTATTCATTTGAAAAAGGTCGAGGTATTGAAATTGATGACCTATTTATATAGGAACATCAATTTCTCTGACTTGTCAAAGTCGTTAATGTATGACTATTACTATAATAATTAAAAGCCAAAGTTAAGGATAATATGTCATTGTTTAATATGGATAGAGATAGTTTTATATGAGAATAAGACAAGTTGTTATATGAGGATATGATTGATAATATGATATATATATACAAGTATTATAAGTCTTGATAGTATGTTGTTTTCATTAAAGAATAAAAAGGTATTGTAAGTTTAAGGATGATTTGGGTGGAAAGGTCATGAGGAATTTGTGGGTTGAGATCAAAGGTCTTATGCTTTTACGTTTTGATAATAATAACAGTGAAAGGTGTGATAAAGAAAGTTAACAGGAAACTCCCCAATCGCTTCATAAATATTTTATTTTCCTCCCAATGTGTCGAGGAAAGATTTGAGAAACTAACACAAAGTAATTTATGAAACTGAAGGTCATTTTTTGTTGGCACTGGCATGGCAGGGTGTTTACTTCGCCTCATTTACAATGTCTGTGGTTTTGAGGCCATTTGTGTTCAAACCCGTGAACACCACTCACTTATCTCAGGTTTTACATCACCAGAATTAAATTTTTTTAATTGCACACTGTGTTTCTTGGAAGTCATTTTCACGGATCGATGTCTGAATGACTGAGGATTTGATTTAAAAAAAAATGTATAATCTTCGTAAAAAACAACACACAATTTATTGCATTCCGTTATTGTCAGTGCATTTGGGCCGTCTCCAGTGTTCCATTTCATTTTGTAGGGGACAAGAAATCACAAAAGAAGGGACATAAACGGACCGTTGCGGTGTTCGTCAAACACGGTGGTGACTTCCCAAAAAATGTTTTCACATCATTTTGGACCGACGATTAAGTCTTGCCTCCAGCTCTTCTCCTCCAGAGTTCAAATCATCCTGATTATCACCATCATCACAATCATCACCATCTTCATCAATACCAACAAATCATCGTCATCCACCATCACGATCATCAATACTACCACCATCATTACATCCTTATGTATGACCATTCATCACCATCATCATCATCACCACATCATCATTATCACCACACCATCATACCATATCCTAATTCATCATAATCATACTGTCATCATCATCATTCATCTCATCATTAATCATCACACCAACATCTGCACCACGACCATCATTATTCGTCATAACCATCATCATCATTCCTTCGTCGATCAAAGTCATCACTAGCACCATCTATTCTCATCATCAAACCATCATCATCATCATCACCACTATATCGTCATCATCATCCCATCATCATCATTCCATCATCGGACACATTACCATCGTCCATTCATCATCGCCATCATCATTCATTACCATCATCATCATCACATTACCATCGTCATCATCACACCATTACCATCATTCATCATCGTCACCATTACCATCGTCATCATCATCACCATCATTCTCATTACCATCATCACATCATCCACCATTAACCATCGTATCATTCATCACCATCATTACCATCATCGTCATCACCGAGAGGAAATCTTGGAGACATTTCGACGCCACTTCACATGGGATTTGCAATCTCACACATTTGAGAATGAAAAGGTTTTCAAAAAGATTGAAACAAAATCATGTTTGTTCGAGCAGGTGACGTCCGTGTTTCTTTCTCAGTATCATGGAGGAAAACTCCACAATCGCTTCAGAACATTACATTTCCTCCCAATGTGTGGCAAGAAACATTGAGGAAACCAACACAAAGTACTTATGTCACTGAAGGTACTTTTGTTGTTGGCGCTGGCATGCAGAGTGGTTACTTTCGCCTCATTGTTTGATCCTCTGCGTTTGAGCCTCGTGTTCAACCGTGAACCCACTCGCATTATCCAGTGTTTTACCTCACCACGAATTTAAATTTTTGAAGCGCTTTTTGGGAACTCATTTTTCTGGATCGACGTCTAAACATTGAGGAATTGATAAAAATTTAAGATGTTCGTAAAAACAATCCACACTTGGCTTTCCGTTGACGTCAACAACATCCGGGTGCTGAACTGAAAAATGCAGAGGACGCTCATTGCCATTTACAACACAGATGACGTGGTCGCTTCCGGACGCCCAGTCTGGTTATCGCTCGATGCTGGGTGAAGGCGATTCCCGTCATGCATTGCGTATATTTTGAAGGAGGAAAACGATGGCGTTTTCTCTACCTTCGTGCGATCGCTGTTCAATCGTGAACTTCTCCTGCGTATTGCCAGCACTTTCCTGTTATCCTTCCGCCTTTTCCACAATGAATTCAGAGAACAAATTGGGGCGTCAAGAAACTCGGGACCATTTTGTGCAAGCGTTCGAGCATCAAGTGTTCCGCGTTTTATTTCACAATTTATCATAGGGTGTTGATATGTTCTCTGGGGGCGGTTTTTCTTTTTTTTTTTTTTTTTTTTTTTTTTTTTGCGTTTTTTTTTTTTTTGCTTTTTGTTTTTTTCTTTTTTTTTTATTTTTTGTTTTTTTTTCTTTTTTTTTTTTTTTTTTTTTCTTTTTTTTTTTTTTTTTTCTCTTTTTTCTTAATTTTTCTTTTTCTATAAATTTTTTTTTTTTTTTTTTTTTTTTTGATTTTTTTTTTTTTTCTTTATCTTTTTTTTTTTTTTTTTTTTTTGTATTTCTCTTTTTTTTTTTTTTTTTTTTTTTTTTTTTTTTTTTTTTTTTTCTTTTTTTTTCTCTTTTTCTATTTCTTTTTTTTTTGTTTATTTATTTTTTTTTTTCTTTTTTTTTTTTTTTTTTTTTTATTTTTTTTTTTTTTTTTTTTTTTTTTTTTTTTTTTTTTTTTTTTTTTTTTTTTTTCTTTTTTTCTTTTTTTTTGTCAGAATTCAAAACACGAATGTTTCCTTCGTTTTTCTTTTACTACCGAAAATTAATCCAAACCAAGTAATCACGTGTTACCAACTTTATAGTGCGGTCCGTTGTGGTCCAGATCGTTGGCAGAGTGAGGCAGCCGAGAGAATGGTCGTCTGTTTGCATTGTTCAGGGTGGTTCTCAATGTGATGTGTGATGTGTGTGGTGTGTGTGTGTGTATGTATGTGTTGTGTGTATGTGTGCGGTGGGTGTTGTTTATGTGTGTGTGTGTGTATGATGTCATGTGTGTGTGTGTGGGTGTGTGTTTATGTTGTGTGTGTGTGTGTGGGTGTTTGTGTGTGTGTGTGTGGGTACTTGTGTTATGTGTGGGTGTTTGTGTTTGTGTGTATGTATGTGGGTGTGTGTGTGTGTGGTGGTGGGGTGTTATTGTGTGTTTGTGTATATGTGTGTGTGTGTGTGTGTGTGGGTGTGTGTTTTTTATGTTGTGTGTGTGTGTGTTGTGGGTGTTTGTGTGTGTTGTGGGTGTGTGTAGTGTATGTGTTGTGTGTGCGGTGTAGTGTGTGATGTGTGTATTGTGTGTGGGTGTGCTGTTATGTGTGTGTGTATGTGTGTGTGTGTGTGGGTGTGTTGTTTATGTGTGCTGTGTGTGTGTAGTGTATGGGGTGTGTGTGTTGTGTGTGTGTGGGGTGTGTGTTTTGGGTGTGTGGTGTGCGGTATGTGTGTGTGTGTGTATGTGTCTGTGTGTGTTTGTGTTATGTGTATATGTGTGTTTGTGGGTGTTGTGTCTGTGTTTTGTGTGTGTGTGTTGTGGGATGTGTTGGTTGTGTTGTGTGTGTAAAATGTCAGATGTGTGAGTGTGTTGTTGTGTGGTGCCGTCCTCGATAAATGATTCGACGTTCTGTCGCACACTCGCCTCTAAGCTGTACTAGCGTGGGGATATAACAGAATACACCGACCCAGCTATAAACTGCCATTCATGGTTTCACAAGCAGGGTGATTGATCCAATGGTGTGCTAGGTCTGATGATGGACGTTAAATGGACGTCCACTCGCACACTCTCTTAAGTTTCGAACTATCGCTGGCACCAGCCGGATCGTGTGAAGACTTGGGTCAAACTTCCCTCGGCGATCGACTCGACAAAGAAGCGTGTATAATGGTGCCTTGAAACACGAATACACTCGTTAATCCTCCACACATTAAAAAACTGTGATAAACCAATGTGCGACCTACAAACAAATCGATTTACGAACAGGGTTCACGTGATGAACGCTCAATGAAAAGCTGCAACACTTGGCAGTAATAATGTTTGTGGTGCCGGGTTCGGACGGAGAACGACCGCTAATGGGAGCATTGGGCGTCCTCCACCGAACCACCCGGAATTAAACGGTCGTCACTCCGAGATAACTCCGAAGTCGACGGGGTCGCTTAATGGAACCGTGGACGCCATATTTTGACATAAGCGCGGTTTGGGTCTTTTTGGTCTGATTCCAATTTACCTAATTAGCGCGCGGGTCTAAGGCTACCGGGCCAACCCCTGGCCAGCTTTGCCCGAACCCTGAAGTCGCTGTTAAACCGACTCGGATCCGCCAGTTAACCGAGCGGGAATTACCCAAAGCCGCGCCGGTCCAAATAACAATACTACGGCCCATCGCCTCACTATAATCAAACCCGAAACCATGCTAGGCCAATTGAGAGAAAGCACAGAAACGAGTGGTACATATTAACACGGGTTTATTACACAATAATCAAGAAAGGGAGACACAGAGCAGAGTTATCCGACTAAATTGCCAATGCACAATTAGCAAGGCACTTATGCAATTCTACTTATAGACTGGCCACAGACAGACACACACCCAAAACTAAATGGAAGCCACCGGCCTTTATTCGGACCCTCTAGGCACGGAGGATAGGCAAGCTGGGGGTTAGAGTTTTGGTCGGGCACCTGGCCCACCTCGTTGTGGTCTGGCCACCCGCACTTGTGAGCTCGGAGTTCCGTCAATGGATCGGGGTCCCCGGCTCGAGCGCTCCACATGAACCACAATCAACGAGCGCCACACGAACACCACGTTGGGACTCGAAACCACAGCCAGATCCTATGGACGACCAGTACCAACGAACGACGACGACGACGCACGACAGCGGAACGGAAGATGGGAACCAAGATGACCAAGGCCGACCGAAAAAGGACCCACTCTCTTTGACGGCCTCGCCAATCTTTGTATCCCACCCGCCGTGTGGGTGGAGGGATCCGTTTCTCTGGTAACTTGCCCTCCGGATTTGGATGAGGGGTTTCAGGTGTCGTTGGTGGCCAGCGTGATATGTGAGGAGGGGCGTAGTCAGCGTCTCGCCGTGCCCCCCGAGAGAGCGCTCTTTTGCCTTCCCAGTGTTCGACAGGGGAGACATTACTTTTTGAGGGGGCGCGAGTCAGAGCTCCGAGGCGAGTGACCTCGCCCACGTCCCGTAGTCAGAACACGTGCGTATGGCCGCCGCCGTGTTGTGAAGTGAAGGTTGGGAGGTGAAGCGCTTGTTCGCCCCGCAGCAGTGGGAGGAGGAACTGAAAGTGGAGGGTTTTGTTGGCCGTATGGCAGATTTAAAGATCCGTAAAATCTGACGATAAAAGAAACCCGCAGCACACACATGAAATACCCATTAGATAGGGAGGGATCTTAACTATCCACATGTAATTTAACGAATAACTGCAACTATCTGGGACTTGCCTGACTGTCTGTGTGCAAAAGGCTCCAATTCTAACAATATTTCAGAGAACTAACACTATTTCTGTTCATCAACATGTTAAGAAATACCTGTGATACGTCTTCAACAACCCCGTAACTCATCTAATTGAGCGGTTTATTGCCGCACAAAATGGTATTATTAAACATTTATTTGGCTTTTTCAATCTCGGACGAATTTCGAACACACTGGAATCCACGATGCGAGCAGCCACGTGGTGCTAAACCAAGATGGGCGCCAGTCACGTGACCTCAAGATCAAGGCGCGCAACACTTTTCCTGGGTTATGCGCATTCTATGTATTTTCAATCAGTGATTATACACTGCCCAGGTTTGTTCATCAGATTTTCCATTGGTTTTGTTTGGTGTTGAGTGTTGAAAACGCAGGACCCCGAAAAATCGATTTATGTGTCGGACAAGACAAAAATACATAACATGTCATAGCCCCCCTGCTTTTAGTAATTTAGCTGTTCAGAGATTAAGGGCTAGCCCATATTTACAAGACTTATTGTGGAATGCCGCAACTGACTTTGAGGGTCATGTGACGTGGAGATTGCGCACGATTGGGAAGGATGATCTCC
>CM068956.1:144980519-144993186 GCA_035128595.1 Eptatretus atami | reverse complement strand
CAGAGAGAGATTATTCAAAACAAAGATAATAATTTTTTCTAATGGTCTGTTCCTGCTCACTTACATCTCCACATGGAATCCATGAAGGGTTGCACATTATAAGAAATACGAGAATACATTAAATGTTAAAGATTTAAAGTTTCCAATGTCATTGAGAGATTCCTAAATTTTGAGAAAATGAATAATCTATCTGTTAATGCATATGGATTTATGGATGCAAAAAAGTTCAGATATTAAAAATTTCAAAACAACTATAAAATGATGAAACACACATTGACCTTCTCTACTTTACTTCAAGGAAAATCACATAGGCTTTCATCAAAAATTTATCAAGATTCACCAAATCACAAATATATAAGAGAAAATGAAAACGTATCCTTGTAAGAGATGTTCAACTCCTTTCACACAAAAGAACGATTAAATCAACATTCGAAATATTGTAGTAATCATAAATCAACCGTAATAAATTTACCAAAAGCAGGTTCAAACATATCATTCAAAGATTTTAAACAAATTCTATAAAACATCCGTTTGTGATATATGCTGATTTTGAAAGTATCCTGAAGAAGATAGATACTGTTTCACCCACATCCAAATAAATCATACACAAATAAATATCTAAAACTACTCCTTGTGCTTAGTTATTAATCAAATCATCTGTTGGTGATGAATCCAACAAGTTAGAACTTTATAAAGGAGAAGATGCCTCAGAGGAGTTTGTAAGACGATTGGAAAAGACTATAAGACTAAGAGAAATAATGGTTAAAACCTATAAACCAATGTCATTAACAAGGGAGAGAAAAGGAATTTAGAAAGAACAGTATCTGTCATATTTGTGAGGAGAAAATTGAGGGAGAGGTCAAGGTTAGGGATCACGTCATCTTACTGGTAAATATAGAGGTCCAGCTTATTTCCATTGTAATCTTAATTACAAGCCCCCAAACTTTATTCCTGTCTTCTTCACAACAACGCTCACTATGACACACATCGATTTATGAATGAACTTTCAAAGACATCTGGAGATATTTCTGCCATTCCTAACACAGATCGAAACACATCTCATTCACAAAAAACAATTTATACATCCCCCACAACCCATATCAGATTTCTTGACACATACAGTTTATGTCATTGTTCATTAATCTAACTTTAGTATCAAATATTAAAAAATTACCGAATCTTAAATCACATTTGTCAATCAAGAAGAGATTGATCTCTTATCACAAAAGGGAATAATATCCGTATGACTATATGGATTCATTTGAGAAGTTTAAAGAAACACAACTTCCTTCAAGGGAAAGTTTCTATGGAAACTTAAATAAAACTCATATTTCCGATAGAGATTATACACAAGCTAAAAAGGTTTGGGAGAAGTTTAATATAAAGAATCTTGGAGCATATCATGATTTGTATCTTAAACTGATGTATGTTATTAAGTGATGTGTTGAACTTTAGAGACAGTCTGTCATTATAAAAATTCTATGGATTAGACCCCGCTCACTATTACACAGCCCCGGGTTTGGCTTGGAGTGCTATGTTAAAAATGACAAAACAAAATTTGGAATTAATCAGTGATATAGATATGCTTTTAATGATAGAGAAGGCTAAAAGAAGAGGAATATCTCAAGTATGTTCCAAGAGATATGCTAAAGCAAATAACAAATATCTCCCTGATTATAATAAGAATGAGGACAACTCTTAGCTGATGTATTATGATGCTCACAATTTGTATGGTGGGCTATGTCTCAATCTTTACCTTATGGAAACTTAAATGGGTTAAGAAAAACATTATGAAAAAGTTTTACAAGACATTGTTGTCTCCTCTCAAAAAGAATGGATGAAGCTGAAGTTGGATATATTTGAGGTTGATTAAAATATCCAGAATAACTTCATCACAAACATAAAGAGCTACCTTATGCCCCTGATAAAGAAAGTCCAAGAAAAGAATGTTAAGTGATTCCACAGTCATTTAATATAAAGGTAAATCTCCAAAAACTACTTACTGCATTAAATGATAAAGAAAGTTGTGTTTTTGCATCAAAGGAACTTGAGACATATTTTATCTGCTGGGTTGAGAGTGAAGAAAATTAATCGGATTTTTGAAATTTAAACAAAGTCATTGGTTAAAGAAGTATATTGATTTTAATACAAAAAGGAGAACAGAAGCAAAAACAGATTTTGAGAAGGACTTTATAAATTAATGAATATGCTGTATTTGGAAAGACTATGGAAATGTTAGGAATCGACAAACATAAGACTTGCTCCATCTTGGAACAGGCTTCAAAGTTAATTAATAGACCAAGTTTTGAATGAGTGGAGGTGTTTTCAGAGAACTTTTGTGCTATTCATTTGAAAAAAGAGAGTATTGAAATGGATAAACCTATTTATATAGGAACATCAATTCTGGACTGTCAATCGTTAATGTATAACTATTACATAAATAATAAAAATAAAAGTATAAGGATAATGTGTCATTGTTATATATGGATACAGATAGTTTTAGATGAGAAATTAAGACAAGTGATGTATATGAGGATATGATTGATAATATTGATATATATGATACAAGTAATTATAATCAGGTGATGTGTTGTTTTCATCATAGAATAAAAAGTTATTGTAAGTTTAAAGATGAATTGGGTGGGAAGGTCATGAGTGAATTTATAGGATTGAGATCAAAGTCTTATGCTTTTACGTATATTTATAATAATAACATTGAAAGGTGTGATAAGAAGCTAAAAGGGAATAAAGAAAAATATAATCAAGGAAACAATAAACTTTAAACATTATTACAACTGTTTAACCTCAAAAAAGGAAGAGTACAGAAAAATGAATACAATAAGAAGTTATAACATCAATTAATACAGAAGAGGTAAATAAGAAAGCATTAGGAGTTTTTGATGAAAAAGATATATTTTAGAGAATGGAATCAATAGTATCCCTTATGGTTATAAGTATAAGTGTTAAGATATTGTGTTGGGAATTTTAACTGGCGACCACTGTCTTTTACTGATTTATAATTATAGAATCAAGCAATAACCAAACAAAGAGTGGAGATGTAATCAGCCTTGGTATTTAAATGGGAAACATAAAGAATGTGAGAAATATAAAATAAGTCTTATTGAAGAAATAACCGGGTAAAAATAGATAAAACAATAAGCGGATAAATTTAACTACAAATAAGTTGGAGGATGTAAAGAAAAAAAAAATTAATATCTGAATGGACTGAAAACTTTGATGGTTATCAAGTGAACAATGGAAAAACAATTTATCAATCTCAAAATGATATGTGGCTCAGGAGGTGGTCAAACAAGAGTATTGAGAGAAATTTATCATTTCATTTCTGCTCACAAAGACACTTAAACCAAGAACTAAGTTCCAAAGTAATCTTTGTGAATACTCGATGGTGATGAATGTAATTGGTAAATTAATTTATTCCCCAAAGTAAAACATGGACAAATATTCATTGGTTCGCTCTTGAATGGAATGAAAATATGAAAGGAAAGAAGTGCTTTAATCAGTAAGTCTCAATTTTGCATTTGCTTGTATGGGAGGGAGGAAATGAGTCTCCAAATTTGGGCTTTGGGGCTTGAGTCAGTCTCAATTTTACATTTGCTTGTATGGGAGGGGGAGAAATCAGTCCTATTTTGGGCTTTTGGGCTTGAGTCAGAGAGTTTTTCCCATTCATTTGTATGGAGGGGAGGAAATTAGTCTCCTATTTTTGGCTTTTTGGACTTGAACAGTTTTTCTTTCCCCATTCATTTGAATGGCTGCCTCAGAAGCCCCATTTATCCTCTACTCTTGTTCTCATGGATAGGCGATCATGCATTTAAGTTTTGCCTCAAGCTGTTCAGCCACTTCAAAGAAGAATATTTTTGAAGGGTTTTTATTTATTTTAAAAAACAATATGGCTGCCGAATCACGTGACCAATGACGTCATGAATTTTTTTTTTGTGTACCATTTTATCCGAGATGACCTCAAATTTTTCATACTGATCGGATTGGCATTCTACATATGCAATTATTTCGTCAAAAAGAGGGCACTGATGATGTCTGAGTAATCACACTTATTCCCACGAGCAGTACTTGCTAAGTGCCAAGTTTCAATTTTTCTTGGTGCGTTTCACAGATACAGAGGGCCAAAATTTTCGTTTTTTGCAAGATGGCTGCCACACCACGTGACCTATGACGTCATATATATTAATAAAACATTGTAAAACATCAGTCATCGCAAAAATGGTGAAAATTTTGTCTCAATCTGACAAGCGGTTGTGGAGAAAAACATGAAAGTTCTGTGCGGACAAACAGACAAAAAACACAAACAAATGGACCCAAATGTTATAACCTCTCCGAATCCTTCGGCGAGGGTCATACAAAATATTGAAATAGGATACATGACACCATCTAATGACAAAGACCAATGGAGAGAGCTACTGGGCGAGTCAGGCCCCCATTGTGCCACTGGGCAAGTCGGGCCCCGAGTGCCACTGGTCGAGTCGGGCCGCCGTGTCCAATGGGTGAGTCGGGCCCCCGTGTGCCAATGCGCGAGTCGGGCCCCGTGTGCCAATGGGTGAGCCGGGCCCCTTGTGCACACTGGGCATGTCGGGCCCCCCATGTGCCACTGGCGATCGGGCCCCTGTGCCACTGGGCGAGTCGGCCCCCCGTGTGCCACTGGGCGAGTCAGGCTCCCGTGTGCCACAGGGTGAGTCGGGCCCCCCATGTGTCCTTGGCGAGTCGGGCCCCGTGTGTCCTGGGCGAGTCGGGCCCCTGTGTGCCACTGGGCGAGTCGGGCTCCCGAGTGCCAATGCGCGAGTCGGGCCCCCGTGTGCCAATGGGCGAGCTGGCCCCTTGTGCCACTGGGCATGTCGGGCCCCCATGTGCCACTGGGTGAGTCGGGCCCCCATGTGCCACTGGGCGAGTCGGACCCCCGTGTGCCACTGGGCGAGTCAGGCTCCCGTGTGCCACAGGGTGAGTCGGGCCCCCCATGTGTCCCTGGGCGAGTCGGGCCCCCGTGTGTCCCTGGGCGAGTCGGGCCCCTGTGTGCCACTGGGCGAGTGAGGTCCCCGTGTGCCACTGGGCGATTCGGGCCCCTGTGGCCACGGGCGAGTCGGGCCCCGTGTGCCTGGCAAGTCGGCCCCCGTGCGCCACTGGCGAGCGGGCCCACCGTGCGCCACTGGGCGAGTCGGGCCCCGTGCGCCACTGGGCGAGTCGGGCCCCCGTGCGCCACTGGGCGAGTCGGGCCCCCGTGCGCCACTGGGCGAGTCGGGCCCCCGTGCGCACTGGGCGAGTCGGCCCCGGCCCCTGGCGAGTCGGGCCCCGTCGCCACTGGGCGAGTCGGGCCCCCGTGCGCCACTGGCGAGTCGGGCCCCCGTGCGCCACTGGGCGAGTCGGGCCCCGTGCGCCACTGGGCGAGTCGGGCCCCGTGCGCCACTGGCGATCGGCCCCGTGCCAGCTGGCGAGTCGGGCCCCCGTGCGCCACTGGGCGAGTCGGGCCCGTGCGCACTGGGCGAGTCGGGCCCCCGTGCGCCACTGGGCGAGTCGGGCCCCCGTGCGCCACTGGGCGAGTCGGGCCCCCGTGCGCCACTGGGCGAGTCGGCCCCCGTGCGCCACTGGGCGAGTCGGGCCCCCGTGCGCCACTGGGCGAGTCGGGCCCCGTGCGCCACTGGGCGAGTCGGCCCCCCGTGCGCACTGGGCGAGTCGGCCCCGTGCCGCATGGGCGAGTCGGGCCCGTGGCCACTGGCGAGTCGGGCCCCGTGCGCCACTGGGCGAGTCGGGCCCCCGTGCGCCACTGGGCGAGTCGGGCCCCGTGCGCCACTGGGGAGTCGGGCCCCGTCGCCACTGGCGAGTCGGGCCCCGTGCGCACTGGGCGAGTCGGGCCCCCGTGCGCCACTGGGCGAGTCGGGCCCCCGTGCGCCACTGGCGAGTCGGGCCCCCGTGCGCCACCTGGGCGAGTCGGGCCCCCGTGCGCCACTGGGGAGTCGGGCCCCCGTGCGCCACTGGGCGAGTCGGGCCCCGTGCGCCACGGGCAGTCGGGCCCCGTCGCCACTGGCGAGTCGGGCCCCCCGTGCGCACTGGCGAGTCGGCCCCCGTGCGCCACTGGCGAGTCGGGCCCCGTGCGCCACTGGGCGAGTCGGGCCCCGTGCGCCACTGGGCGAGTCGGCCCCCGTGCGCCACTGGCGGTCGGGCCCCCGCGTCACTGGGCGAGTCGGCCCCCTGCGCCCTGGGCGAGTCGGGCCCCCGTGGCGCCACTGGGCGAGTCGGGCCCCGTGCGTCACTGGGCGAGTCGGGCCCCTGTGCGTCACTGGGCGAGTCGGGCCCCCGGCGCCACTGGCGCGAGTCGGCCCCGTGCGCCACTGGGCGAGTCGGGCCCCCGTGCGCCACTGGGCGAGTCGGGCCCCCTGCCCACTGGCGAGTCGGGCCCCCGTGCGCCACTGGGCGAGTCGGGCCCCCGTGCGCCACTGGGCGAGTCGGGCCCCGTGCGCCACTGGGCGAGTCGGGCCCCGTGCGCCACTGGTGCGAGTCGGCCCCCGTGCGCCACTGGGCGAGTCGGGCCCCCGTGCGCCACTGGCGAGTCGGGCCCCCGTGCGCCACTGGGCGAGTCGGGCCCCCCGTGGCCACTGGGCGAGTCGGGCCCCCGTGCCCACTGGGCGAGTCGGGCCCCCCGTGCGCCACTGGGCGAGTCGGCCCCCGTGCGCCACTGGGCGAGTCGGGTCCCCGTGTGCCACTGGGCGAGTCGGGTCCCGTGTGCCACTGGGCGAGTCGGGTCCCGTGTGCCACTGGGCGAGTCGGGCTCCCGAGTGCCAATGGGCGAGTCGGGCCCCCGTGTGCCACTGGGCGAGTCGGCCCCCATGCGCCACTGGGCGAGTCGGGCCCCCGTGCGCCACTGGGCGAGTCGGCCCCCGTGCGCCACTGGGCGAGTCGGGCCCCCCGTGCGCCACTGGGCGAGTCGGGCCCCCCGTGCGCCCTGGCGAGTCGGCCCCCGTGCGCCACTGGGCGAGTCGGGTCCCGTGGCGCCACTGGGCGAGTCGGGTCCCCGTGTGCCACTGGGCGAGTCGGGTCCCCGTGTGCCACTGGGCGAGTCGGGCTCCGAGTGCCAATGGGCGAGTCGGGCCCCCGTGTGCCACTGGGCAAGTCGGCCGCCCATGTGCCACTGGGTGTCAGGCCTCTGTGGGCCACTGGGAGAGTGAGTCCCGCATGAGCCATCCGGCGTCAAGCCATTTAAGAGAATGCTCACTGAGACATAGCATCTGTGGGAAGCAACGAGAAACAAATGGCATTGATAAATCAAGTGAGATGTCGTGCTGTTTGTCTGCTTCCACCTGGTCTTGTAGATAATTAGCGCTGTTAATTTCATTGTTTAGAGTTGTGGCGCCATTATTGTTTTATTTCCTTTTACTTTGTTAATGCTCAAAGCCAAGAAGTTTTTCCTCCTCCTGGCAACCCCTTGCCCTCTTCCTGACTTCTGTACTTTTTCTTGGTTGTCGAGTCGAGTTTTCTCCTGCCTCGGCGGTTTATGGCAGTAAAGTGCATTTTAAGTGTGGAGTTGTTTGTAAAAGAACATTTCCAACATCGATGCCAACAGAGCGTTGCTCGATGATGTTGGTTCCTTTCCCACTGAGCAGGCCATCGTCCACCGGAGAACGAGAAAACGGCTCATTTTATACACCGTGGTCCAAAGGACACCAAAATGGCTGTGCTGACGTGTTGGGTACTGGTGTTCCACTGCCATTAACGACCTCAGGGCTTTCCTTGTGCCATGATAGTGATGGTATAGGTGCTGGAGTTGGAGGTTGAGGTAGAGGTAGAGGAGCTGGTGACGGTGATGGTGGTGGTGGTGATGGTGGTGGTGGTGATGGTGGTGGTCCATATTTGATGAAAAGTTGTGAAATATATATTGTTCAGTGGAAAAGGTCAATATTATTTATAATTTATAATCTCCTTTAGCAGTGAGTGTCCAATGTGCAGTTCACTCTGATCACATGATCCGAACTCCACCAAACAAACACCATATTCCCTTGATGACGTGATTTTTTAGAATACTTGAAAAATAATTGCAACCATGATGACGTGATTTATGAAATACTTTAATAATAATTGGAACCATGATGATGTGATTTATGGAATACTTTAATTATAATTGGAACCATGATGACGTGATTTATGAAATACTTTAATAATTATAATTGGAACCATGGTGTCGTGATTTATGGAATACTTTAATAATAATTGGATCCATAGTGACATGATTTGTGGAATACTTTAATAACAATTGGAACCTTGATGACATGATTTGTGGAATACTTTAATAACAATTGGAACCTTGATGACATTGATTTATGAATACTTTAATAACAATTGGAACCATAGTGACATGATTTGTGGAATACTTTAATAATAATTGGAACCATGTGACATGATTTGTGGAATACTTTAATAACAATTGGAACCTTGATGACATGATTTATGGAATACTTTAATAACAATTTGAACCTTGATGACGTGATTTGTGGAATACTTTAATAATAAATTGGAACCATAGTGACATGATTTGTGAATACTTTAATAACAATTGGAACCTTGATGTTGTGATTTATGGAATACTTTAATAACAATTTGAACCTTGATGACATGATTTGTGGAATACTTTAATAACAATTGGAACCTTGATGTTGTGATTTATGGAATACTTTAATAATAATTGGAACCTTGATGACATGATTTGTGGAATACTTTAATAGCATTTGGAACCATAGTGACATGATTTGTGTGGAATACTTTAATAATAATTGGAACCTTGATGTGATTTGTGGAATACTATAATAACATTTGGAACCTTGATGACATGATTTGTGGAATACTATAATAAACATTGGAACCTTGATGACATGATTTGTTGAATACTTTATAATAAATTGGAACCATGATGCATGATTATGGATACTTTAAAATAATTGGAACTTTGATGACATGATTTTATGGGAATCTTTAATACAATTGGAACCTTGATGACATGATTTTTGGAATACTTCAATAATAATTGCAACCTTGATGACATGATTTGTTGAAATACTTTAATAACAATTAGAACCTTGATGACGTGATTTATGGAATACTTTAATAACAATTGGAATCTTGATGACGTGATTTGTTGAATACTTTAATAACAATTGGAACCTTGATGACGTGATTGTTGAATACTTTAATATAATGGAACCTTGATGACGATTTATGAATACTTTAAAACAATTGAACCTTGATGACGTGATTTATGGAATACTTTAATAACAATTGAACCTTGATGACGTGATTTGTTGAATACTTTAATAATAATTGGGAACTTTGATGACATGATTTATGGAATACTTTAATAACAATTGGAACCTTGATGACATGATTTTTGGAATACTTCAATAATAATTGCAACCTTGATGACATGATTTGTTGAATACTTTAATAACAATTAGAACCTTGGATGACGTGGATTTATGAATACTTTAATAACAATTGGAACCTTGATGACGTGATTTGTTGAATACTTTAATAATAATTGGAACCTTGATGACGTGATTTGTTGAATACTTTAATAATAATTAGAACCTTGATGATGTGTTTTGAAATACTTTAATAATAATTGGAACCTTGATGACATGATTTTTGGAATACTTCAATAATAATTGGAACCTTGATGACATGATTTGTTGAATACTTTAATAATAATTGGAACCATGATGACATCATTTATGGAATACTTTCATAATAATTGGAACTTTGATGACATTATTTATGGAATACTTTAATAACAATTGGAAACTTGATGACATGATTTATGGAACACTTTAATAATTGGAACGTTAATGACATGATTTTGGAATACTTCACTAATAATTGGAACCTTGGTGACATGATTTATGGAATACTTTAATAACAATTAGAACCTTGATGACGTGATTTATGGAATACTTTAATAACAATTGGAATCTTGATGACGTGATTTGTTGAATACTTTAATAACAATTGGAACCTTGATGACGTGATTTGTTGAATACTTTAATAACAATTGGAACCTTGACGACGTGATTTGTTGAATACTTTAATAATAATTAGAACCTTGATGATGTGTTTTGAAATACTTTAATAATAATTGGAACCTTGATGACATGATTTTTGGAATACTTCAATAATAATTGGAACCTTGATGATGTGATTTGTGAATACTTTAATAACAATTGGAACCTTGATGACATGATTTATGGAATACTTTAATAATAATTGGAACCTTGATGACATGATTTATTGAATACTTCAATAACATTTGGAACCTTGATGACATGTTTATGGAATACCTTAATAACAATTGGAATCTTGATGACGTGATTTAAGGAATACTTTAATAACAATTGGAACCTTGATGACATGTTTATTGAATACTTTAATAATAATTGTAACCTTGATGACGTGATTCATGGAATACGTTAATAACAATTGGAACCTTGATGATGTGATTTATGGAATACTTTAATAACAATTGGAACCTTGATGATGTGATTTGTGGAATACTTTAATAACAATTGGAATGCTTTCATAACATTTGGAACCTTCTCTTATGACACATTTGAATTGTTCTTCAACTCTACATTTACTTTACATTTACACCTCTTTGCCCTTGATCTAGGATTTGTAGTTGTTTTTTTACCCTTGCCAGAGGAAAGGGTATTCCCTTTGGGCCAGGTTGGCTTTGTTTGTTTGTTTGTGTGTTTGTCCACATGGAACGTGGGTTTGTCGATTAATTACGTACTAATACATTGTGAGTACTACATCAATTCATTATGTTTCATTGGAACATGAGTGTGTCTTTTAATTACATTGGACACCGAAGACACTTCAACACCCCTTATGACATCTAGAACCTTAAGACCCCAAGACACATAATACACTTTCGACCCCATTAGACCTATAGGCCCCTAAAACCCTTTGAAACCCCGTTGACTCTATAGAAACCGATACACCGTTTAGAAATCTGAGACTTCCAAGACACTTTTGATCATATTCGACTCTTTAGATCATTTTTGACCCTTTGTAAGTATTCCAAGTTGGGAACATCTAAGTTAAAGCGGAGGGTGGTAGGCTCTTGCCAGAGGAGTCCGAAATGAAGGCACGCCGGGCAGGTTACTTTGAGTGGCTGCACCAGGCTGACCCATCAGCTGTTGAGTTGGATGTCAGAGTTGTAATTATCCCTATTGCTGACCCTCCAAACAACTGTGATCCACCTTCGTTTGTGGAAACAAAGGTTGCGGTGAACCGGTTGAAAATGGGGTAAAGCAACTCGGATTTGTGGCATCCATGCTGAACTTCACAAGACATGTGGAAATGCTGTACTCGTGTTATTGCATGCATTTCTGTGCTCTGCCTGGAACACAGGCATCATCCCAACTGACTGGAACAGGGGCCTTGTTGTCCCTCTCTGAAAAGAGAAGGGTGATCGCTAAGATTGCAACAGCTACCGAGGAGTGATGCTGCTCTCAGTGCCGGGCAAGGTATTTGCTCGGATAATTCTTCAAAGGGTTCGCCACCATCTGCTTGAGCACCAGCATCCAGAGTAGTCAGGCTTGATACCAAAGAGGTCAACGATTGACCGTATCCTTGCTCTTCGGGTCCTCACCAAACGTAGGCGTGAGTTTCGGAAGGGGCTGCTTGCAGCCTATGTTGATCTCTGTAAAGCGTTTGATCCAGTGAATCGGGATGCCCACTGGAAGATTCTTGGTCTTTGTGGGGTGCCACCAAAACGGATCAATCTGATGTCTGAACTATACTCTGGTACTGAGAGTGTTGTGAGATGTGGTGGTACCATCTCCGATTTATTCCCAGTTGTTATGAGAGTTCGTCGGGGGTGTGTGCTGACCTCCACACTTTCACCCCTTGTATGGACTGGATTCTGGGGAGGATATCGAAGAGATCAAGCTGTGGTTCATCGTTTGGGAATGTCAAGATCTCTGACCTTGATTTTGCAGATGATGCAGTCATCTTTGCAGAGACTCTATCCTTTTGGAGGCCCTCGAGGTGCTGAATGAGGAGTTGGAGCCGCTGGCATTATGGGTTTCCTGGGTCAAAACTATGATCCCGGCTTTCCATGACATATTGGATGCTGCTATATTGTCTGTACCTGTTTGTGGCGAGGATTTTGAGGTCTTGGAGAGATTCACTTACACTGGCAGTGATATTCATGTCTCTGCTGGCTGTGAGCCAGAGGTCATTAGACATCTGGGTTGGGCCTGGGGAGTCATGGATTCACTGGATCATGGGGTGTGGAGCTGCCGGTTCCTGTGCGGGAGGATGAAAGTCCGAGTCTTCAGGTCCTTGGTTCTTCCAGTCTTGCTCTATGGATGTGAGACTTGGACTCTGACCAGGGATCTGAGACGGAAACTTAATTCCTTTGGTACCAGGTCTCTTCAGAGAATACTTGGCTGTCGCTGGTCGGACTTTGTGTCCAACGAGCGGTTGCTGAGAGACTCAAATGTGATTTGTTTCCTGCATATTCCGTGAGCATCAGCTGCGGCTGTATGGACATGTGGCTCATTTTCCTGACGCTGATGCTGCTGAAAGATTCTCTCGGTGAGGGAGCCTCGTGAGTGGTGTTGGCCAATGGGCCGACCACGTGCCTCGTGGTTGC
>CM068956.1:144919140-144949832 GCA_035128595.1 Eptatretus atami | reverse complement strand
CCCCCATCCAACACCATGATGTTTTCTACCTCCGCTAATCCACCCCGAACACACCTCCTTCAAATTCCCTGCTTTCCTTCCTGAAAGTCCCTGTCATATAAGGACCTGACAGTCACTGTAGTGTCCATCTTGTTTACCCTGTGTACTCCACCCCATCGCTCTCCCTTCCACAGATCTGATGTATCTGTTCCACACTGTGTTTTTTCCTTCCCTCGCTGGCACCTCTTGTCTCCTGCTCCCCTTGTTGTACATTCTGTGTGTTAGCTCTCATACGAGCCTCGACAGTGGTGTAAAATTTTTTTTTTTTAAAGAAAAAAGAAGAGGCCATCATCATGGCTATTGCCTTATCAATAAAGCCTCTATCTCCTAAATAGCGACATGTCGTATATTACAGTGTGCAAGGGGTGGTTGGTGTGCAAGACTGCTTCAAGATCTCAGAATGGTATCTGGACATATTCATAACATCATCATTATCTCGAGGTGGTTGGCTTCCATGTTACCTGTGAGTCCTACTGTGTTCAATTTTGCTTTTGGTGTTCCTTATCTAATTGTATTTTCCATTGTTTTGAGGTGGTTTGATTATTTTTTCTGGGGGGAGGGGGTGGAGGAGGGGGGAGGGGGTGGAGGAGGAGGGGGTTTATTCCAGTCTCCTATGGTATTAGGTATGTAACTATTAAGGTATGCCTTAGCTTGACTCTGAAGTGGCACAAAGCAGTTGGTGTTTCCTCTCCCAGAGTGGACTGCTCGGTTGACGTATGGTTGGTGTATCAATGGCAACATCATGGTGTACTACCTGGGAGAACAGTGTGAGCTGACTTCGCTATTGCTGATGTTCCAATGAAGGCCACTTCAAGGAGTTCAACCTTTAAGTAATGCTGGAGGTTCTGGCATAGTCATTAGAGACAAACCGTGCTGCACGTCTTTGTACCATTTCCAGTTTATTTATAAGGTAGGCTTGGTGGGGATCCCAAAATGATGCTGCATACTCAAGTTTGGGACTTATCAACACCTTGTACGCAGCTATCTCAACTTTTGTGTCACATTTGGTTAGGTTTCTCCTTACGGATCCCAGGATTTTGTTTGCATCATTCATATCATAGTTTACATGATGATTCCACGTCATGTTGCTTGACAGGTTGACACCAAGGAAACAGCGCTGCTGAACGGATGTAAGGTTTATCTTCATCATGCAGTGTGTGAAATCCCTAGGTTGTCTGCATCTTGTTGCATGCATTGTGTGGCACTTTGATGGGTCGAAAGTCATTTGCCATCTGTGGGATAAATCCTTCAATGCATCTCGATCTTTCTGCAACTGTACTTTACCTTCCTGCCCACGAATGGTGCGGTACAAAAGGCAATCGTCAGCGAAGAGCTTTTTCTTGATCCTCTGACTGATTCTCTCCCTGATGTCAATGATGTACATCAGAAACATAAGGGGGCCGAGAACGGCCCCTTGGGGGACACCTGATGTAACTGGTATTGGTTGGGATGTTTCTCCATCAACATCATGTTGACTTCTCTTGGTTAGCCAGGTATCTATCCATTTCAAGGTTTCACCTCTTATCCCATAGTGATTGATTTTACTCAGGAGTTTTTGATGTGCCGCAGAATAAAATGCTTTCGTATAATCTAGTATTTGCAGATATATATAAATTTGTGCTCTGGGTTCTTGGTTAAGCTTATGTATGATCTCTTCCACAGTGTTCACAAGATGTGTCTCACAATAGTGGCTTTCAAAAAGCCAGTAGCCAGAAGCACTGAACTTCTGGCTTTTTTAGATCCTCGTGGAGGATCTCTAAGTCTTACTTACGTTGTTGTTCTTCATCTTCTTCTTGTGGACTTTTTGTTTCACAGCCTACAGTTTTCATCGAAACTTCCTGAAACTTGGCATATATATGTAAAAATACCCTGCGCAGACAGTAACCATCTCCGATTTTGAAAATTCCTCCTAGAAAAAAAAGTTATGACGTCAAAATATCTCCGCTAATGGCACTCGCCTAAAAAATTATCTCCGAAACTCGGCAAGCTTTTTGAATTCTGTTTGCGGGAATCGAACAGGGCATTAGCAGAGATGAATTACCGCCCATATGATACATCACTATGAGGTCATATTCGTTTTTATGACGTCATCATTAAGAGGACGAGGATCTTAGCTCATTTGAGCTTGTTTTTTTGGAAGACCATTAAAATCATTATTTTATGAAACCAAAGTACAGGAGGGCCTTGCCGTTCATGGGTTTCACCTTCGTGGATTCGCTCTGTTACGATAAATTTATTGAGGCAAGGGTTGTGGATTGTGGTCAATGCGCTCAAGCAATCGTGGGTTGGCGAACAATTTTCCACATTTATTCACCTTATGAGCATAATCAACACAATCCGCTCAAACCCCCCAACATCATTGTCACCATCATCTCCATCAACTCGTATTTATCGTCACCATCATCAACATCTCCATCACATTATTGGATCAAGTTAATCATCGTTATTATTGAAGGTAAGTTTCATGTTCTTAATACCTCAAAAAAAACTTCATTGACGTCACAGATTTGCTGTGTTTTCATGATTTACACCAATCATAATGCAACCATTTCTTTTCTACACATTTATTTGTAATATTGGTGATAATATATTTACTTGAAATTTATTTGTGATATAAAAAGGTCTCAATGGTCAGGGTCTAAGTTGTCTAGTCTCTCGGAAGGGTGTAAGGGGTCTAAATGGTGTTAAGGTCTAAGGGGTCTGAAGGGTCTTGGGTGTCTTTTGGGTCCTCAGGGTCTTTTTGGTCCTTTGGGGTCTCTTGGGTCCTCAGTGGCTTTTGGGTCTTTTGGATCCTCGAGGACTTTTGGGTCTTCAGGGACCTTTGGGTATTTTGGGTCCTTGGTGACTTTTGGGTCTTCAGAGTGTTTTGGGTCCTCGGGGTTATTTGGGTGTTTAGGGGTCTTAAGGGTCTTGGGGAATTAACGTTCAAACAGGACGTGATTAACAGACATGTCGTCTTCACAGACTGACTGGCGGCTGCACGGCTTCACCGACCGTGCTAAATATAATATAGAGACAGGAATTTTAACTTCATTTTATGTTCTTAATACAGGAAAATAAACTTTATTTTTTGTTCTTAATAACGCTTTTATTCATGAAAATAAACAGCACAAAAAACAATACGCAAACATATTAATTAAGGGTACAGTTTCAACAGATTTTAAAGTTGAAGTCCTTAACCCTATTTTCCTCATTACCCCCGAAGTTTACACATCGCGGATTTGCAGTTCATGGGATTTTCAAGAATATAACCCCTGCGAACAGCAAGGCCATCTTGTATATACTTAACACTGCACGGGGTATGGTGTTCAACGAGCTCTCAAATTAGATAATGTTATCAACTGTGTCTTTAAAATGAGATAATCTCTCTTTTAATGTGGACTTCAGATCATTTTCTAACCATGCTCGAAAATCTAAATGATGTGCATGTCAACATCACACCTCATAATTGAAATCAAAACGTTTCTCCATATACTCATACATCGCTTTAAAGACCCTAAATCACCATGTATGATCTGTGTGATGGATCGTGGGCAAGTGTACAGCTTTAACACTTTTACTGGTGTCTTTCTGTGCCCACTGCACGGTCCAAAGAGTTTTACCAATTTCCATAAGTCCCTAAGACGTGCCGTATTCTTTGCAAAAGGGGTTGGGGGAGATAAGTTGCAAGTTAAACTTGACAAAAGGAAGAGACGGTAGGAGGGTGTGGTAGAAAGGGAAGGGTGCGGTAGTTGGAGAGAAGGTGGAGGAAAGGTGGGAAGATATGATGAATGGTGGAGGAAGGAAGCGCGGTAACATATCAAGACTTGTTTAATTGTTGTTTGGAAACTTGAGCCAAAATCGTGACAACATGCTTGTTGGTTGTACATATTTGCCAGATGTCTGGATCAGAGCCTACGGATCAAAGACTCATCCCACACGCATTCTCAGTTTGCACCAGTTGGACATCTGAGATAATGCACAGATCCAAGGTCCATGGATGGCATCATTCTTCATAAACTTCCCTCTCGCTTTTGCAGATATCCTTGTTAAGATATACCAGATGGAAAAGAAAACGAAACGAAAAACACCTTTTACAAATAACCTCAAATATTTCCTCTTTTCTCCCAGCATTAACGAGGTTTCACAGCCGTGGCCTTGATCTGCTGCGGCTTTTCAACTGATGACCTGCAGATTCGATTTCATCCAAAATCATTTCTCTGTGGATATTTCTTCACCTCGGACACACATATCGGGGGTTTGTTTAACCGGTGTATGCAAGATCAATTCGTGCTCTTATGGTAACCCTGTTAACATTGGTTAAGAGCTTAATTATAGGGCACAAATTGGACTTGGCTTGTGTAAGTGAAAATATAATGGTCTGACATACAACTTGAGGGATCCAAAGCGTAACACGAAGGAGTTTCAAGTGCCGATCCATGAGCATGGATCTGGTCCAGCTTTGTCCTGCCTTGAATTTGAGAAACCGTGCAGTGTGCCAGCCTACAAACATCATGACGTCATGCATAAGAAAAGCACGTTCAGGATGACGTCACAAATTATTACCTCCACCACCGAAGGTGAATGGAGGTTACCTTTTCACCCCTGTCTGTCTGTCTGTCTGTTTGTTTGTTTGTTTGTGAACGAAATATCTCAAAAAATTGTGACGGATTCGAACGAAATTTTGGGGAGAGCTTGGGTATGTGACAAAGGACAAAATGATTAGATTTTGGTGAAGATCCGGATCCGGATCTCAGAATTGATTAAGTGATTTTTTTATCATTGAAAGGTGGGGCTAAAAACGACACGTAGCAGGATATCTCTGAAAGTTGTGAACGGATTCGGATGAAACTTGGTGGGCAAGTTGGGAATGTAACAAGGAAGAATTGACTCGATGTTGAACATCCGAATCCGGATCCGAGAATTTTTCAAAGTGATTCTTCACCATTAAATGATGGGGCTAAATCAATATATAGCAGGATATCTCAAAAAGTTATGGACGTGTTTAGACAAAACTTAGTAGATGAGTTTGTTAGATGACAAGGACGAGCCGATTAAATTTTAGTTCAAGTCCGAATCCAGATCCGGCCTATCAGTAGGATACAAAACGTAAACTAATCAGCTTGGCAGAGGTATGTGCTCTACCGAGTGCTCTTATAGTTCTGAATGCTTTGGTTCTTGTGGAGAAGTCTCCAAAAGGCGTTCAGTGTACGGCTTACACTGTCATGGTTCTTTGTGTTGGGATTGGCCGATTGTTCACTCATGATGGGAAGTGTCGGCACTCGGTATATGGTTTGTGTCGCCAATGGGTATATTATTCGTGTCTGCAATGGGTATGTGGTCTGCATTGGCAATGGGTATATGGTTTACATCGACAATGGGTATGTGGTATCAGCAATGAGTATATTGTTACAAATTTGGAATTCAATTGCACACAACATACAGGTTCCCATAGTCAGCTATGTCGATAAGTGCATGTTCCCTAGATAGCTCACCTTCCATTGTTTAAATGTTCAGAGATCGATTAGATGCGCTGCGGATCGATTTAATAGTTAGGGAACGAAACAATGGAGACGTCCCTCCCCCTCTTCTGCAAAGAGGAAAAGAACCCTGCCATCCTGTGACGTCCACAACTCCCTCCCACCCGTGGTTGAGCGGGGGGTGGATCACGAGGGCATGAGTCACGGCCGGGTGCGGGGAGGGGGTGCAAAGGATAAAGAGGACATCTTTTCTTTGTTCGTGTGGGAGTCCCGTGGTGGGCTGAGTTCGTGAAAGTCCCATGTAAAGAGTCCCGTGGGAGTCCCGTGGTGCTGAGTTCGTGAAAGTCCCGTGTAAAGAGTCCGGTGGGAGTCCCGTGGTGGGCTGAGTTCGTGAAAGTCCCGTGGGAGTCCCGTGGTAGGGCTGAGTTCGTGGAGGTCCCGTGGCAGAGTTCGTGTGCTGAGTCCCGTGGGAGGAGTAAGCTTTTTGCTTCGGCAGTTGGGGGAGTCGGGAGGAAGCCAGAAGCCAAGGAGCTGCGTGGAAGTCCGGGCGTCGCGAAGGAGACGCGAGCTGGAGGCGCAGCCTTGCCTGCTGTGTCGCGCAAACCGCGCGTTCGTGTGGAGAGAGCCGGAGAGAGCTCGCCTGCCACACGGAAGGCCGAGCTCGCCACGGCTACGCTAGCTGCCGTGGGGAAGGAGCATCGTGGGTCGCCCAAGCGCGTTCGTGTGGAGAGAGCCGGAGAGAGCTCGCCTGCCACACGGAAGGCCCGAGCTCGACCGCGGTTACGCTAGCTGCTGTGGGGACGGGACGTCGTGGGTCGCCCAAGCCAGACACCACGAGGGTGCAGGTAACCTGCAACGGTCTCGTGGGACTCGTTCGGTCTGCCAAGTCCCACGCCATAAAGACCCAAGAGGTCCAGTCTGACCCCATTGCCTTTGATGGGGTCTTTTTCCTGCTTTTCTTTCGAATGAATGTTGTGGCGCCGAGTCCCGTAAGTAAAACTGTGTAAGTGACTGTACATTAATAATTGCTTATAGACGGTTGTAGTGCTGTTGTCGTGCTTTTGTTGCTTGTATAATTGCATACGTGTTTTGCCTTATTTAATTGCATACGTGTTTCATTATAATAAATGTCCTTGTGTAAATGTAAACCTGCTCGTTTCGTCCATTCCCTCATTGACTGAACATTTCGTGTGTTGGGAGTTAGAAAGCCGTTGGTTTGCCGTAATAGGGGGACATTTGGACCGACGGTTCCTGCGATTAGCCGCTCGGAATCGCGCACGGACAAGCTCGCCTCGGCGGTTGTTCCGTACGAGTTCCGTCGAGGGTGGAATACCCGGTAGTTGGATCACGTGGGTATTTAGGTACATTGAAGATTGGCAATCGACCCTACCCACGTGATCTGCCGATTGGCGTATTTCGGTTCTTGTACAAGGACCCGTCGCTCGGAGTTATCCGGGCGGCGATCTATATTCCGGGCGATCGGTCGGGCCGAACTCGACTTGCGGCTCCGTTCAGAGCGGTCGGTTGGCGGCCGACCCCCGGCCAGTAACAATATGTTAAATGTTGGCAATGGCTGTGTGATATGTGTCGACAATGGATTTATGCTACGTGTCGGCAATGAGGTATATGGTAAGTGTCGACAATGGATTTATGGTACGCGTCGGCAATGAGGTATATGGTAAGTGTCGGCAATGGGTATATGGTATGCATTGGCAATGAGGTATATGGTAAGTGTCGGCAATGGGTATATGGTATGCATTGGCAATGAGGTATATAGTAAGTGTCGGCAATGGGTAAATGATAGGCGTCAGCATTGGGTATATGGTATGTCATCAATGGATATATAGTACCTGTCGAGAATGGGTATGTGATATGTGTCGACAATGGGTATATTTTATTTATTTATTTGTATGCAGCCTTTGGATGCTTGGCTGTGTCATCTTCTGGGGGTGTGGCTGTGCCACTGATGCTATGCTCCTGTTACCAGCATGCTGGTACTCATTTTGCCAACCTTGGAAGAATGGCAGGCTGAGTCAACCTTACTTGGTGTTAATTCAACACCCCAACAGGGACTTGAACTGAAAACCTGAGGATCTTAAGCCAGCCACTTCAACCGTTGAGCCAACACCAGGCCTGGCAATGGATATATGGTATGTATTGGCAATGGTTGTATGGTATGCGTTGGCAATGGGTATATGGTTCATGTCGGCAATGATACATTACTTAAGCATCCTTGGTTATGGCGTACCATTTCTACAAGGCTTGTGAGCTCCTGTCATGCCATTCATCATGCTGGTGATTCTCAGCAACAAGGTGGAAGTATTTCTCACGACGAGTCTGACATCATGAATATAAACCGGTACGCTATGCACAGACACACAAAACGAAGCACTGTTTCTCAGCACCATTATGCTCCATTGGTTTTATGTAATGTCATCTCATAGTACTAGTAGACCCACAATACCCAGTGGTTAGGATACCTGGCTTGCACAAAGGTGCTCTGGGTTTGATTCTCGGTGTGGGCACCACACGAGCAGGAGTTGCGATGCTAGCGTAGTGATTTAAGTTAAAATTGAGTGGCAAGCAATCAAAAGGTGTGCCAGAGTTTGCTCGATCTGATGATGATGATGATGATGATGATGATGATGAGTACAAGTAGACAGAAGATAGTTCAGAAAAAGGATGTGACAAACTGAATGTGTGTTGATTACCGGAAGTTTAATAACATCACTGTATTTGATTTGGAGCCAATGGCAGCCATCACTGTGACAGTTATTGACCTCTTGTAGAAGCTCAATAGGGAGAAGTATTTTGATAAGACTTAAAAAAAAAAAATATATATATATATATATATATATATATCAAACTCAATGGCAGTGTCCACCCTGAGTCTAGGATGTTGGTGGTTTGATTACAACCCTGGCTGAGTGGTTTAAAATTGTATGTGCTTCTTCCTTGCTTGACACACCATTTAAAGCATAAACCCCATAGGTTGGCATCCATGGGGACCAGAAGAGAGAAAATGGACATCATCATAAAAAAATATGGCCTCACTGGTACCCAGAGTGGTCTTGGAAGTGACATCACTTGAACCCAAACTCAGTGGCCTTGTTTGTCTGAAGTTAAATCCAGTGTTGTCTCATGTATTTGTCCTCGATTTGTGTACACAGCTCCACTATGAATATTCGACCCTGTAATCCAAACAAAAAAAGAGAGCGAAGCCAGCTGATTAACCTTCTGTGCTGGAACCCACCAGCCCCCTTGCCATCGTCTGGATGGTCCGATGCCCGCTAATTACAATGAGGGTTGGGTACAGGTCATCAGCAGAAGTTTTATTTCCGCATGCAAATAATTAATGGTCCTCTCCAACACAATATTCTGACAATACAAGGTATTCGACACCTCTAACCTCGGAGCTTGAGATTTCACCAAGCAGCTGGCACTCACTTCCCGGCAATTCCTGGAATTATCTCCTTACACTTTCCTCCAGGAACATTCATGTACTGCTCCAGCACCCCTTGGTACCCACATCTTGACATCTTTAGGAAACGGCTTGCATTGCCCTCGTTACATACCCTAACCGATTGCTTGCATAACACCTCCTCCCAGAGCTCTCAACGTCCTTATGTTGACCGTGTGAGACTCATTGCTCCATGGCCATAACTTTTACATGTGCGACACTGTATCTTATAATAATCCACAGTCTTCCCATCTCCTTTCTGTGTAATACATACATTCTCCTTTGACTGAACACAGGCATTGGCACAATGATAAACACTTGACACGTGCCTGTCATGAAAAATCAGAAGAAGATCTGCAATCCTAGTTAACACTCCAAGATTCTGTGAAGTCATCTCGTGAATATGAATGGTTTAATCTTTCGGGCATTCACTAATAAATTGTTCCTTCATGAACAAGTCATGTAGGCCTTCAAATGTCGAGTCGGTCTTTGGCAATTCAATCGACTTCGTTAGTAAATTGTCAACCTGATTATAAACTGCTCAGGGCTGTCCCCTAACTCTGCCTTGCCACTCCTGAACTTGGTCCAATATCCATCTTCAGTTAAACCAAACCGCATCAAAAGTGCTTCTTTCAGCTGGTCATTATCAACATCTGCGCAATCGAAAAAGCTGGAAAACACATCGAGCACTTTTCCAGCTAAAAACGCAATGCACGAGGTGGCCCATCCTGCTCTGTCCCACTCAGTGAGAAACAAAACTCTCAAACCTCAGTTGTCCAGTTCATACTTTCACCTCCATGAAGGTAAGGAGCATTTCAGCTCCAAACTAAACAGTTATTCATATTCTTGGGGTGACCACCTATTTGAGGGCTCTTTACCTTGAGAGGCTTCATCCATCCTTTTACTTTCAGCGTTGAGTTGTTTGGCTTCTCCTTACAGGGCTTTCTCTTCCCTCTCCGGAGCCGACTGTTCACCCACAAACTGTCATAATTTATTGTCCTTTAATGCCTAATTGCTTCTGATCTCCAACAACCTCTCAATCTTAAATTCAGCGTACACTCCTATGTTTGGATGTCAATAAGCACTTCACCTCACAACCAGCCATCACAGTGCACTCCTCTCAAAAGCATTGATCATTTGCACCGCCTTACCAGGGCAGTCTCATGAACACCATTGCACTGTCACCAGATGTGGGGACCAAATCAGGCTCGCCTCCTGTTCATTAACCATCGCAGACCGACGATGGCTCCGTTTGAGATGATCTCAATCACCTCTGTAAGAATGCTCCTCTCACCCTGTCCTCTCCATCCACTCTATCTCTTCTCACTCGAGGACGATCCATGATGAAGGCTCTCCCAGCCTTCAAGATGCATGCAGCTAGTGAACTGCTGTGTCACCGAGTCGAGGTGGAAGACCTCATGCCATCTGTGACATCACGGCTACCCTCATCATTTTCACATACTGACCATGCCACAGTCAACACTGCCAATGTGAAGTTCCTGGGCCTCCAAATGGCATAACAATGAAGGTTTAAAAAAAAATTGATCGATGTCCAACCGGAAGTTGGGAATAGTCCGAACTTGAATTTGTCGAAAGAACAAAATACGAACTGTTCCTCAAATACACCAACATGTTACTACATTGTATTGCACATCAGTATAAAGCAAATCTCCAAACTCTCTGCCGGGATGCCATCCAACGTCAACTCCACACATGGCTTCCTGACTTCCTCCACTGTTGCAGCCAACGTGTGGCTCTCAACAGAATCCTTTTATCTCCTCTCCCTGACAAGATTGGAGGGCCCCAAGGCAGTGTTTTGGGCCCAGTCCTATTCCTGATCTTCATCAATGATTTATATGACTCTGGAAAATTGTCTTTATCTATTTGATGATTACTCCAACCTATGATGTGACATCCCTCATCCTTCAGACCGGCAGGCTGCAGCCTCTTCTCTCTCTCTTCAGACCTTGAAAAAAATCACAAGCTGGTCAATGAGACTAGGAATGACTTTCAATCCTGACAAATCTCACACTCTCACTATCTCTCTCTCCAAAAGGACAGTCTGGCAAACCTTCCGATCTACTCTCTTAACAATCCTCTTGAGGACGTTCAGTCATTAAAACTCCTGGATCTCACTATCAGCCATGATCTTTCTTGGGCAAACCCCATTTCAAAGTTGGCCTCCTTCCTTGGCACACCTGAACTCCTATCCAGTTACAAGGCTTTCATCCACAGCTTGATGGAGGACTGCTCTCCCCTCTGTGCTCGCTTCACTGCCTCACATCTTCCTCAGTTTGATGCCGTGGAAGCTAATGTCTTAAAGATGATTGGAATCTCCAGCGATGAAGCCGAGTCTATGGGTCTGTCACTTCACCATCGCAGACATGTTGGTGGTCACTGTCTTCTACCACATCCTTTCTGGACTTGCACTCTCTGCTTTTTCTTTGCTTTGTGCTCCCAGATTTCTGCATGGCAAATACACTCCACCATAAACCCCCTTCTGGTGAAACTACCTAAATCTAGGATCACTGCTCGCCTCCACTCATTTGTTCCTCTTTTTTTCCCACCCGAGGAACCAACTTCCACATCCTCTTCAATCTCAGTATTCCCTCCAGGTCTTCAAGACAGCTGTTCACCACCAGTTCAGATTGTCCCCAATCCAAAACCATGATATTTTCTACCCTCGTTAACCCTTTCCCCACCCCATCCTAATTTTCCAGTTTTCCCTCCTGAGAGTTTTCTTTCTGTATCCATTTTATCCACTCCATGCATCCTCTGTATCCATCTTGTCCACCCCATGCTTGCGTCTTTTGTGTCCTGTTTTTGTCTGTTACATCCTGATACATTCAGTGTACTAGCTCTCCACGAGCTTCGACTATGCATTATTTTAAAAACTATTTTAACTTCCTCCTTGGTTCGTTTAACTTCTTTCTATTTGTTCCATTCTTCCCTTTATTCCTCCTATCTCCCCTCCCGTTTTGATGGTCTGATGCCCTTGATGCCCTCCGCCACTTAATTTGAGACTACTGCTTTCTCCTACTTTATTTGCTCATCCATTGCTCGTGCTTTTTCCTCAATTTGTTTTTCCATTATTCGTGCTCCTTCCTCCATCACTCGTTCCATCTCCATTATCTTTGCTGTTACCTCCTCATGTCGTCTCTTTCTTTGTCGCGATAATTTCTCCCTTTATTCCTTTCTGTGCCTCTTTTAACTCCCCCCTGCTCCTTCCTAAGTTCCTTCACCACCGTGGTTAACCCAGCTACTTTCCCCTTCAATTTGACTTTTTCAAGTCCTAATTTAGCCTGACCAGTCGCCGTCTCCTGTCACACACTCGCAACATCCTCTTTTGCCATGCCGAGCATCGTAAAATGGATTAAAGGGGAAAGTTCCATGTTCACGCACAGACCATGCGTTCTGAGGACACAAACTGTGAGTGGGGAAATCTTGGGGGAGAACAGCTTGCACTTTTAGGGTTCCAAAAGGGTGCAAATGGTGTTAAGAGCCTGACATGCTATGTCAATTTTAACACTAAGGTTTGCCACCCCCGTCTTCATAACAACCTGTCCCACATCCATTTTATTGCCCATAGCCTTCATCTCGCCCTTCATGTCATTGCTCATCTTCTCCATTGTCTCAGTCTACCCCACTCACATTTCTATTTGCTGATTTTTATGACTCCACCCTCTGCCTTAACCCACCCATAAGCTGCACCAACATGGCCATCGTATCAGGATCTTGATCATCTGTAGATTTGAGGGGGTGAGTTGGGGGATTCTTTTCCTGATTCCAAATTCCGAACTTTGACAGATGGAGATAAAAAAAATCATGGGAGATAAGAACACTTGTTAAACGCATGGGGAAATAATGTGCTGTATGAGCCGGTGTGAGGATGGTGGGGTTTGGGGACGAAGCGCAGAGCAGCCCAACACCTCAGAAAAACAAGTAAAGGAGACATAAAATGTGAAAGCCCCCATTCTTTTAGTAATTTTACTGTAAGTACTTAAAAGGGCTAGCCCATATTTATGTTCAACTAAAATGACCGCCAGTCTACCAGTGGGTCATCTTTGATCAGATCATCAAATAAAGTGAGGTTCACATGCATGCCATCATGTACTGTGCTTGTGCCAAGTTTGAACAAATTCGGACCATACATGTCTGAGAAATGGTTGGAGACACATTTTAGTAACAAAATGGCCACCAGTCAGCCATATTGGATCTGATCTCGAAAACAAATGACGTGCTTATGTAAGCAATCATTTGTGATTGGTGTGCCAAGTTTGAACAAGATCGGAAAAAGCATGTCTGAGAAATGGTTGAGGATGTGTTCAATATTGGTTTTTACAACTAAAATGGCCCCAGTGGCCATCTTTGATCCATTGTGAAACGAAATGATGTGTATATACATAAATATATAATATATACATATACAATTATATAACACACACACACACATATGATATATACTGTTGCGGGCTGGGGTCGGTGGCGAGGAACGGCCGCCAGGTGGAGCAGTAGAGCCGTCTCCCACCAAACACCCAGAATTGCAGGTCATAACTTCAGACAACTCCGAAGGTCACGGGTCACTTAAGGACCGTGTCGCCAAATCTCTGACGGCGTGGGGTAGGGTTAATAGCCAAATTTCAATATACCTAAGTACCCATGTCGTCAAATTACCGGGGAAGTCACACCCTCAATGGACTCTGTCGAACCGGTTGCTCTAATGACCTCAGTCCGGTGTAACCAAGGGAATTACCAAAGTCCGTCGGTCCAAACGACAACTTACAGCCAAATCGGCTTACTGGTTCTCAAGCACGAACCGTGCTGGGTCAATAATAGAAAGCACAACAACGAGCTGTACATTGAACAATTGGGTTTATTTATAATGGGGCAGGGGAGCACAAAGAGCAGAGTTAAAACCAATATGAGAAATGCAATTTATATACAAACAAACACTTAGCAATTTCTACTTAAGGAGGGGCCCACGGAACACACACACACACACACACACACACACACACACACACACACACACACACACACACACACACACACACACACACACACACACACACACACACAAAAGAAATGGACCCCGTCGGGTCTTTATTGGACCCTCCAGCAGGAGGATAGGTCAGCTGGGGACTCAAGTCTGGCCGGGTACCTGTCCGCCTCTGTGGTCACACCGGACTCCAACCCACCACGGTGGGACTCGAACCCACGACCGGGAATCCACCAGCCCACGATCCTGGCTGCTCAAGCACCACCACCACCACGAGGAGCCTCGCAAAAGACCGCAGACGACGAACGACTCTAACGACGCACACCAACAGCCAATGGCGATGTGGACGCTCTACTCTCTTCTTGACGACCACTCTACTCTTCTGATTGGACGGTTGTGCCGCGCGATTCGCTGGCCGTCCCTCATTGGACAGGCCCACAGTAGGCGGGGCAACTCCCACCCTTTTGGGTGGAGTCCCGATCTGAGGCGATGAGCCTCCTGATTGGACGAAGGTCCGGTGGGAGGAGGGAACCTCACCCCTGTACGTGACACGTTGCACGTGGGCGATGGTGCGAAGAACGAAGGATTGATTGGAGATGTAAAAAACCAGACTATAAAAGAAACCCCCAGCGCACACATGAAATTAACCCATTAGACAGAAGGACGGGACCATGACTATAAACACATACTTATTTAAATAACTGAACTGCGGGGGCTCTGGCTGTCTGTGTGCAAGAGGCTTCCAAATCCGTAACAATATATACAGTGCAGTCAAAAGTTTGGTCACACCAACTCATTCGAGGGTTTTTCTTTATTATTACTATTTTCTCCATTGTAGAATAATAGTGAAGACATAAAAACTATGAAATAACATATGGAATTATGTAGTAACCAAAAAAGTGTTAAACAAATCAATATATGTTTTTAGATTTTATATTCTTCAAAGAAGCCACCCTTTGTTTGGTTGACAGCTTTGCACACTCTTGGCATTCTCTCAACCAGCTTCATGAGGTAGTCCCCTGGAATGCTTTTCCATTAACAGGTGTGCCTTGTCAAAAGTTAATTTGTGGAATTTCTTTCCTTCTTCATGCGTTTGAGCCAATCAGCTGTGTTGTGACAATGTAGGGTTGGGATACAGTAAATAGCCCTATTTGGTAAAAGACAATTATTTTGTTTGAACTGCAGTAGTCCATATTATGGCAAGAACAACTCAATCAAGCAAAGAGAAACGACGGTCCATCATTATTTTAAGACGTGAAGGTCAGTCAATCCGGAAAATTTCAAGAACTTAAATGTTTCTTCAAGTGCATTCTCAAAAACCATCAAGCGCTATGATGAAATTGGCTCTCATGAGGACACCACAGGAAAGGAAGACCCAGAGTTACCTATACTGCAGAGGATAAGTTTATTTGAGTTACCAGCCTCAGAAATTGCCAATTAACTGCACCTCAGATTGCAGCCCAAGTAAATGCTTCACAGAGTTCAAGTAACAAACATTTCAACATCAACTGTTCAGAGGAGACTGCATGAATCAGGCCTCCATGGTCGAATTGCTGCAAAGAAACCACTACTGAAGGAGACCAATAAGAAGAGACTTGCTTGGGCCAAAAAACATGAGCAATGGCCATTAGACCAGGTAAAATCTGTTCTTTGGTCTGATGAGTACAAATTTGAGATTTTTGGTTCCAACCGGTGTCTTTGTGAGACACGGAGAAGGTGAACAGATGATCTCTGCATCTGTGATTCCCACCGTGAAGCATGGAGGAGGACATGTGATGGTGTGGGGGTGTTTTGCTGGTGACACTGTTGGCGATTTATTTAGAATTCAAGGCACACTTAACCAGCATGGCTTCCACAGCATTCTGCAGTGATACGTCATCACATCTGGTTTGCGCTTAGTGGGACCATCATTTGTTTTTCAACAGGACAATGACCCAAAACACACCTCCAGGCTGTGTAAGTGCTATTTGACCAAGAAGGAGAGTGATTGAGTGATGCGTCAGATGACCTGGCCTCCACAAACGCCCGACCAAAACTCAATTGAGATGGTTTTGGATGAGTTGGACCGCAGAGTGAAGGAAAGGCAGCCAAAAAGTGCTCAGCATATCTGGGAATTCCTTCAAGACTGTTGGAAAAGCATTCCAGGTGACTACCTCATGAAGCTGGTTAAGGAATGCCTAAGAGTGTGCAAAGCTGTCATCAAGGCAAAGGGTGGCTACTTTGAAGAATCTAAAGTATAAAATATACTTTGATTGTTTAACACTTTTTTGGTTACCACATAATTCAATGTGTTTTTTTTCATAGTTTTGATGTCTTTACGATTCTTCTACAATGTAGAAAATAATAAAAAATAAGTAAAACCCTTGAATGAGTAGGTGTGCCAAACTTTTTACTGGCACTGTATAATATATATATATAATATATATAATATATATCACATTATTTGATGTCTTTATCATTTGTTATATTATATGTTATATTTAAATGTAAATTTCGTTTCATAAAAGAGTGGGGGAGGGGTGGTGAAGGGTAAGGGGTGTAGAACCAGGAACATAAAGGAATTCAATAGAAATGAGAATCGTTAGAGAATGAAATATGAAGGTTTTTTTGTATTTGTTTGTTTGTTCTGATTTATTAAAGTGAGGAGAGGAGATAGAAATAGGATAAGATAGAGGTGTGGAAACTGAGGCTGTTCAGACCTTGACAATGCAAAACAAATAGCAAAAAACAGCGAACAAATTACCATGAAATATGACATGCACAGACAGCTGCAGATTCGACCACCCACATGGAAAAATCCCTGAAGCGGAAATTAATTTACAAACACAATGGACACGAGTACAAGTTTAAATTCATAATCAAAACAATGTACACAAGTACAAGTTTATATCACTAAACAAAAACAGTGTACACAAGCAAGCTAATACAATGAACAAAACAATGTACACAAGTACAACTTTACATTCATAAACAAAACAATATACACATGGCACAAGTACAAGTTTATATCACTAAACAAAACAAATGCTCCACAAGTACAAACTTTACATTCATAAACAAAACAATATACACATGGCACAAGTACAAGTTTATATCAATAAACAAAACAAATTTATACAAGTAAACTTATACAATAACAAAAAAAATTCCTCAAGTCAAGTTTATATCAAGAAACAAAACAATTTACACAAAGTACAAGTTTACATAAATAAAAAAAAACAATGCATGCAAGTACAAGTTTATATCAAAAACAAAACAATTTACACAAGTACAAGTTTACATAAATAAACAAACAATCATGCAAGTACCAAGTTATATCCAAGAAACAAAACAATTTACACAAGTACAAGTTTACATAAATAAACAAAACAATGCATGCAAGTACGAATTTACATTCATAAGCAAAACAATACACACATGGCAAAAGTACAACTTTATATCAATAAACAAAACAATGTGCACAAGTATAACTTTATATTTATAAACAAAACAATTTACACAAGCACAAGTTTACATCAATGAACAAAACAATTTACACAAGTACAAGTTTACATCAATAAACAAAACAATGTATGCAAGTACAAGTTTACTTCAGGAAACAAAACAATTTACACAATAACAAATTTATGTTTAAAAACAAAACGATGTACACAAGTATAAGTTTCCAACAGTAAACAAAACAATTTACACAGGTACAAGTTTATATTTATTATCAAAACAATGAACACAAGTACAAATTTACATCAGTGTTTTGCATTGAATACCTCCGCCAGGCTGAACAGTTTAAGTTTTGTATCCACTGAGAGGTCGGATCTGCATCCGGACTTCACCAAAATCTAATCGCCTTGTTCTTGTCACCAAATCAACTCATCCACCATGATTCGGCCAATCCACAGTGTTTTGAGATATCGTGCTATATATTATTTTTGTCCCCATATCTCTCAATAGGGAAGAATCACGTGTCCACCAAGTTTTATCCGAATCCGTCGATGATAGTGCAGTGGATAACCACAATTGTGCATTTTATGAGAAAAGCATGAAATTTCTAACATAGTTAGTGCATACCATAAGGTTTATGTTCTGATGAGGAGGGAAGTCAGATTTGACCTCTGAGGACCGTGAGAGGTTAAATCCAAGATGGCCGCCATTCCACCGGGTCGAATGTTCAAACGCGCTTAATTTTGGAACCACACAGTGCAGAAAAACATTTAAGGTGTCATTTCCAACGAAATTGGCGATGCCCATTCATTTGTTGAAATGTTTGAGATCGCCAGAATTCCAGCAAATGCATTTAGGTCAAGGTCAAGGTAAAAATTGACCAAAAATCAGTTGAAATTTGCAAATGAGCCGCGCCAACACCAGGAGCCCATCACTCCGACACCGCGCCAACACCAGGAGCCCATCATTCTGACACCGCACCAACACTAGCAGCCCATCACTCCGACAGTGCACCAACACCAGCAGCCCATCACTCCGACAGTGCGCCAACACCAGCAGCCCATCACTCTGACACCACGCCAACACCAGGAGCCCATCATTCTGACAGCGCACCAACACACAGCAGCCCATCACTCCGACAGTGCACCAACACCAGCAGCCCATCACTACGACAGCGTGCCAACACCAGGAGCCCATCACTGACACGTGCAACACCAGCAGCCCATCACTCCGACACTGCACCAACACCAGCAGCCCATCATTCTGACACCGCACCAACACTAGCAGCCCATCACTCCGACAGTGCACCAACACCAGCAGCCCATCACTCCGACAGTGCGCCAACACCAGCAGCCCATCACTCTGACACACGCAACACCAGGAGCCCATCATTCTGACAGCGCACCAACACCAGCAGCCCATCACTCCGACAGTGCACAACACGCAGCCCATCACTACGACAGTGCCAACACCAGGAGCCCATCACTGACACCGTGCAACACCAGCAGCCCATCACTCCGACACTGCACAACACCAGCAGCCCATCACTCCGACAGCTCGCCAAAACCAGCAGCCAATCACTCCGACACTGCACCAACACCAGACAACCCATCACTCCGACACTGCGCCAACACCAGCAGCCCATCACGCCGACAAGTGACAACACCAGCAGCCCATCACTGACAGCGACAACACCAGCAGCCCATCACTCCGACACGATGCCAACACCAGCAGCCCATCACTCTGAAAGCGTGTCAACACCAGCATCCCATCACTCGACACATGCCAACACCAGACAACCCATCACTCCGACACTGCGCCAACACCAGCAGCCCATCACTCCGACAGCACGCCAACACCAGCAGCCCATCACTCCAACACAGCGCCAACACCAGCAGCCCACCACTCTGAAAGTGTGCCAACACCAGCATCCCATCACTCTGAAGCCCACCAACACCAGCAGCCCACCACTTTGACAGCTCACCAGCACCAGCAGCCACCACTCTGACACAGCGACAACACCAGCAGCCCATCACATCTGACAGCGACAACACCAGCAGCCCATCACTCCGACACGACGCCAACACCAGCAGCCCATCACTCTGAAAGCATGTCAACACCAGCATCCCATCACTCGCGACACCATGCAACACAGACAACCCATCACTCCGACACTGCGCCAACACCAGCATCCCATCACTCTGAAAGCCCGCCAACACACAGCAGCCCACCACTTTGACAGCTCACAAACACCAGCAGCCCATCAGTGACAGCGACAACACCAGCAGCCCATCACTTGACAGCGACAACACCAACAGCCCATCACTCCGACACGACGCCAACACCAGCAGCCCATCACTCTGAAAGTGTGTCAACACCAGCATCCCATCACTCCGACACATGCCAACACCAGACAACCCATCACTCCGACACTCGCGCCAACACCAGCAGCCCATCACTCCGAAAGCGCGCCAACACCAGCAGCCCATCACTCCGACAGCAGCGCCAACACCAGCAGCCCACCACTCTGAAGTGTGCAACACCAGCATCCCATCACTCTGAAAGCCCGCCAACACCAGCAGCCCACCACTTTGACAGCTCATCAACACCAGCAGCCCACCACTCTGACACAGCGACAACACCAGCAGCCCATCACTCCGACATGCGCCAACACCAGCAGTCCATCACTCCGACACGGCCAACACCAGCAGTCCATCACTCCGACACTCGCCACACACCAGCAGCCTCACTCTCCGACACAGCGACACCAGCGCCCTCACTCGCGACACCGTGCCAACACCACGCAGCCCATCACTCCGACAGCGTGCCAACACCAGCAGCCCATCCACTCGACAGCGCGCCAGCACCAGCAGCCCATCGCTTCGACACCATGCCAAAACCAGCAGCCCATCAATCCGACAGCACACCAACACCAGCAGCCCATCACTCTGACACAGCGACAACACCAGCAGCCCATCACTGACAGCGTGCCAACACCAGCAGCCCATCACTTGACACCGTGCCAACACCAGCAGTCCATCACTCTGACAGCACACCAACACCAGCAGCCCATCACTCCGACAGCGCGCCAACACCAGCCCATCACTCCGACACTGAGCCAACACCAGCAGCCCATCACTGACGGGTGCCACACCAGCAGCCCATCACTGTGACACAACACAGCAGCCCATCACTCTGACACCAACACCAGCAGCCCATCACTCCGACAGCTCGCCACACCAGCAGCCCATCCAATCTGACAGCACGCCAACACCAACAGCACACCAACACCAGCAGCCCATCACTCTGACAGCATGCTAACACCAGCAGCCCATCACTCCGACAGCGTGCCAACACCAGCAGCCCATCACTCCGACAGCTCGCACACCAGCAGCCCATCACTCCGACAATGCGCCCACACCAGCAAGCCCATCACTCCGACACAGCGTGCCAACACCAGCCCATCACTCTGACAGCACGCCAACACCAGCAGCCCATACTCAACCCAACACGCAGCCCATCACTCTGACAACACCAGCAGCCCATCACTCTGACAACACCAGCAGCCCATCATCTGAGCAACACCAGCAGCCCATCACTCTGACAGCGTGCCAACACCAGCAGCCCATCACTCTGACAGCGTGCCAACACCAGCAGCCCATCACTCTGACAGCACAACCCATCAGCAGCCCATCACTTCGACAACGTGCCAACACCAGCAGCCCATCACTCCGACAGCGCGCCAACACCAGCAGCCCATCACTCGCGACACCGAGCCAACACCAGCAGCCCATCACTGAGATGGCGCCACACCAGCAGCCATCACTCTGACACCACCACACCAGCAGCCCATCACTCTGACAGCGCACCAACACCAGCAGCCCATCACTCCGACAGCTTGCCAACAACCAGCAGCCCATCACTCTGACAGCACGCCAACACCAGCAGCCATCACTACAACAGCCACACCAACACCAGCAGCCCATCACTCTGACAGCATGCTAACACCAGCAGCCCATCACTCCAACAGTGTGCCAACATAGCAGCCCATCACTCCGACAGCTCGCAAAACACCAGCAGCCCATCACTCCGACAATGCGCCAACACCAGCAGCCCATCACTCAGACACTGCGCCAACACCAGCAGTCCATCACTCCGACACTGCGCCAACACCAGCAGTCCATCACTCACCGACACCAGCGACACCAGCAGACCATCACTCCGACATGACGCAACATCAGCAGCCCATCACTCGCGACAGCATGCCAACACCAGCAGCCCATCCTCCGACAGCGTGCCAAACCCAGCGCCCATCACTCCGACACGAGCCAACACCAGCAGCCCATCACTGACACGGCGCCAACACCAGCAGCCCATCACTGACACAACACCAGCAGCCCATCACTCTGACACGCAACACCAGCAGCCCATCACTCTGACTCCAACACCAGCAGCCCATCACTCGACAGCTCGCCAACACCAGCAGCTCACACTCCCACAGCTCGCCAACACAGCAGCCCATCAATCTGACAGCACGCCAACACCAGCAGCCAATCACTCCAACAGCACACCAACACCAGCAGCCCATCACTCTGACAGCATGCTACCACCAGCAGCCCATCACTCTGACAGCGTGCCAACACCAGCAGCCCATCACTCCGACACAGCGTGCCAACACCAGCAGCCCATCACTCTGACAGCGTGCCAACACCAGCAGCCCATCACTCTGACAGCACGCCAACACCAGCAGCCCTTCACTCTGACAGCGTGACACCAGCAGCCCATCACGCCGACAAGCGACAACACCAGCAGCCCATCACTCTGACAGCGACAACACCAGCAGCCCATCACTCTGACAGCGACAACACCAGCAGCCCATCACTCCGACACGACGCCAACACCAGCAGCCCATCACTCTGAAGCGTTCAACACCAGCATCCCATCACTCCGACACACGCCAACACCAGACAACCATCACTCCGACACTGCGCCAACACCAGCAGCCCATCACTCCGACAGCACGCCAACACCAGCAGCCCATCACTCTGACACAGCGCCAACACCAGCAGCCCACCACTCTGAAACGTGTGCCAACACCAGCACCCCATCACTCTGAAGGCCCGCCAACACCAGCAGCCCACCACTTTGACAGCTCACCAACACCAGCAGCCCACCACTCTGACACAGCGACAACACCAGCAGCCCATCACTCAGACACTGCGCCAACACCAGCAGTCCATCACTCCGACACTGCGCCAACACCAGCAGTCCATCACTCCGACACAGCGACACCAGCAGACCATCACTCCGACATGACGCCAACACCAGCAGCCCATCACTCCGACCAGCATGCCAACACCAGCAGCCCATCACTCCGACACCGAGCCAACACCAGCAGCCCATCACTGACACGCGCCAACACCAGCAGCCCATCACTCTGACACCGAACACCAGCAGCCCATCACTCTGACTCCAACACCCAGCCATCACGACCAACACCAGCAGCCCATCACTCTGACTCCAAACACCAGCAGCCCATCACTCTGACTCCACACCAGCAGCCATCACTCTGACTCCAACACCAGCAGCCCCATCACTCTGACTCCAACACCAGCAGCCCATCACTCCGACAGCTCGCCAACACCAGCAGCCCATCACTCTGACAGCACGCCAACACAGCAGGCCCATCACTACGGAGGGTTGTTCGGGAACGTTGGGTTGGTGGATTTGAACCAGGAGCACGTCCTCACGTTCCTTACACGGGATCACACCCCTCGTGCGGTCACCACATCACCATCGAGTCAGTCTCCAGTATGTACTTCCTCAGGTGCAGCGTGATCCACTCAAGCACCTTCACCTTGCGGCGTAAAGGGGGGTTAGTTCTCACACCTGTGGGAGAGGTGGATAAGGGTGGTGGAGGGGGGTAAGATCAGGGAGAGGACATGAAAGGAGAGACAGGGAGCCGTGGATGGAGTGGGGAGAGACAGGGAGAGCGTGCTCAGGGTGGCTCCTGTCGTGTTCGCTCCACCGATCATCTACTTAACATGGAGTTCACTTTTCAAAAGGTCCCGCAATGAGTTCAGGCACAACTATGACCATGACCCAACTTGGACACGATGCCATTTCTCAAGAGCGGCCTTGTGGACAGGAACGCAGGTGATTCACAACGAGCAAAATGTGACGTAGACAAAATATGCCTCATCACAGGACGTTGATCACTCACCTCCCGAGCTCAGGCTCCTCGTGAGGGTTAAAATCGTTCACGTCAACTCGGTGATGGATGGAAATATTTTGATTAAATGAATCGGAATGAATCGTTCGTCAATATTCACCACATGACGTCATCATTAGAATTTTGAAAAGAACTCGATGCTTGTGTGACCCGTTTAAAGGACCGACGGTGTGTGAGCGATTCCCGAGACGGTGCCTCTTGGCGCCAAAAACATAAAGCACGTCGAGCATCGTAATGGATGGTTGAGGAGCGCGGGCCACGCCAGGCCGCATTTTCTCCATGTAAATTACCTGTCAACGTGTGCATAAATTAGTGCTCGAGCATGTTCATTATGCATATGTTTGTACAGTGCGTGCGGAATGTAAATGCCTTCATTTTCCCGCACGGCACGTGTCGCACCGCCGCACTGCACTCCATATATCTTACCTTCACCGTTATTAACAACCATCGGGAACCAGCCAGGCTGCTTGTATGACGTCATAGACAAAAAAAAACACAACAATCCGAGCCTTCGAGTAAAATTAAATCGGCGATTTTAAAACAAATATACATACTACGTACAAAAAGTGACGTCATACCTACAGCCACGTTGGATCTGTGTGATGCTGAGAAATTATTTTCCTCCAATTTTGATAAATTGTGGAAAAGGGTCGGGGCATTGTGGGGAGCAATCAACAAACAAGAGAAAAAATATATATATATAGCTCTTTATAACCACTCACTCACTCGCATTAAAGATCGGTACCTTCCAGGTGATGTAGAAAATGAAATTGTGTGTGTGCTGATGGACATCGAAGCCGGAACGATGGCGAAAAAACAAAATCACAGAACCGTCTGAAAACATCCGTAAATTAAAATAAATAAACGAAAAGTCAAATGCAGGTGAGCGACCCAAGACAGTGAGGATACACGGTTCGAATGCTTACACAATGTGCAAGCACACCCCGCCAGTATATTTAGATATAAAGCTCTTTGTAACCACTGACTAACTGACTCACTGACTAATGTGAAAGATCGGTTTCTTCCGGGTGACAAGGAAAGCTGAAATGTTGTGGGCTGATGGACATCGAAGCCGGTACACCGGAAAAAAAAATCACAGAATCGTCAGACATCCGTAAATGAAAATAAATGAATGAAGAATCAAATGAGCGTGAGCGAGCCAAGACAATGGAGAAACAATGTTCGTATGTTAAAACAATGTTTAAGCACACCCCACAAGTATATATATATATATATATATATATATATATATATATATATATATATATATATATATATATATATATATATATATATATATTTGTTGCGAATTCGGCGCCGCCGGCGTGCGAACGACCACGTGACTCGAATCGCGGTACGTCGCCACCGGACGGACAATTCCGTCGTGACCTCCCCGGACTAACGCCGGGATCCAGTCAGGGTGGGCCTTTCGGCCTCACCACGATCGTGCCAATCGGCCACCCGCGTGGGATAGGGTTGTTCGCCAAACTCGACCTACCTAAGTACCCACGCGGATGGTAAACCGGGCGACCGCACCTCGCCGCAGGTCAACTTCGGACACGGGCCGCTTAAGCGATCCGTTCCGTGCTATCGGGATAACCGAGCGGTGTTATCGTCGGCCTCGACGGTTCCTGATTAATTATCGGGCTCCCCGCGCCCACTCAAACCCTTTACGTGAAGCAAGATGAAGACCCAACAAAGGAAAGGACGCAGCGAAACGGGGAAGAATTCAACAAGAAAGCACATTTAATTCACACCTCACATAGAGCACACATATAGCACATATTTACAGCCACACAGTAATCACAAATGCACATATATCAATTTAAGACAAAAACAATAATGCAGAGCTACGACGAATACGCGTACACACGGCAACACTTATACAGTTTCTACCTTACAAGACACGGTGCCACAACACGCATTCACACCAAAGCAAAGAAAAGACCCCTCAAAGGCAAGGGAGTCAGACTGGGCCCGTGGCCTAATGCGCGTGGAACCTGGATGAGCGGCCAGTCCACGAGACCGAAGGGTCCTACCCGCGCCCTCGTGGCGAGCCGCAAAATGTCGCTGCACGGCGGTTTCGTGGGCACCTGCTGGTGTAAAGGGGGAGCGGGGCCCCCTTGTCGCACTCTCTCAGCGCGGGGGGAAAGGGGAATTGTTGATGCTCTGGGGAGGGAGTATGGCTGGCTTGCTCGAGTCCCGCGATGCGCGATCAACGCGACCTCGTCGCTGACTTCCTCGCCCCGGACCCGAGCCTCCCGGTTCTCCGCAGCCGATCTCCCTCCGCAGACGTTCGCCTCGCAGCCGTTCGCCTCCGTACTCATCTGCCCCACTTCTGCCCACTCGACTCACTGCCACACTTCTCCCCAAAACTCATCTGCTCCACTTCTGCCACGATTCGACTTGCGCTCGTCCCTTTATCGGCTCCAGGAACCCACCATTGGCAAATTCTCGTATCAAAACGACCTCAGGGGCGGAGCCACGCTCCCGATTGGATGGAGAAAAAGGGGCGTGAATCTTTCCTGATCCTCAAATTTGCATATCCCGATTTCCCTCAGATGCGTCTGGAGGCGGGGCCAAGGCGCCCCGCGCTTCCTAATTGGATGGATCAGATGTGGCGTGTAGCATTCCTGATCCGAATTCTCCTCGGAAAAACCGCCATCTGCACTCGCGGCTCGCGTGTACTCTGAAGATAGCCGACGCTCGGTGCACACAGGTGGTGCGGGAATGGCCGTAGGAGAAGGTGGTGAGGGTTTTCGGCGGTGTTCGATGGCCATGGTGCCGTTTGGAATGGCGGTGATGTGAGGTTTGCGGTAGCGAGTGGTGAAGGTAGGTTGTGGCTGCTGGCGTTGTTGTTGTTGTTGGAGCAAAACAAAGGTAGAACAGAAAAACGCCTAACTCAAAGGATCGCAGCCCGAATGAATCACATTAATTCCCTCTAAACAATGGGTTTGGGCTAACTATTCATGTACTTCAGAAATATATCTCACCTACGGGACCTGAATGGTGTAATGCGAATTCCACAGCCGTAACAATATATATAATATATATATATAATATATATATATATATATATATATATATATATATATTACATACATATACTGTTCCTCCTCACTTAACGACCAAGTTCCGTTCCTACGACGAGGTGATAAGCGAACATTGTCAGAGCAGAAGGAAGCAAGTGCTCTTCCAGGACAACCTTGTACGTGGCTTGATTCATGAGTCCTTCACAAAGACAAATCTGCCCGATTCCAGCCTTGCTGAAGCACCCCCAGATCATCACCGATCCTCCAACAAATTTCACAGTGGGTGCGAGACACTGTGCTTGTAGGCCTCTCCAGGTCTCCGTCTCACCATTAGACGACCAGGTGTTGGGCAAGCTGAAAATTGGACTCATCAGAGAAGATGACCTTACTCCAGTCCTCTACGGTCCAATCCTTATGGTCTTTGCAAACCTCAGCCTGGCTCTTCTTTGCTTCTCATTGATGAAGGGCTTTTTTCTAGCTTGTCACGACTTCAGCCCTGCCCCTAGGAGCCTGTTTCGAACCGTCCTCGTCGTGCACTTCACCCCAGCTGCCGTTTGCCATTCTTTTTGGAGGTCACTTGATGTCATCCCACGGTTTTTGAGTGACATTCGAATGAGTTGGCGGTCACCCGGTCAGTGGAAAGTCGTTTTCGCCCTCTGCCAGTCGTAGCTTGTTGTCCCCAATGTCTGCTGCTTGACCTTGTTCTTATGAACCGCCATCTTTGAAAGTTTAAGGATGGAAGCAACGTGACGCTCACTGTATCCCTTGCCAGTAAAGCCAGAATTGAACCCTTCTTTTCCTCACTCAAAACTTTTCTTTTCAACTCTTTTGGCATGGTCAATAGTTATTTTTTTGATCCAATTACTTTTGAGGTACTACTAGCACTGTTTTTGCCATCCAGCTGGTCCTATTGCAAGAGGATAGTGATGACCACAGCAGTGGTTTTTACTTTCCTTGTTAAATAAGATTCGGTTCAGGTGATCACCTAATCAGTACCTCACTAAGTAGAATGAGGTGTCCTGTGTTGGAATTCAACAGACACTGGAATAAAATGGCTGCCATACATGTGGAGATGCTGATTTAAAATTTTTGGAGTGGTCTCTTATTTCCAGAGCTGTATATGTGTCTGTAATATGTGTGTGTGTGTGGTGTGTGTGTGTGTGTGTGTGTGTGTGTGTGTGTGTGTCTGGATAATTATATATATATATATATAATATATATATATATATTATTAATTTATATATAATAGAATGTGTGTGTGTGTGTGTCTGGATATATATATATATATATATATATATATATATATATAAATATATGTATATATATATATATATGTATATGTATGTATATAAATGGTTGTCAGATTGAGGATATATTTTGTCAGGATATGTATAAATGTAAGTATTACATGTATTTCTTTATTTTTGTATGCAAAGTCAGGGCTCGTGGAAGAGCTAGAACAGAGAACGAATCAGTAGATAACAGAACAAAAGGAACAGTGGGGAGGGTGAGCAGGTGAACATCAATAGCACGGTTGAGGAACAAATTAGGGTGGACAAGATGGATATGGAGTTAAACTCTCAGGAAGGAAAAACTGGAAATTCGGGATTTAGGTGGTTAGTGGTGGTATAAAGGATCCTGGTTTTGGATTGGGGATGACCTGAGATGGTGGTAAACAGCTGTGTTGAAGATGTGGAGGGCAGATTGAGATTGAAGAGAATGTGGAAGTTTGTTCCACAGGTAGGAAAATGGAGGAATGCATGAATGGAAGTGAGCAGTGATCCTGGATTTAGGTAGTTTAACCAGAAGGGGTTGATGATTCCCTGTATAAACATGGGGGGATAAAGCACAGAAAGAGCAGCCAGTGAAAGACCAGAAGGGAGGTGGTACAAGACAGAGGGACCACCGACTGTCGGCAATGACAAAGTGATCGGCTCATTGTCTCAGCTTCATCGCAAGAGATTAAAATGATCTTGAAGACGTTTGTTTCCATGACCTTAATCTGAGCAAGATGTGAGGCAGGAGAACCAACCCGGAGGAGAGAGCAGTACTCCATCAAACTGCAGAAGAAAACCTTGTTTGAACGTGGATAGGAGTTCAGGTGTGCCACGGAAACACTTTGTACGACAGAGGATGTCTTTGGAGACCAACTTTGAAATGTAGTTTGCCCAAGAAAGATCATGGCTGATGGTGAGACCCAGGAGTTTCAATGACTAAACCTCCTCAAGAGGATTGTTTTGAAAGTTAATGTGGAGAGTGGGGGAGGGGATTGCCAGTCGGTCCTTTCAGAGAGAGAGAGAGAGAGAGTGTGAGTGTGAGATTTTTCAGGATTAAAAGACATATTCCAAGTGTTTGACCAGCTTGTGATTTCTTTCAAGGTCTGAAGAGTGGGAAAAGGCTGCAGCCTGCTTGTCTGAAGGATGGGGGATGTCATGGCAGAGGAGGGAGTCATCAACAAATAGATGAAGGGGATTTTCCAGAGTCAGAGAGATCATTGATGGAGATCAGGAATAGGACTTGGTCCAGAACACTGCCTTCAGGCACTCCAGCCTTGACAGGGAGAGGAGATCAAAGGATTCTGTTGAGTGCCACACTTTGACTCGGAGAGTAGAGGTAAGTAAACCAAGTGTGGAGTTGGTCTCGGATGCCAGGGGCAGATAATTTGGAGAACACGCCAAGAGGCCAGACTGTATCGAAGGCCCGATATACTCTATGTCTTGAGGTACTACCAAAAGTATTGGGACAGCACAACGAAACTCGCACCAAGCTCTCCCGACCTGAGTGTGCTAATTTTGCCCACAATTCAAATCAGTGCTTTATCAAGGTGTGCAGCAGGTATTAAATCTATCTTGTAATCACGAGGTAAAGAGCTGTCTAACCTTCAACGTGGAATGGTCATCATGGGTCAGAGGTTACTGGAATGGTTATGACGTTGCCATCATATTGAACCTTCACAATCACCTGCAGGTAATGTCCTCAGGACGTGGAAGAGCAGGTGATGCCGATGAAATTTTGATGAGAAGGAGAATAACGTGACACCCCATGAAATGGTGTATAAATACGAAGCCTTTCTCCACTAACAATCTGTACTATGTGCTGGAGGCAAGATCCGAGCTGTGCTCGTCAAGGATGGACGAACACCCTATTATAAATCAAATAAATGGTTATCAATCTATCTATCCTGCTGCCCCATTACTTGGTAAAAAGTGTGGACATGTATTATTTCTTGGGCACAAAGTTGCCGAAAAATATTTTATTACTCATTAGGTTAAAGGTGCGTTCGTGTATTCAGTACGTTTACACACACACACGTGACGTCATGAATGTACTCATTTGTCCCGATGCAGACGAGTCTCGGAAGGAAGATGTCGCACGACCTCTTCCACCGCAGGAAAAACTCTTATCAACAACCCACTTCAAAGCACCCTTGAAGCGGATCACCCGTGCGGGGTGTGTTGCACGAGTGGACCCCCTCCCATGCCATCGTTCCACCACACGCGTATGAATGCTAATACACGGAGACCCCGACCCGTTTCACTGTGTACGGATGGAGATGACTGCGTGCGATGTCCGACCCGTGTTCATTTGATTGTCCGGAAAGCATCGACCGTGCGGCGCGAAGACCCCGCAGCACTGTCTCCTCGGTACCCCCCCGGAGGCTCCGCGCGGCGCGTCGAGCCCAGCACGGACTGCGCACAGATGGCGCTTTCGCCCGTCAGCTCGAAGCGCTAAATGACGCGTGTCTGTTTTGACTTTGCAGGGATGATTATCTCCTTCCTGATGAGTTTTACACTACATTAGGATTCATTAAGAAAGTGTGAAGCCAAGTTTGTGCGGCGCGAGCGGAATGCTCTGATGTGCGTTCGTCGTGTGTTCGTGCTGCGCTTGGTATGTTGCCTTTTGTGTGCTCGTCGTGGTGGTTTGTTCGTGCTGGTGCATTGCTGTTATTTCATGACAATGGTGAGACTGGTTAGGTAGTGAACTATTGTCAGGTTCATGGTGAGACTGGTTAGGTGGTTAACTATTTTCAGGT